>JAQMYL010000006.1:1027262-1040293 GCA_030014365.1 Clarias pachynema | reverse complement strand
TTTGTAAATGATTATTTCATCATTATCTAATCACTTGTAAATGCTTGACAAGCAGCCGTTATTCTAAAGTGTTACCCTTTGGTCTTACAGCCAAATGTTTGAACCTACCAAAATAAGAGTATGCACAATTCTAGTCTTCTAAAATCCTAAAAACAGATGGGAGACCATAGCCATCATGCATGCACGCTAAGACTGTAGCAATTTAAGTATTAAATATCCATGGGTCTACCCTACACCTAAATAATATTTTCTTAAATAGATGGGCTACTGAAAAAGAAAGTAACGCTCAACTAAGGAGTTTAATATGTTCCTATAACATATTCACAATAGCTCTCCTCTTCATGTGGACTTCACTGTACCATGAATCTTACATGTACTTACCACCGATGGCCATGTATCTGAAGAAGAGCCAGCCTGAAATAAGGGGCTCCTTTGGAGAACGAGGAGCTTTTCCCATGATGTCCAGATCAGGAGGGTTGAAGCCCAAAGCAGTGGCGGGCAGACCATCAGTGACCAAGTTCACCCACAACAGCTGCACTGGAATCAGAGCCTCAGGAAGACCAAGAGCAGCAGTGAGGAAGATACTAAAGAATGTCAAAAAAAAAAGAAGTGATAGTTAGCAACACTCAGCCTTGAAGATGGGGAAAATTAATCATCTCTTAAGTTTCCACAGCTCTCACCAGACGACCTCTCCAACATTGGAGGAGATCAGGTAGCGGATGAACTGCTTCATGTTGTTGTAGATAGCTCTGCCCTCCTCAACAGCAGCCACAATGGAGGAGAAGTTGTCATCAGCTAAGACCATCTCAGAGGCTGACTTGGCAACGGCAGTGCCAGAGCCCATGGCAATGCCAATCTCCGCCTTTTTCAGGGCGGGGGCATCATTCACACCATCACCAGTCTGGATGGAAGAGGGGGGGAAATATTCAATTGAATTAATGGGGTAGGATTGCGGAATTGAAATATTTCAGATAGGGGAAAAATGTAATGGAAAATAGAGCAAAAAAAGTGGAGAACAAAAGGAAATTGTGCAAACAGAGAGAAAACATGAAGTGCTGAGGAAAGCAAAATGCAAATTTGTACTCTAGCCAAATGTATTGCTCACCATGGCAGTGATTTCATCGTAGCCCTGCAGGAACTCAACAATCTTGGACTTGTGGGAAGGCTCGACACGGGCGAAGCAGCAGGCCCTGGTTACAGCTTCACTTTGCTCAGAACGAGGCAGGTCATCAAACTCACGGCCGGTGTAGGCTTTTCCAGTCACATCCTCATCCTCACCAAAGATTCCAATGCGACGGCAAATAGCCACAGCAGTTCCCTTGTTGTCACCTGAGAGCAGAAGATTTGATTTGGGTCTTTTTGTTACATGCTGAGTAAAAGATGCAGAAAAAGGCGACAATAAAATTGCATGTGAGATACGAACCAGTAATCATGATGACACGAATGCCAGCATCCCTGCAGAGCTGAATGGAGCCAGTGACTTCTTTACGAGGGGGATCCAGCATACCAACGCAGCCGACGAAGGTCAGGTCAACCTGAGAGACAACACAGGAATCAAACAACAAGAAATTCTATTTAATCTGAAGAAACTCAGGAAATGAGGTATAATGGTGTTTATGTGGTGTAGATAGTGAATACAGACTGTGGTTTGGCACATGCCCGCTGGGAACTGGTGACGGTGTTTATGTGGACGGCGGTGAATAGTGTGCATGATAGATGATAGATGGTAAATAATAATGATAAGTGTTAATACCTCATAATCAGCAAACTTGGTGGAGTCGTCCAGGTTCATTTCCTCAACTTTCAATGGAGTGTCACGAGTGGCGAGAGCAAGGCAACGCAATGTGTCACGGCCAGTACCCCATTCCTTAATGATGGCCATGATCTTCTCCTTAATGGGGCCAGTCAGGGGCACGCGGGCAGAGCCAACACGCACGTAGGCACACCTGTCGATCACACCTTCAGGGGCACCCTTGACACGAATAGGATTATTAGTACTAATAATAACAAATTTAGTTTAGAATAAAAATAAAAGGAGACTTGGAAGAGTAAACTCACTTTCACAAACATTTTGCTGCCGCTGTCTCCTCTGGTTGGGGTGCAGTACACAGACATGGACTTCCTGTCACGGGAGAACTCCAGGGTAAAGTTCTTCTTCATCAGCTGCTTAATAACCTGCAGGTAATAACGAAGAACAGTCATGAGGTCAAAAAAGACAAAAAAAAAATTTTAATAACAGTTTTACGTATCAGTTACTTGAATACTGATGAAAGGAAAACATATTTAGAGCGTAACACTAAACAGTGTAGGCTGGTGTGACTCACGCTGCAGCAGGCATTGGCTCTCTCCACACAGGACAGGTTGCTAACGCTGCTCTTGAACACGTTCATTTTCTCCACCAGGCAGCACAGGGCAGTTTCAGTGGCCTCACCAACCTTCTCATAGATCTTCTTAGACTGTGGAGTGAGCACACACATAAAACATGAAACATCATTCACTACAAATGAACTACATGAACTGCTCTCTCAGTGATAAACACACAACAATATAATGAGTAAGTAAGAATTTAAATAATCCTGAGCTGCTTCATTTCCTTTGGGTCTGTATTAAGGAGCAGGTTTTGAATATAAAAAGATAAAAATGAAAGGATGTAATCATTCCTCACCTCATTGAAGTCCAGAGAAGAGTCGTTGCACAGGGCGCAGATGGTGGAAAGCTCTACCAGGCCATCATACTGACTGCAGTCAACTTTAGCACCTCCTCTTGTCCTAAAAAGCAAAAATTTATATTCATAAACTTGAGAGTCAATAATAAGGAGATGTTCACCTAACATTTATGGAAGGAGTCTCCAGTGTCCGCGATTTGCAACAGTTAGAGATTAAAGCTATACCTGCAAGTCAAATGATAACTTATCTTGCAGACATTCACCAACATTAGCCATAACTATAAAAAGATACTGATTATGATGTCATTATGATGTTGGTAAATTTCTGTGGAATAAATAATTTGGGGAAAATACTGTTACAGGCAAAGATGAATCACTTTATGTGCTACTTACACCTCGCCCTCAGGAGTGTATTTGGAGCCGGAGATATCAAAGCAATCCAGGGACACATGATCACCGTCCACTCTGTCAATGATGAACATCTGTTGAGGAGAATTTTAATAAATAGTTATCGTTACACAATTTTTATGTGAAATGTTTAACAGATTTAACCATCTGTATAATTTGCAGCTGTTATGCCTTTGGAACGTGTATAGCTATGTTTTGATGTGTTGATTGTGTTATTATTAGCCAGTTAGCTCATATGAAACATGAGTTTCAAATAACTAGTAGGTTTTATATATGTGCCAAAATTTTTACAATAACAGAACCCCTTAGCCTTTATAGAGCAGTTAATATATTGGATTCACAGTAGAGCCAGATAAGAGCCAACTAAGCGTTGTAATGTTTAACAAAAAAAGCCATACACACCTTTGTGACACACATCTGGTTGGTGGTGAGGGTGCCGGTTTTGTCTGAGCAGATGACAGATGTGCAGCCCAGAGTCTCAACAGAGGGCAGGGAACGGACAATGGCGTTCTTCTTGGCCATACGACGGGTACCGAGAGCCAGACAGGTAGTGATGACAGCAGGCAGACCTGTAGAAATGAAGTAAAAATACTGATAAAAATCATACTCTGACATGAAAAGTGACAGAATCTGTGGCCAATACGGAGTAGATCCTATGAGAGCTAGCAGGAACTGTTAGCCTGCTAGTGCACAAGGTAATTTCCCTGCTAGTTTTACTAACAACAGCCACTTTCATCAGTAAATTAGCTAATGTTGCTGGCTTTAAAGCACCATTATGTGAAGAAATGTTTGTTCAGGATTATTATAGCTCAGTTAGCAAACATGTTAGCTTTTCAAGCAAACATGAAGCTTGCTAACACATTTCCCTTCAGGTAAGGTTCATACCAGCTAAAAAATAACAACAGCAACACCTCACAACATATCTTTTATTGTTACCGCTGCAGCATCATTGATAATGTTCACCAACAGATAAGGTTTCTGTAAGGATGCACTAGTTCTTGATTCAACTACTTACTAGCAAGTAGTTTCCCTGGTTTTGGTTCTTAGTTTTTTTGTAAACCTGACTGCCCTAGACGAGTATGAATTTTGAAGCTGCTGTCAATAGTAATGCCTTCTTTCTCCCCCTTGATAAATTTAGTTCTTTGTCTAGTTTGATTGAATTCTATTTAATTTTAAATATACCAGTTTTGATATATACGTTTTGACTGTGTAAAGCTACTTTGCGACAATGACAATTGTTAAAAGCGCTATACAAATAAAATTGAATTGAATTGAATTGAAATAGAATTTTACTTATATAGCTCTTTTGACAATGGTCATTGTTGCAAAGCAGCTTTACAGAATCAAAAAGAAAATGATTGAAATATGTATAAATCAAAATGGTCAAGGAAAAACTCCCTGAGATGGCAACAGGAAGAAACCTTGTTAAACTTGTGAACCAGACTCAACAGGCTCGCCGGGATTGAACTGCGGTCATAATATTTGAGAATCCTATCCTCACCCTCAGGGATGGCAGCGACAGCCAGGGCGACAGCGATCTTGAAGTAATAAACAGCGCCACGGATCCATGAGCCACCGTGGACGGGATCATTGAAGTGGCCGATATTGATCATCCAGACGGCGACGCAAATCAGAGAGATAACTTTGGAGAGCTGCTCGCCGAATTCATCCAGCTTCTGCTGCAGAGGGGTCTTCTCCTGCTCAGTGGCAGCCATCTGGTCACGGATCTTGCCAATCTCGGTGGAGACGCCGGTGGCGATGCAAACGCCAATAGCCTTGCCAGCAGCAATGTTGGTACCCTGGGAGGAGGCAATGGGAATGGAATTAATGAGTAGCACACATAGTACCTGCGAATGGATGGATGGATGGATGGATGGATGGATAAACAGTTTCTTTGAAAAGGAGGATCAAAGATTAAATGAATAAAAGATACACATGTTCTGTTTGGCTGAGGATATAGATTGGTTAATGGGGTGGAAAGAAAATGAGGGATAGATTCCCAAGCCTGGTCCTGCAGAACCTATTGCCACCTTTTACAGGTCTAGCCTAGGGCTCTCCAGGACCATGGATGGAAAGAGACGAAAGAATGAGATAGAATTGATGGATTATCATGACTAAATCATGAGCATGTTCAGGTGGATTATTGCCAACTCACAGAGAAAAGCATGTTCTTCTTGTCCTGGTTGACGGCTCTGGGGTCAGGGACGGGATCGGTATGCTTAATCACACTGACAGACTCACCTAAGAATGATGTAGGTTTACATGATCAAATATACAAATAATAATACAAATAATATCATCATCACAAAAGGTTCACAAAAAGTGGAAGAATCTTATTTTAGAATCTTAACATTTATACTTACCAGTAAGGATGGACTGGTCAACACGCAGGGTGGTGGAACGGATAGCAGTGATCCTGATGTCAGCAGGGACTTTGTCACCAACTGGAGTAAAGACATAAGTTCTCAAAGTCAGACTTTACTTTGTTGGGTGGGAAAGAGATTTATTGGGCTATATCTGGTTAATAATACATTTACATAACTAGGGGTATTTGCAGTGTTTGAATATTTGTAAGCTGTTATTATATATAATAATACATAATATAAGTTTGCAATATTGTATACTGCGAGCTGTTGTAATAAGAGCAGTGCCATCCATTTTTGTAATTAAATCAGGCTTCATATAGAGTAGTTTGAATAAACAAGAAGAAGGAAGCAAAGCAAAGAGGCAAGCAGTGCAACTAGCAGGTGTCAGGGACGTATTTATACCCAAGATTTTGTTTTCCTTCTCTCAGCATGTTTTTAAAGCCATCCCTCGTGCCTCCACAGTCCTAATGCTCCCTCCCTCTCTCACGCTACCTTAAATAACCTGAGCATGTCATTGACACATGCTCCACTATGATCCTCTGTTAGGATGCTAGCTTCTTATGCCTGCCCTGAAGGTCTCCTCTAGTGTACAAGACGTGTGCTAGTACACCTGTCAGAAAGGTGGTGAAGTGAAGTGAAAAGCAAAGGTGCCTCACCGGAAACCTCTACAATGTCACCAGGGACGATCTCCCTGGCCTTGATCCTCTGCACGCTCTTTCTGTCAGATCGGTAGACTTTGCCCATCTCAGGCTCGTACTCCTTCAGAGCCTCGATGGCGCTCTCAGCATTACGTTCCTGTTACATATAAAACTTTGTTTTAGTCCACAGGACATGCTGCATGCACATCAAATTGAACACAATTGTTGATTTGAAAAGCATGATATAACTTGCTAGATTGTTCTTATGGTTCTGACCTGCCACACACCGACCACGGCATTGGCAATGAGGATAAGCAGAATGACAAATGGCTCGACAAAGGCTGTGACAGTCTCCTCACCTTCTTCAAACCAAGCCAGAACCTACAGAGGAAGATGATATGGGTTAGAACAACATGTAGGCTTGTTTCAAAGACCACAAAGATGGTATCGATGAAGGTGACTTTATTGTTTTATATGAATGTCAGATCAATGAAGGCATCATCAAACTCCACTGCTTGGGAGTCAGAGAAAGAAAAGCAACATTTGGATTTGGCTTTTTGCACCCAAGAATTTTAATAGTACTATAAAATTTGATCTCCATAGTAGGCTATTTATGTCTAAGGAGAGGTTTTTCTTCTCTCTCAAGACCTATGGCAGAAATTGGATTCCTGATGGTCCTAGTGATCGCCACTGCTCTTGTGAAACACAGAAAACTATATTTCATAGTATCCTGTTGCATAACATTGTCAGATATTATGTCTCAGAGTCTATGCTTAACACTGACCCTCCCTTCTGTGTACCTCATTTTCAGCACTCTGTATACCATCTTCCCTTGGTCCTGACCTTTGCTGAGAGATTAAGTTTCTCTGCCCAGCTTGAGGCTTTTCTTAAAATAAACACCTCTTGCCTGTCTCCTTTGCTCTTCAATATTCTCCTTCTAAGGCCATTGCGACAGCTGTCCAAGGCATGAGGAGGAGGGCAGAAGCAATCGATACCCCTTAATGTCCAAGCCTTACTTCTTTACACCCCCTCTAACCTTACCTTAACACCATTCCTTGCTTCAAAGAAGCAGCCTTGTTAAAAAAGAGGCGGACTTGAAAGAAGAGAGCATGTTCTGATAGATGACATAACAAGCAACTGGCATCGATAAGCTCTTAAGGAAACTATTTCAGGTGCACAGCAGAGAATCCGCGCCATCTTGGATGGGCTTCTTCTGTTGCGGACGCACAGCTGTCGTTCAAGCTTGCTTATGTTTGCTGTGCAACCAAGCCAATTTGGCCAGCAGACAAACATAACTCCTTGGACCGCTTGTCAAATTGGCAAGTGAAGCACGAATATCTCACCATAGATGGTATCAGGGTGTGCTATGCATTAAGTGTAAGAAAATGATGTGGATAAATTGCTAAATGCTTCAAGTCGCCTCTTAATTGTGACCCTAACAATCAATTAAACAAATGCCTTTATAAAATCACTCAATGCACAAAAGACCTCAAGATTGTATCTGATCAATAAAGCTACTTTGTGTATTGCAACACCCGATCATATGGTCATAGGGTATGGTCTCACCATAGCCTATGATCTGAAATGTCTGAAATGTACAGATAACTGCATGTCTGTAATTATTATTTGTTAAACCTTGGCTTGAAAAGCCATTTAACACAAGTGGCCAGAGCATCACTAAGACCTCCAGGATCTCCTGAACTGCTTCACTGTAGTCACACTGATAAGCTAGTCTTCTTGTAAGTCATGATTTTTGGACATTGTGCCTATACATTAATTTTGGGGATACTTACAAAAGAGATGCAGGCAGCAAGCAGCAAGATTCGCACAAGCAAATCCTCAAACTGCTCAATGACCAACTCCCAGATGGACTTTCCTGAAACAGGTTGGATGGATGGATGGACATTAGAGTCAAATTCAATAAACATGTGTATTAGCATCTGTTCCGATTTGATTACAGAACCAATGTACGTCTAGACTTGGAGTTGTTTAGCTATTATTTAATACCAGATCAAACCACATGACTAATTGAGATGTTAAGAATTTGAGATATCTTTCTATGGAACCACAATGTATATGAAATGTGAAAACCTACCCTCCTCAGCTGGCAGTTCTGTAGATCAGGTTAAGACGAGAGTGAGAAAGAGAAAGAGAGAGAACAAGTAGATTAATATGCGTGATATTCTACTATTTGTGTAACTGTTTGTCATACCAAAGGACAGCTACCAGAATTTCAGCTTGAGAAAAACACATACAGTTACATACCAAGGTAGCATTCTAGGGCATTATGTCTAGAATAACTTCCTACAGGAAGTGCAAAAGTATGATATATCCTTCGCTTTTGTTTGTTTCATTGATAGATAGATTGAGTGTATTTTTTGAAAGGCACACATTTATTCCAAGACTTGAATTGAAAACATTTCAAGAACAAATCAAGCATCTTCCAACAACCCACTCCATTACAAGCTCATTTTATCATGGCCACCATCGAAAGAGCTTTCATAAAGCCAGTCTTCTTTCACTGGTGTGTACATCATGACTTTGCAATGCCAGCTGCGTTTCTGCAAACGCAGACTGCCCACCCTATAAGAAGCTCCCTCCTCCCTTCAGCAGAAATACCGCTCATGAAATCAGCCTTCTCGAATCACCAAAGCAAGGCCCTTGCGCCATCACCTGTCTTCTTTCGCCTTCCTTGTGAGCTATTTTAAAGCACTGCTTCTCAACTTCTGGTGCACAACCTGTTGGTGTCACTTCAAGCTTCACCCAAGAATTTAGACCTTACTTCTTATTGTTGCATAATTGTACCAAAGCTTCTGCATGGTTTCACAATGCTTCATTAGGGGACATATCAACCCACTCAAGCTCAAGTTAGTTTCTACTCACATCCTATTCCAAAACTATTCATGACCTGCTTTAACTCCATTCCATTTCTCCATTCTGTCTTTCTCACCATTGTGGCCATACTTGGCCAAGTTCCTCTTGACCTGGTCAGGTGTAAACCCGGTCTCGCTGACCCCGAAGAAGGCTACCACTTCCGCGGGGCTCTTGGTGTGTGCGTCCTCCATCCTGCTAGGGCTGAAGGATCTTCAGGAGCAAAATAGGTGTGACTGAAAGTGTTTATCAATCCGTTTGTGCTTCTTTTGCTCGTGATGCTCTTTTGGACCAAGAAGTCTGTCCCTGTTACTTTGACCCCCCTCCTTACAGGAGTGCTGGACTGACAGAAAGAGCGAACGAATGCAAACCTGTGTAGCATTTTATACCACCTTGATTCATCCTATTGGTCAAGCAAGCTCTTGGTCATGCCCCCGAATTCCGGCTGTTCGTATTTGGCTTTTCTGGGGCGTGGTCAGGACAACGGATTCAGACTTGGACAGGGACCCCGAAGACTTAGAGGGGGCTGAGGGGTTGTGCCGAAATGAAAAGGAGAGCTGTTTTTGGAACATGCATGGTCAGTGGAATAAGGAGAGAGGAGAAGGTGAGAGAGTGAGACAGAAGACGGGTAATGGGGGGGGACATGAGTGATGGCTCAACTGGCCCCTCAGGAGGTCAAAGGGGAAAGAGGGAAAGTGCTAGGTGGTAGAAAGCTGTTAGAAGTTTCACTGGTTACAAATGGTATGAAGTGTAGGGGCAAAATATTTCAAAGTCCTCACGTTCCACCCTTTGAGATCAAATAAAATGCATTACTATAATCTAAAGGTTTAACATTTAGTATTCGGATAGTGTCCATGTAATTCTGCAATTTCATCATGTGACGGCATGAAACACAGAAAATGTACAGCTAATAGTGAAAGTGTTGCCAGTGTGGCCAGTTAGTTAGGAATAAGACGCAGAGATAGATGGAGGAGACGAACAGACATAAGCATGCAGGACCGTCACTCAATATGGGAGCCTACATAAGGAAGAGGAGGATCATGTTTTATTTCTATTTTTTTTTCTACAGGGAGGGGGACAGGCCGAGACTGAGAGTGATATACTCGGCCTCGGGGGTGAACCCTAAAGAAGCTAATACACATTTCAACGCCACTATGGATAGCGCTTACATGTACACACACATGTGCATTTCCATGTGCAGCACATAGCAAAGTGATATGCCCATGTTCAATCAGTGTGTGTGTGTGTGTGTGTGTGTGTGGAGCTTATTAATAGGAAAGTATGCATGTTTGGAGTTTGAACGATGAGCAAAATGTAATAATTCTTTCTTACATTTTCGATCTAGCAGATCTGTCCGATATCGTCTAACGATTTGAAATTTACAAGATTAAATTAGAGCAAATGAACAAACATGATTAAGATACATTTAATTCATCTTTCATTCATATCGAACTCATTGGTCAGAATTTTCAAAAACAAATTATAAATAATAATTCTAATTCCGTCATCATGCACACTGCTGACTAACTTGTGATTATTTATTTAACAACCATTGCAGCTCTCCACTGAGCCATCCAAATGCAATTTAATAGACTTTAATTGCATTAGAAGAAGCATGTACAACGTTCGCCCTCTCAAGGTTGATAGAGCATAATTGTCAAGGGGGTTTTCCAGCTCAATTTCAGTCCTGAAAATAATTCGACCTGCCAGTGGGAATCCCAATGGCTTCATTTGCAAATTCTGCATGAACAATTTCTATGATTTCATGATTCAGAATTCAGGACTTGGTTTGGAGAAGGATTTCCATTCAAGTATGTTAGTAATTACATGTACATTTCATTTAATGAATATTTCAATTCAATGCATCTTTCATTATCAATGTCCTTATTGCAGAATTATTCTGGCTAATTAGAATTTATTTTAAAACTTTTTTTCTTTTTTTATCATGCTCAGTGCCACAGAAAGTATTCATCGCACCACATAGCACCTAGGTCCTGAAGATCAATCCTGAGCTCCAGTTACCATACAGTTTCACAAGTTTTCCTTTTTGTACGTGTGGCTTTCCTCAGCTTCTCCAGTTCCCTTTCGCCCTCCCCAAGAAAAAGAAAATGTTAGGAGTGAACAAGTGTATGAACGTGTATAATATTCTGAAATGTCTCTTGGTATACATGTCCCGTACTGTATATATATCTGCCTTGCACCCAGGGTGCCCTTGGATAGACTACGGATCGATCACAGGATAAACCAATTAATTAATAAATATGAGATTCCATTAATATTGTTTTCTTTATTAAAAAGGAGCTTGACAGAGATCAAAGATTTCTCAAATCACTTCTCTAAACTAGATTAAATGAATGAAGACCAAAGTAGGGTTACTTGTATATTGATGTAATTGTGATTAAAAAAAGAAAGGAAAAAAATTTAAACTACGTTTCATCCATTCATCTCTGTATTTAAAAGCAGAACTGAATTCCACTGAGATCATATTTATATATATAAATGTGGGCATGCATGTAGTTGCGTCACAAGCCTGTTATTTCTGTTTCTTATGGAGTATTGTATAACTGATGGCGCTGTAGTAATCTGTAGTAGGGCTGAGGATCAGGGAGTACGCAGGCAGCAGCTGCTTTTGCGACACTTGTGTTCAAGTTAAAAATAACCTAAGACAAGCCAGGCAATGGCACACACACTATGGATTCACAAATGCTGATGACAGCAAACCTGCCCCAAAATGCTGTTCAGTTAGAAACCGCTCAGCAGTTGCTTGTTTTGTTTTTTAAATAATTAAATGTCAAACACCATTTTTAGTAAAAGCCTTTATGGACATGGACACGATTCCCAGTTGGTGCAATTATTCACAACTTCCCTCTCACTCAAAGCCTTCTTAGATGTTTAGTAGGAGAAAACGTGTGAGCAAGATGTGAAAGTGTTTTACATGTCACGTGTGCCGGTGTCTACAATGATCTAAAGATGTTAGTTATAAATGCAGACAGCTAGTGACCCTAAGAGGGCAAAGACTAAAACAGAGTTCCCCTGAGACACATGAAGAACGCTTTCAAACTACTGTTCATACAGTTAATCCCCAGCCACTAAAAGTCCCTCCCACTTAATATGCCGCTGAATTCAAAAATATGCCACATCATAATCCAGAGTTTGTAGTCCAGTCTCTGTGTCTGCAGAGGCAATAGTCTCCTTGTGCTTGTGCTGTTCTCTGGTTTTAACAGTCTGGCTGGTAGGTAGAATTTAGAAGTTTGCACTGGCAGCATTTAGGTAAGAATTCAGCAAAGGTCTTAAATGAAAAAATCTGTGTCACACAATTGGCAATGACAGTGAACAGAGAGAGACAACTACATACCCAAGTGGACATGGACAAGTGTAAAGATTTTATTGACATTGAATAGAGTCAGACAGCACAATGGCTTATTGGTTAGCACTGTTCCCTAGTTTGTTGGTTTATTCTGTCTATTGCTGTTATTTATTTACATTTTTTTGCTTTTTTTTGGTGGCTCAGTGATAGGTTTCTCGCCTGTCATGCGGAAGGCCCGGTTCGATTCCCACCCAATGCCCAAAGCCCAGCCACTGGATCCAGTGCCAGTCCCAAGCCCGAATAAAATGGGAGGGTTGCGTCTGGAACGGCATTCGGTGAAAACTGTGCCAAGCTTGTGTGTGGATCGGATGGCCCTCTGTGGCAACCCCTCGACATGAGCAGCCAAAAGACTAACAACAAATACTGTGGTGGCACAGGTGCACTGTGCCTAAGTGGTTAGCACCGTTGCCAATTCCCACTTCGGGTTTGTGTGTGTGGAATTTGCATATTCTTGGTGTGTTTCATCCCACAATCCAAAGACATGCAGGTTTTGGCTAATTGGTGTTCAGAAATTGCCTGCAGTGTGATGGAATGGCACACCGCCTCATAGGATATGCTCCAAGTGCCCGGTTCAAGTTCAAGTAGGCTTTATTGTCAGTTCAACCATATACAGTTAGAACAGAGTGAAACGAAACAACATTCCTCCAGGACCAAGGTGCTACATGCAACATAAATTTACAACATAAACTAACAGAACAACTAAACTAGCTAACTAA
>JAQMYL010000006.1:956900-972673 GCA_030014365.1 Clarias pachynema | reverse complement strand
AATCCAGCACATAACTGTTCATAACATCACTTTTACTCAACATTTTGATTTCACTTATGGTGCAGATTAAACTTCAGACAGAGATCTAGGGACTGCAGAAGATTCAGTAAATTCTGTCCAGACAGTTTTGTGTCATGTGACAAAATCTAGACATACAGTACAGACTGGTTTCTGATCCTCCAGCGTATGAAACGTAAAGATATAATTGAAAGAGTGAGTTCTGACCCAATGTACAGACAAAACCTTTTATTTATATAGATTCTGAGATCACAGAATAGTATAGAATACATTCTATACATGCTTCAGTTTGACAGCATCTCTCTCTCATACACACACACAGAGAGAGAAGAGTCCTTGTGCCTGTCTGAGGGCCTCAAGCTGAGGCAGAAATAAAACTAGCAGCTACAGCCCATATTTTTAGCTCAGCTAGCATGTTTATATCGACTGTAAACCTTGCATAATTTTTTTAAAACCTTTTTTCCCCCATTGATCGCCAGCGCTTTGCTAGCATGTTTTAGAAGAAAATAGTTCATTTATGTTCAATTAGCATTTCCACCACACACTAACCTCACTAGATTTAAAAGGTATACTTCACTGTATTATTTTTCCTGTTAACAGAAATAAGAGACGTCATTATTCCTCACTACTATGTAAGTGTCCCCTACGCGGAAGCATAGCAGTGTCCAAGATATCTTGGTATATTGCAGCATTAAGAATGCCCTTCACTTCAGATAAGGGGCCTGATTGAAACACAGAAATTCAAATATTTGTCCATAAAGTGTTAATTTAAATAGCTGACAAAATTAAGTCTTAGTCCCAGAATAAGTGTCCCTATAGTTTTTAATCAATTAGTCGATCTTATCCTATTTTTGTTTAGTCAAGTTTTAGTCAACTAAAATTCTGGACATTTTAGTCTAGTTTTAGTCAATAAAAACCTTAACATTTTAGCAATAATTAATTAAACTTACAGTCAATCTAGCCTAGCCGAAACCATTTTATAAAAGAACGAGTCAGACAGGTCCAGAGGGGGGTTTGTAGCTCAGGTGTAGCTCGACGAGAGAGAAGGGAACAGTTAGGTATGGTCTCAGTCACATAACATATAAGGTGAATGTATATTTAGTGCAGAGTGCAAGCAGGGACTCCAGCAGAACTAACTAGGACAGCGAGAAGGAAAAAGGCTCCCTGAGATATTAAGCAACTAGTCAGTCCATCTAATATACGATTATGGAGATGTACCACAGAACTCGAAGCCCAAACGTTCATATGGAGGCCATAGGGGCTCCAGAAGATTTAGCATTACGTAAACGTTTAGACTACAACCAGGGGTAGGCAGGTCACTCTCCCCTCGCATTTGTCAAAGTCATAAGCTGAGGATTTGTTGAACCATAAATCTCATCAACTGGATTTTACACTCAGAGTAAAACACCTTACTCTTGGAATGAGAGCAACATGACCAAAATACCAAATCGGAGAAGGTATGTTAGGTTGGCATTAGGAATTATTATGCATTTATACAGCAGGTGGCAGTATGCACCTTGGTTTGTGAGCCAACAAAAGTGAAGAAAATAAGGAAGTTAATCTTCACACTGTGCCTACTTCCATCCTCAGGCAAGTTTGGCTTCCATATCCGATCCGTGCCCGAGTACACCATCGTTCATGAGGTCATGTTTCCCAGAGGACTCGGGTGCGGTGCCCAAGTGTGGAACAATTGCTAAAACCATATCACTCAATACAACACAAAAGTCCATGTCAAGTACCAGAAATCATGTAAAAGGTATGGGGAATTCATTGAAAGAATAATTAATAAAATTGATGAAGGGGATGGCAACCTACATCATAAACCACTACCCCCCCCCAATATTTCTCCTGTTGTTCCTGCAAAAAAAAAAATGTGTATCAGTTCAACAATTCATGCTCTACAGCGCCCAAAAGGCACAATTTGACAGCACTCATTCCCCTAGTATACATACTCATATCCATGTTAATAAAACAGAACAAATGGACAAGTGTGACAAGGCAATCACAATACATAACATCTTAACAAATGGATTTAAAAACACTGCATGAAGGAAAACAATGTTCTCCCCACTCACTTTGCAAATTAAAAAACTTCATTTTAGAAGTTGTAAATTTTTGGAATTGCATTTATTAATTTTTTTGCATTTTATCGATGCTATACAACAGTGCTTAAATATCACTTACGTGATGAAATAAAGATACAATAAATAAAACGATTATTCGCTCAGTGCTGGAAAAGTACATGACAAATGTGGAAATGAATCTCTTAAAGAAAAAAGGCGGCTCGTTGCATTTTTTTTCTCCTTTAAGAAAGAACCCAAAGAGCCTTTTCGTGAAACTTAAATCCAACCTGATTTTTCACTCAAAGAGCCGATTTCCCCCCCCATGCATATTCATGCCAGCGTGGTTTAAAGGTCCAAGAACTATGGGTAAGCGGATCACCACCACCTGCTGGCCACAGAAGGAGCCGATTCTTCATCATGTGAGGAGTCTCGCTACAGAGGGGTTTAAAAAAAAAAAAAAAAGAAATGAAAATATTTCTTCTCAGGAACCTACAGCCAGATAGCCAGTTGAGGACCTGAAACAGAAAAGCAGAATTTTACAAAGCGAACAAAGTCCTCCCACTGATGAAGGATCAGACAGACAGACTCATGTGAGCTGAGAAACACCTGATGGAGATTTTACAAACTTTCTTTAAAGTAGAATTACTGCATTTTAACACTAGGAGGGACTTACTCCATGTTGTTCTTGAGCTGCTGGACTGTGCGTTTGTCCAAATAACGACAGAACAGAGTGAGCAGGTTAGAGGGCAAGCAGAGCGGCTCGATGAGGGATGACCGGGACAGCTGCCGCGCTACATGGAAAACCGTATCCGTCCTGGTAGAGAGGAACGCAAATTTCCTTCTTAGTTTTAGACTACGTTTACATTACCAGTCTGATTGCTCAATTCCTTCATTGCTGGAGAAATTTCTGTACCCTTCCCCAAATCTGTGCCTCAATACAATCCTGTGTGAGAGGTCTAGACAATTCTTTGGACTTCAGGTCTTGGTTTGTGCTCTGACATGCACTGCTAACTGTGGGACCTTATATAGACAGGCGTGTTTTTCCAAATAATGTCCAATCAACTGAACTTACCACAGGTGGCCTGCAATTGAGTTGTAAAAACATCTCAAGGATGATCAGTAGAAACAGGATTCATCTGAGCTGAATTTTGAGTGTCATGGCAAAGGCAGTGAATACTTATGTACACGTGATTTTTTAAATTTGTAATAAATTTGCAAAGACTTCACACAAACTCCTTGTCATTATGGGGTATTGCTTGTAAAATTGAGAAAAATAATGAACTTGTCTGAGAAATGCGTCTGGCTCACCAGTTTCAACGAATCAGTCCGGGAGCACGGTGAAAGAAAATGGCTTTCAGAAAAACCACATACCAGTGAAGACTTGCTTTGCGAGTAACTTTGTTAGCAAGATGAGCAAAAATGAATGAATTTAAACTTGATAAACAAGCGAGGTTTTTGCATTTGCAACAAGCAGTCTGTATGCGCTTTTTTTGCCGGGACCAATGGCTTGTGTGTAATCGTCTCCAATGCTCGGTCTCAGTGAGTGCGCCTCATCCGTAAAGTCAACATCCATGTGCACGTGGGAAAGTAGTCCTACACAATACTCACAGATTTAGTATAGTGAATTGGTAGGCTTTACGTTGTACGCCTTTGCCTCAAATGTACAAGACTCTTTGTCAGAAACAATAAATCTGAAATTCGAACGTGCTCCTTGAATGGAACTTGTTTGTAAGTAGGGGACAATGTGCACTCGGATCCAATCGGAAAAAAAAATTAAATTTTTTGTTGTTTTTTTTTTTTTTTTTTTTTTTTTTTTTTAAGTGCTTTTTGTCCCCCCCCTTATATTTCTATTGGTCAATCAGGTTTTCCCCACACATAAGAGAAGGAAGAGCCCCTCGTCCAGCTTGGCAGTCATTTGCACATCAATTGAAACAGGATATGGAAGGAGAGTGAAACAAAGGCAGGTTGAGATGGAGGGGAGAAGCATTATCAGACAGGTATTTACAGATCAAAGCTCATGTTAACATACTAACAGATGGGCCCTTTAAAATGTGTTGGTGCTCAGTGATGCCAAATCAATCAAAATCCAGACTTGCCAGCTCTCAAAATCGCCGATGCTTGGCTCCATGGGGACGTCAGAGGTCAGGAGTCTCTCACCTTGCGAAAGCAACACGTACAGCAACGACAGACCAAACTACAAGAGAGAAACATTTCAGTGCAAAAGTTCTAATCTGTCCAGTTGAATCATGAGTAACAGCAGTAGTACACCTTCAAAATCAGAGGATTATAAACGATTTCTACAGTAATAGGTTTGAACAGCAAGTTGGAAGTGTTCCTCTTTTTTAGAATGTAAAACACAGCAGCAGTATTCCTGATTAAATAAGGATTAAGAGATTGAGGGAAAAAAAAGAAAAAAAGAAATTCAAACACCATACAAACCTTATTTTGGCAAGCCAGCGTTAATCGCGAGTCTTTGGAGTCAGGTAAGGCTGTGGTGAAGTCACGGAGAATGCTGACCAGCTGGGTGAACGTCAGGGTGCTGATCACAGCTCGGAGAGACGGGTAGAGGACAGGAAGTGCCTGAGAGAAGAAAGAGTTCAATTTAATTATTGTGTGTTATACCACTGAGACACTGTTCTCTTCTGATGACTGCAGACACTAAACATAATGGAGCGTCAGCTGCCCTGGCACACTCCAGTTAAAAACCACAGTTTAAAACAACAAAGAACAAGTGCAGAAGATGCTCTAGTCCATCACCATGGTATTCAACCATCATGGAACAAAGCACTAGACAACATTATAAAGCAGCATTAATAAAGAGGAAGTGGGGAAATATTTATCAAACTCGGAGGCTTCAGACCTCATCTGCATCTCGGCTCATCAGCACCGGCAGGTGTGTTGTGATTGCTCTCAGAACCTGCAGAGATGCATCACTGGATAAAAATGGGAGGAGTCTGGACAGCAGTTTTTTCCCTTTTGCAACCAAGAGGCATGGTAGGAACTCTTCTGCAGACTCCCTTTAGAAAAAAAATAAATAAATAATCATGAATGTGCAGAAAATTTTCACAGATCCAAGCACTACAGAGTGTCCTACAGAGAGCCGGGGTTGCACAGCTGGCTGCTGATCTTCTCCACTCCTCTCTGAACGGTCTTTAGTCTTCTCTGCCGCTCCTCCTCATCCGAGCCGCCGGCCTTCGCTCTCTCGGCTTCCTCCACTCCCAACAAAATGAGATAGCACTGAAAGTAGTCAAACAATTATACGTCCCAATGAAACACGCTTGAACAAAGTCCTGAGCCAATCAGCCCTGCTTAGGGCTTTTTAAACCGAATGATCTGGCAGGGCTGTACATTCGGCCAGACATCATTCGCGATCGACAAAATTACTGCTCACCTTCTCAATCGTGCTCAGCACCTCAAGTCTTTGCTGTCTGATGTCCTTCTGTTCCTGGTAAATTATAGCAATAAAGTCCACACACAAAGTTTTTCCTTTTACTGAAGTATGCATTAATTTTTTTGGCTGACTATTTTTATATTGAATACACAAGTTATATTTATACTGCAATTGATTAAATTATATTGTACTATATTCATAAAATATTTACACTGCAATCATAATATAAAATGTATAATGGCAAAATTTTATATTTTTATTGTATTATATTGTACTATATAATAGCAATATTTGTATGTAATATTTTCATCAAGGTCTCGGTTACCTCCACAGTGTGACCATGAACAGCGTCGATGGCTCGGCGTGGCGAGTAACACGTAGAAACTGCAACTTGCCCCAGAGAGCCCTCGATATGAACCACTAAAACATGCAAAAATCTATAAACTATACAGATCTATACTTTAGTCTCACCATTTTGGTTTCTTGCATCAATTTGCTGAATAGTGAGTAAGGACAAGTTCATACCTGGGGTATAGGAAACAGTTTTGGTGACGTATGGTGTGGTGAGTTTTGGTGGTTCCCTCTTGGAGCGGTCACCCAGCATTTCTTCCTCAGCCAATTTGGTCTCCAGTCTTCGATAGTATTCCTAAAGACACCCACACACCCTTTAAACTTTAATATCCACACTCTCGAAATATGGCCAAAATAGGATAAAATATTATAAACTCAATTTAACCTAAAGAGCTAACTGGACATTAGATATTTTTGCTGAATATAATGTCTACACTGTAGAACAAGTCATAGTGTAAATAACCTGGTAGTAGTAATCATCCTGATGTGGGTTTTCGCTTTGTAGTTGGATCATCTGCAACTTAATGATCCACTCCTTCTCTTTGGCCGACATTATCTCAGCATAATGATCCCAATCCTTTGGCTTTCTATTCATAAACAATTAAATGTAATAAGACGACATAAAAGTCCACCGAAACACGGACTGTTATCAGTGCATCACAATTAACAATTCTGTATTACAGTCAAGTTTAAACCCTGCCTCCGAAAGCCTTGAGGACGCTGATTCAGCAGTCTTTTGTGCTGTGGATGGAGTTGGGTCGCCAAGACTGGGAACCTAAATGTCAAAAGATAAAGAGTCAGATTTCTTCACTTTAGATAGTGGAGGCATTAAATCCAAGAGGCAACAATTTTTACATCAACAAGAACTTGTTTAGACAGCCAACCTGAACCTCTGAGAGAGGGAACCGGGCAAAGGGCTGAAGCAGGGGCCGGGTCGGGGCGAGTTCGGTCCAAACTGAAGAGGCATCATTTTGGGAGAATGGAAGCGTGGTGTGGAAGGTGAAAGATAAATGCCTGGCTAATGAACAAAAAAAAACAAAAAAAAAAAAGACATTTATAAAAAAAAAATTAAATGCCTTGAAAGTGAAAATTGCATTCTCGCCACTTCTTTGTTCACAAAACATTTGAGATGCAGATTTTAATAAAGATTACAGCCAAGATAAGTACATAACACTTAGATTGTAACCTCAAGTCACCTGGTTATAATGCTGTTTAATTGAGAATGGACTTTGAGGATGTAATGGAGATCTAGTTATCAGCGGGCACATGGGCGATTGCTGAGGGAGAGCCCTCGGCAGCGGGGAGCGCAAGGTAGGGGAGGCGTACGGCATCCTGCCACGAGATGACCGGTCGACCACTCGCACAATGGCTTTGTCCTATTCGGTACGAAGAAAGTGATTAAGGGAATGGAAAGTGACAAAGGTATGGCCTTAGGCATAGATAACACATGGTATACAACCTGTAAGAGGGGCGCTTGTCTCGTTGGGCCGTAAGGTGACATCATCCACTATGTAAAAATCAAAATCACAAGTGCATATAAACTGTAGAGGTGGACATGCAAATGGATGGGGGTTTAAGCATGAGAACACTAAACATTTTCATTTATTTTTATGTAAAGAAGCTGACCGTGTTCGCATTAAGATCCCCCCAGCCTGAACTGCGTCCACAGTCCACAATAGCGCTGTCCAAACTCTGAATAAACACAGTTACAGCACAAATCAATTTTGTGCGCGTTATGACAACATAATTCCCCCAAGTAGTATCCCACCTTTTGTGTGGGTTAACATCTTGGAAACCTGACCAGAACTAAGCCAAACCTTGAGACTGGGTGGACCTTCCACAGTCCTCATCACAGCCGGGTCATCCAGCAGCTGCCCCTTGCCGACTCGCTCCCTCCGGCTGCGGAACTTTTCACTCAGGCTTGCAGGAGCCTGGGGCTTGATTTCAACTTTAGGTCTGGGAGGAGAGGCTTCCGGTGGTGATGGAGGATGGTGTGAGGAGGGCTGGTTTCCTTCCAGTAACAGGAGATCGACGGGATCTGCGTCCAGATCTTCAGCATTTATGTCTGTACCAAAGTTTAGATGGGTAAAACTTACACTTTTATGAAGGCACCACTGACCAAACACCAAAAATGGTGCATCATGGTAGCTAAAAAACACAAGGTAACAGAATGGGCTTAAAGTGATGATCACACATCTTTAACATGGCATTTGTCACCTGTCTTGACCTAATCCAACAAAAATGTCTCACCAAAGACACACAAGGTTAGACGGTCACTTCAGTTTAAAAAAAAAAGCAATAGAACATCCAATGAAAAGTGTTAAAGCTTCAAGCAGCTGCTAAGAAAAGATGTCACCGGACCTAATCCAAAGGTCTCTTCATTGTACAGGTCAATATCCTCATCCTCCTCCACCATTTGTTGAATGAGTCCAGATTCTTCAATGTCTTCTCCATCGCTCCACTGATCTCCATTTTCAGGCCATTTAGCCTCAGGAACAGAGTCACCCTTATCCTCCTGTAAGCAACAAAACTGCAGTAGTTAGTCAAAAAAAACTGAAGCCTCACCTAAACCCATGATAGAAACTTATAAATTTCACCAAGATGCTCAATAAAATTTGAGCCTTGCTTTCTCATTAAACTAAATAATTTAATAAGATGGAACAGATTGTTCTGGTTCCACATAGGTTTAAGATAGAAATTAGTTTTAACCGATCAGCCATGGGGATGATAAATGTTCATTCCCAGTAGTAAAAGTTTAACATCATGAATTAGCCAGGCTTTGATTCCCCCCCCTCCCCTCAATCCTGATTAAATGGACCATTAGACAACATAATTAAACATCTATCAGGATGTTAACCTATAATCTAAGATGAACAGCTTTTATGAAGTTGCCATCAAGCTTTTTGTGTCACATTCTGTCTAATTGGCCACCAAAATATGACATGGATATTCTCACACATGGCACCCCCCAACCCCCTTTTAATATATAGAGGGTAAGGTTTTAAAGGGTAAAACCTTCATTGACTTATTTATTTATAAAATTATTTATTTATTTATTTTTCGGTATTTTAGCTGTTTATTAGTGTGAATTGACCAAACATTTAACAAATGTTTGAATGTTACTTGAAAATAAAATGAAAGCATTTTATTCTCTTGTCCAAACAAATATCAATGAAACACGCGTCATATATCGGATCCATCCTCATTTATTCTAGAACTTTCTCCAAGCACTCATATCTGACTGACTCAAACCAGACCGGAAGTGATCAATAAGACTGATTAATCTTGTGTGAATAAACCAAGAACATCTTACCGGGTTCTCAGAGTCACTCATTTCACTTAAGTGTGTGAAGTATCGCTGCTAAATTCTCCGACCACAATTACGGCTCCCTATCCGACATGTTGGAGAGCTCATTAACGCCTTTATAAATGCGCACACCTGGAGGGGGCGGGGCTTAGCGCAGCTCACCTCCCCTGAAATACCTGTGCTCGAGCTCACGCGCGCTTTATACTGTGAATAAAGGGATCAAAGGAATTCTGTTTTTTTTTTATTTTATATGATACAGTTCAGGATGATGAAAGAGAAAACAGGCTATATTTAAAACAGTTACACATTAAACCTCAGCATAATAATATATTCTTTGTTTTTCAGCACAAAATAAGCAATTTTTCACCAACTATACAAAAAAAAAAAAAAATGGATGACATGGGCAAAGAAGTAGCACAGATACACACGACTATGAGTTTTTATTGTTTCTGGTTGTTTCTATAAGCAATAAATAACTAAATAAATAATAGGCTGATTTTGAGAGTTCTACATTGTTACGACATAGTTCCAATATTCTGGTATAACTTACATGGTGCACTGTCATGTTAGCACTGTCACCTTGCACCTCCAGGATCCTGGTTCGTTTCCCACCTCAGGGTCTGTGTGCGTGGAGTTTGTATGTTCTCCCCGTGCTTGGTGGGTTTTCTCTGGGTACTCCGGTTTCCTCCCACATTCCAAAAACAAGCAGACTAGTTGGCGTTCCTAAATGTGTGTGTGTGTGTGTGTGTGTGTGTCCTGTAATGGATTGGCACCCTGTCCAGGGTGTACCTTGCCTCATCCCCTAAGTCATCCTCAGGATTAAACAGTATAGATGATAAATGAGTAATACCTGACATATCCGAAAACGCAAGTTTGAAGCCTCCCTGTCAAGACACACAGACAAAGCTTCCATAGAAGTACAGGTATATACAGTATATACAGTATGGAATTGTCATTAACCTATGCTGTGTTGCCTATGCTATGCACGTATCTGTGCAAGGGTTGTAAGAGATATTATTCACATGAAACTTGAAGTTTTATCATCATAGCATATATGAATTCCATACAGTGTCTTTTGTTAACAAGAATGTAACAGTTCTGTAGGTGTTTCCAATCCTGTGAAATAAAGCAACACTTCACTCAGAGTGAAAAAAAAAATACAGACTGAACTATTTAAACCAGATTTATTTTTTTAATTTGCATGTTTGAAAATTTTTTACTAGTCACAGACATAAGCCATTTGTGTTATACACTTCCTGGCAAAATAACTACCTAAATAAATAAAGTGACCACATGGATTTAA
Organism: Clarias pachynema; assembly: GCA_030014365.1. Taxonomy (NCBI): domain Eukaryota; kingdom Metazoa; phylum Chordata; class Actinopteri; order Siluriformes; family Clariidae; genus Clarias; species Clarias pachynema. Next base: position 962,240 of record JAQMYL010000006.1, on the reverse strand, counting down.
TTAAGCGAATAGTTAAGAGGCTTCCATTGGATAATTACTGTGATTATTATGTACTCATTTCCATCATTTTCTTTTGATTCTGTAACCCTGCATTGCCACAATGATCATTGCTAAAAACTCTATACAAATAAAATTGATTTGAAGTGATGCAGTGAGGAGCTTCTCATTTCCTACACAGCCATGTCAGAAGACATATCCTGTACTCACGGCAAAGATGTTACTCCATTTTAGAAGAGTCAAATTATTGTCATGCATCAAACAAAGAAAACAACTAAGGAGATTGCTGAAACTACTAACATTGGGTTAAGAATTGTAACAAGTTATTAAAACCTGAAAGGGTGACCGATCATCTTTAAGGAAGAAACATCCTGGAGATCATATTAGAGTGTGCATTTTTTATTTTTGAGCAGTGTTAGACTAAGCCTTGCAAAAGCAAGACTTAGTCTAACTCAGTGTCTTATTCATTGTACATATTTCAGTATTTTCACGATAAACACAGAGCTGAGCTTATGCACAAACATTTATCCACTTTATCCCAAATTGCATTTTAAAAAATTAGAGTTAAACTGGGAACAGAGTGAACTTGGAAAGTTTTTCACATTCATTAAGCTATAAAATTATTATACAGACTCATCCAGTACAAAGAAAAGTGTTTATTTTTCTTTTGCATTATGTGGCAAGAACAGCTGAGAAATGTACACACATTCCAAAAAAATCCAGCTTATCATTCATTATATGAAGAATGCATAACAACAATGTGTAAACATCTTTTAAAATAAATCTTTGGCAGTATATCATATTTCATCTTGTGTTTAAAAAAACGACACAGACTTAAAATAAGATAATCTAAAACCACATATGCAATAGCAGTGACTATAAGCCGCATAAAGCAAATATATTAAACTGAAATCATTCCTCAGATTGTTTAAAGGAAACAAATGAAATTTATATTTAATCCAAACAGTTGGGTAAAAAGGGATCTTTGGAAATCATGTACAGTATGCAAATGAGCATATTTTGTTCTATAAAGCTAAATACAGTAAGCCAGCTGGTGATTGTCTGCAACCGACGTGGTGTTTACTTCATCCATCTATTTAATGTAAAAAAGAAAATAATAATTATAATGAAAGCTTTGGCTGTTCACGTGGCTGTCATGTAGGCATGTGCCGATAACCGCTGATAAAATGTAAACCTTCTCTTTGTAAGAGCTAACTTAATTTAAAAATCTAACATAATTTGTAAGATGAAATGTTTCCTGTTACACTCCTGCAGCTTACACTTTCACCGACAGCTAGCTAACGCTAGCTTACAAAGTCACAGTGTTGTGTTTGAAAGTAATGACCGATTTCAGACAGACAAACGTCAGAAATGTTATACAAAGAGCTTTCAGGTCCAGTTAGTTCTTTAAGTAATGATTATAAATACTGTATATAATAAAGGTTACTAGAGTTAGCCTGAGGCGAAAACGTAACATCGGCACATGCTTACATGCTTAGGCCATGCTACATGTTAGGAATGTTCACGGTATTAAATAATAGCTCTGTGTGTGTGTGTGTGGGTGTGTGTTTAAGCCTACAGTCTTTCAGCGTCTATAGTTACATTTACATGTACAATGTCCAATGTTCAATAGTCCAATTTTATGGTGTGAGAAAATGGAAATAAATAATTCCTGATATTTATGCAACTGCACAATGGCAATGAAAATGGGACCAACGTGTTGGAAATATCAACATTTTACTCAGAAGTGTTTCTAGTAATTTGTTTCTAAAATTGTTAGTTTTGGCAAAAATCCCCAATTAATTACTTTTAGCATAAACTGATAAACAAACGTCCATGTGCTCCCAGCGGTTGGGAAACATTGGGCTATTGTGTGCATGTAAACATAGCTAACACCGTCACCTGATTTACACAAGTGTGTTTTTGGCACACTTCCTAATTTTACAAAAAGTCTTTTTCTTTTTCACCCGACTTAGTTATAAAATTGCATTTTTGTCTTCTTTTGCACATTAGTTATTTTTAAATAAGGAAAAAAGATGCAAGATAACAATATCAATCCTGTAAAGCACCCTATGTGAATATGTACTGGATACCCCGGATCGTCCCCCGCCCCCCGATCTGAATTCAGCCGAAGAGCTTGAGGAAACACGGGTGGCAGTAGGGCTTGTTGTCCTGCTCCTTGAAGCAGCCTTTGCTCAGAGGTTTAAGGCAGAACTGACACACTAGGTGATGCGGGTGGAACTTAGCACCCATGGCGGTGATGCAGCGTCCTACAATGGGCTGCTGGCACGCCTGACACACACTGCCGCGAGACTGGTGATAGTGGGCCTCGCACAGCGGCTGACCCTCGTGCTCGAAGAAGCTTCCGTTCACAAACGGGCAGAAACACTCCTGGAAACCAATAAAGAAAATATTGGTTTTATAAGAAAACCAATAAAGATGTGAACATGCAGGACCTCATACACGTGCGCAAGCTTTTGAATTCGCAATGAAGTACCTTTTTGCAATTTAAAACTAATAAATCTACTAAATAAAAGTACAGTTTTCGCATTTGAATCAATTATCAGCAACAAAAATACATGTATAACATTAAAAATGAAAGTATACACTACAAAAAATAAATTTATATCATTTAAAGTAAGAGAAAATTCCCTTTTCCCTCTTGAAGTGCATTAAAAAAGCAAATTTTTGCCTTGGACAATGACAGCAAATGTGACGAATATACATTTGTACCTTGGGAAATGAGAAAAAAGGGAAAAATAATCCACTACAAAAATACTAATTTAAAATGTAACAATAATAATAAAATTACCTTTTTAACCTAAAAATTAAAGTTCCTGCTACAAAGTACTTTTTAAATATGGAAAATATAAGAATTTGCTACAAATTAGATCTGTTTATGAATTTAAATATTCTCTAAATTTTACTTGTAAAAAAAATCTATAAATCCACAACATAAGTCCCATTTACCTTTTAAAATTAAGTAAGCTACTACAAATAAGCTTTGACATTTGAATGGAAATAATTCACTACAAATGTTTACTTCTTGATCAAAAGAAGTAAAATTAATGTGCTACAACAGTAGATAGGCTTCGTATAAAACTAAATAATCTGCTACAAACAGTGCTATAATTTTCTTTTATATTTTACATGAAATAATTCACTACAAAATTGTATTTTACATTTATATAAAAATAAAAACACTATGAAAGTACTTTAAAAAAAAAATCCACTACAAAACTACCCTTTTACTTTTTAAAATTACTTGTTAAACTACATTTCTGTCTTTTAAAATAAAAAAAATAAAAAAACACTTAAAAAGTGCAGTTTTGCTTTTAAATTAAATCTGCTACAAAATTAAACCTTTTTACATAAAAAAATTTATAAAACTACTTAACATTTTATATAAAAATAAATAGTTTTATTTTATAGTTTTATTTTGCCTTTGAAATAATTCACTATAAAAACACTATTTTGACCTGTTAATAATTTTTAAAAGAATATATTTACAGTTAAAAAACATCATGTGTACAGATAAATTTGAAGAAAAATTATCAAAAGTCTTTTTGTTTTCCTTAAAACATGTAGAACTAACCAAAAATACATATTATAAATATTTAATATTATCCTAGAGATATCATAATATTACCTTATTCTAACACATCAAATGACAAAATTAAACTTTAATTTGAAAAACATTTATATTAGAATATATTTTTTGTTCATAGATTATACGGTTTGTGTAAGAAGGTTTAAGACATGTAAAAAAAAAATACAACGGGTACGGTTGAGAATAATGAGCATGAGTCAGCTTACCCTGCAGACGAAGCACTGCGGGTGCCAGAGGGCGTTGAGGGCGGAGATGTAATTCTCCACAATGGGCTGAGTGCAGCCTTCACACCGCGACGCGAACAGCGCCAGAAAACACTGCTGGCAGTACTGCTGTCCCTCACGGTCATGAAACCCTGGCAGGAGGAGACAGAAGCGGGTGGCGGTATCAGCGGTGGGCTGTAAATGCTAATGTTTCTGCTTTCAGCCAATCAGAGCGTCTCATACGTACCTTCATCTCCGAACGTCCGGTTGCACTTCACACAGCAGAAGCACTCGGGGTGCCAGTTCTTATCGAGCGCCGTGACCATTTTCTACAGACAAAACAAAGCCGATGAGTACATGTAGCGCTTTCTTTAATGTTCAAAAGAAAATAGGAATGAGACGCTCACATTGAGGATGGGTTTATTGCAGTGCGCGCAGTGAGGGGAGTACAGGCTGAAGTAATCAGGCTCGCAGTACGGACGTCCATCCTTCTCAAAGAAGTTACGGTTCCCAAGTTCACATTCACACTCGGAGCACACAAAGTGTTCCGGGTGCCACACCCGCCCCAGTGCCGTCACCACCTACAGCACAGGATGTTGTAATAAAATAAACTCTCTCTTGATTGATATTATAGTTTGGAGTTTGGAAAGAAAAAGGTTGCACACTATTTTATAACGCAGTCCCACCACGAATCGTTAAAGCATTAGCGTTAGCGTAAACTCACCTGTCCAACAATCGGTTTCTGGCAGGCGGAGCAGTTTCCCTTAGAGGAAGTGGACACTCCCTGCCTGCTCAGATCTGATTGGAGGAGGCCCAGCATGCTGTCCAGTGATCCCCCGGAGGACACCGGGGGCGGAGACACCGACTGCTGTAAAGGTGCGGGATTGGCCTGAGCCGGCGGCTAGAAATAATATAGAGTATGGGCGGAGTTATAAGATAACATACAGTATAATATAACTGTTAATACATTGTGATGTTTGTGCAATTTTCAATTTTAGTCTTTGTCTTAGTCCCAGGATAAATGTCCCTGTTAGTTTTTAATCATATTTAGTCACTCTTATCCTATTTTTGTTTAGTCAAGTTTTAGTCGACGAAAAGTCTGGGCATTTTGTCTAGTTTTAGTCAGAGGAACCCATAAGAATTTCACTGTAATTTAGTCAATAAAAACATAACAGTTTAGCAATAAGATTATTATTAATTAACACAACAGTACAATCTAGTCTAAAACCCTTTGTTTTTCACAAAATAATTATCTTAACATTTTAAAATGTCTCTTTTCATCTGATGTTTTCAGCTAAATATATTTATTTTTAACATCACAACAACTGCTGCATGTGCAGTACTCTTTTTTTAACTACAAAACATTAGAAGCAGTACGGACAATACAGTCTTTTGAAACTTTTTGTATATATATATATTTTTATATATATATATATATATAGGCCTCCAAGTGGCGCAGTAGTAAACTGCTCGCCCTATCATCCAGAGATCGCTGGTTCGGTTCCCGGGTGAGGCTGTAACTTCTCGCAG
>JAQMYL010000006.1:913860-926078 GCA_030014365.1 Clarias pachynema | reverse complement strand
AAGACTTCTGTGGCTGCTCTTTTTCTGCCATCTTCACTCGCGCTGATTTTTAAATGCGATCAGATACCACATACGCATCTTCTTCGCTGACAGTACAGAGTGAGAGAGGTCGGGCTTCCGGAAGGGCGAAAGTGCAGATGCGCGCGCGCGCGTCAGAACGCAGGTCAAAATAACAAAAAAAAAAGTGAATAATCGTTTTTTCCGATTACACCATTTTTGTGATCGTTGAGACCCGAAATCAAAATCAAAATTCAATTAATTGCACAGCCCTATGTGACGAGTAAAGGCTGAACTGAACTCTCGCTGTGTTTTACAGGTGCAGAGGAAACTGTCCGCCGTAACGTGGCGAAACAGACCGACTCGGAGTGTTTGCTCGGCGGACGAGAAGATGCCGAGTTCAAGCGGGAAACACGAGACGGGCAGAGAAACCCGGTGGCTTCTCACATCGCACATTCGTCTCAACCTCGCCTCGACGCCTCGGAGCCGAAAGTCCAGACCGCGACATCGCAACCGAGCGCCCGAGCCAGGACTTCGGGATCGGACTACGCCGCGCCGCCTGAACAGACAAATCACCTCCCGCCAGATTTCACCCCGAGCATGATCAAAACCGAGGCAGAACCCGAGGAGTATCAAGACTACGCGTCGCAGGCTTTACTTTACCAACCGGACCCGATGACGACACAGAGCACGCCGCCGTCCTGCGTCCCGTTCGCTCTCAACGGCTCCCTGCAGAGACTCATGACCGAAGACATGGAGCAGATCGGAGCCGTTTTAGACGGCGCCGACGCCAGACGAGACGAGTTCTTGAACGATCTGTTGTACCGGAAGACGGGGTGTGGCTTCCACGTGCGGCGGGCGGAGAAGCGGTTCTGCTGCGCGCTCTGTGGCCGCACGTTCAGCCACGCCGGTGACTTTAAGAAGCACAAGCGCGTGCACACGGGCGAGAAGCCGTACCTGTGCACGTTGTGCGGGAAACGCTTCAGCCAGTCAGGGTACCTGAAGATCCATCAGCGGTACCACACGGGAGAGAAACCGTACGCCTGTGGCATGTGCGGGAAACGCTTCAGCCACTCGAGCAACTACAAAAAACACCAGCAGACTCACGTCGCTTAGAGTCCGCGAGTGTGGACTCGGACTCGTACGTCATGTGAGAGTGGAATGGTGTATGGTGTGAAGATTCCCTCACAGATCACGTGATTGTAACCACAGCGTGAAAAATACTGAAATTTTAGGAGATTTTATAACAAAATCTATTGAAAAATAAAATTTAAACAAATGATATCGTTGATTTATTTAAAATTTTGCTTGATGTCCGAGGACGTATAATGGTTTGGTAATAAAAAAATTTCTTTCTTTTTCTCAACCAGCTTGTGTGTGTTTAAATGATCATTAAGTACCGTGTCATATTAACGTTAAATCCTAAAACTATGAAACTGATGAAACTCTTACACTCGCACACATGCACGTTTAGGTGTCGAGGTTTTCCAGCTAATAGTTTTACTTACATTTATTTACAAGCGCATTGTTCTGACATCTGGTGGACAAGTTTGGTGTAGAATGTAGACTTTTAACATCGCAAGCAGCACAGTTATAACGGACATGTAGCTGCGGGTAATATCACTGTTATCACTGACAATTCAGTTGTGTGTGTGTGTGTGTTTAAAAATCCACTGTGCAAAGGAAAGTGTACACAACTACCCTATAAAATCTTTGAGAATTAATTCAAGAATGTAATAATCCTCTGATTACTTTATAGCAGTTTATTTAAATAATAAAATGAATCAACTCATTGGGATAAATGACTTTAAAATGTTGTTTTAAAATATGGACATAGTTGTCATTCTTTCATTCTTTCTTGAATTAACAACATGAACATTATGAGCCACTGTTTTGAATCTTTGGCAAATCTACTGTATATATTCTGTTCAGTCAGTGTTAACAAATCAATACACAAATCAAATGATTAAAGAAATAAAGAATAAAGAAAATTAATTAAACTGAATAAAGGAAATTAATTAAACAGGTGAAAGAAGAATGAAATAAAAAGTTACAAAAAAATACCACCTAGACACAATAACAGCACTCGGGTTTATGAGAGAGATTGAGATCATTAATCTCATTAAAGCAAAAGTTTGTTTTGTGCATTTTGCATCTCCAAGCTTTTGAAAGATAAGATGTACATGCACAGTGTATTGTTAAATGCAAAAAAAGAAAAAAAGGTTTGGTTTTTCAGAATCTCGATTAATGAATTTTAAAAAATCCCCTATAGACTGAACAACAGTGAGAGATCCATGTGAACAAGACGAAAGTTGAAGTGCCGAATTAATCAGTCATGTGATTCTGGCAAAAGTGAAGCCTTGTTTGTCATGTGACCCTCAGGGAAACGACACGCACCTCGAAGCGAGACTTCATTTGGAGCTGCACTGAAGGTGATCACGACTATGTATTGGGATCAGGAACTTGTCATGTTCTTTCTAAAAGTGTGTGGGGTCTATAAAAAATTATCTATTTAAAATTTCCAAAGCATTTCAATAATATTTATTGCCATTTTTCAGTAACTACATTAAACATGTGGACAGTTTGAAATAGCCATATGACCTTAGTTCGAATACAAACAACAATCTTTGATCAAATCTTTAATCTAGGGAATCTTCATTGCTTTGATTGCTCTGTCACACCGTGCTTTTACACGCCCTCGCCCCGGATTGCTGCCGATGTGTTTGCTCAGTATTTTATCTCATACTGGCACTTCTCATTACTGCTTTTCATTATCGCCACAGTTTTGGAACATATGAGACAAACTGGTTTTAACCTTCCTGCAGAAAGAACAAACATACAATAGATTGAACATCTGTACATTCACCTTTGAAGGTTTTCATAGTCTACTTTCGTTTTTTTGGAGTAAGCCATGCTGTGTCATGGTTTCATATCTGTTTCTTCACACTCTGCCTATACACAGTAAACTATTGTGTTGATTGGCTCAGTAGAATGGCTCGTATAGAAACTTTGTTTTTTTTTTTCCTTCAAAGAAAAAAGCTCTAGATTACTGGTACAGTGGAACCTTGAATTACGAGCACAATTCGTTCCGGAAGCGGCCTCGTATATCAAAACACTCGCAAACCAAATCAACTTTATCTCATAAGAAATAATGAAAACTCAAATTATTTATTTCACAGCCCAAAAAAATAAATACATAAAAATAATTAATACAAAATATAAAGTAAAAATAAAACAAATTAACCTGCACTTTACCTTTGAAAAGAATCGCAACAGAGCAGTGTTTCCATTAGAGAGTGTGTGTGTGTGTGTTTGTGTGTGAAGGTGAGAGGAGGAGGGAAGGAGCGTGCTATGCAATGACGCGCACGCACACAAAGTGCAGGCTGACACACAAAGAAAGAAAATGGATCTTTAACCTCTCTAATGACACTTGCTTTTGCTTGCTTTACACAAGACACTTGCTTGACACTTGCTTTACACGTGCGCACACACGTGTGTTATAAGAAACAGTACATGCGCGCTGTACACAGGCGCTTACAAACACAAAATAAAATATTTTTTACGCACACACACGTTGTCACAGTGTTATAGTAAACAGTACACGCGTGCACGGATGTTGATTATACCAGTAAGAGACGAGCACTAAGACCCAGCAGGGGAGACGATTACCCACAATTCCACAGCGCAAGAGAGAGAAAAACCGTTGGCTCAGTTGTGATGCGTGATACATACGCATACTCGGTGCTCGTAAACCAAGACTTGTTCGTTGTTCAAGTCAGACCGCGTTACTCGTAATCCGAGGTTTCACTGTATATTAATTATCCTCATTTATCAGAAAAGCATCAGTCGGTCACTCGATCCGGGCCCGGCCCGCGGTCCACCATTTAGTGATGCCTGCTGTGCAGGATGCCAAAATCTGTCCTTTTTGGGATGAAAGCACTACATGTCTCGAAGATAAGCTCCTCTTGAACATGTTGATGACCAGACGACTTTAGAGAGACCTTGTACGTGAAATTTAATTACCCAGTCAAACCTCCTTAACTTTGTTAATCAGTATATTCTTATATTTATTCAGTATATTGTCCTTGCAGCATCCTGGGAGGGAATTCTACCGTCAGTTATGGAATATTGTTAAAATTATTCCATGATCTTTCCATCATTCCATGATGTTCAAACAACATTCTGAGGCACAAGTGTCTCGAATATCCAATGGTTCCTCAAAATTATTTCTGCTATTCAACTAGAGACAGAGCTTTTCTACTTGATAACGCATAGCAGTGTAGAATACGAATCTGTCCTTGAACCATTTGGACTTGTCTCAGGTCTATCTAAGTAAGGTGAATACGGTGGCTGATCATGAGCGATCTGGTATTGAACACATCATCTAATCAGCTGGAGGTGAAGAGTCAATTCAATTCAGTTTTATTTCTATAGCCTTTGAACCATTGACATTGGCGCAAAGCAGCTTTACACAATCAAAACGAAAAAAGATTGAAAACAATTTTGCAGCGACCAGGATTTAATGGAGAATTAGATTTGACACTACAGTATATCAGTGATTTATTATAAATTATAAAGTTTGTTTTGCTGAATTGCTTATTTTTATAACAATATTCTGTAACTAATTTTAAGCTGTCCGATAAACAAAAAAAATGAGCTTGTGCTCATTCATGCTCATTCAAAATCATGATTTATACATACTTTCTCAAACTTTTATAACTCATTTCCATAATTGTTTTTTTTTTATTCTGTAAAGCTACTTTGCGACATTGACCATTGTTAAAAGTGCTATATAAATAAAATTGAACCCAGTGTAATGTTAATTTATATGGATGTATTCTAGAATCTTAATCCTAGATTGAGATTTATTTTGTAAAAATGTACCTGGTCTTGTTACCTTCAATTAGTTTAAATAGCTCCTTAAGAATAATGAAATCACCACAATAATTATAGAACTGATAGTAAGTACTGAATAGTTACAGTATACAGTGGTCCGTCGGCGTACAAATGGCCTCTCTTACTAATTTTCTCCTTAAGAATGGAGATTTTGCAAGACATTTACATCGGCATACAAAGCATTTTACGTACAAACGAACCGAACTGAACCGGCTAAATTGTGCGTACATGAAAACTTGCTAGTGTCAGTGGAAAGCCAAATGAAACAAATTTTGGTGGGTTTTTGCATTTTGTGCAAGATTTAGCACCATGGGTTATCAGAATGTTAGCAAGAAGAAAAGGGAGCCAATTTAAGTGGAAATTAAGAAAGAAATCATCGCTATTAAAGCAGTCGGTGCCAAGAGGAATCATAAATTAAGGTTAAGTCAGGTTTAATGTGTGTTTATTTCATGTACATATTTTTTTCTAAATGTTTTGAATGTTTTTATGTGCAAAAATGTGATTATAGTGTTAGAAATTGGTAATATTGGTAATATCTCTGGAAGGCTGGAACGGATTATCCGCATTTATATTATTTCCTATAGGAAAATTTGTATCACAACATGAATTTTGCCACCAGAATAAACTAAACTCGTCCGCCGTATATGTTGAATACATGTTTTTTAATTGCTGCTTCTATCTGATCTTATCTTATTTCATTTTATTTTATGTAATTTATGTATTAGTAGAGTTAAGATGTGTACGTGCGCTAAAGCGCCTCCTGCTGGCGATCAGTAGAACGTGGTTTCTCGGCTCTCCTCGCGAGACTTTCTTTCCGGAACGTACCATTGTGTGAAACATAGGGTCCGCGGATATTCATTATGACTTAAAATAAACGACGTGAAGTTTTATTGTATTAACTAACCACATATTCATGTTTTAAGTATTAATAGAAATAACATTAGACGCATATTTTCCACTTTCTGATAATTGTACGCGATCTTGTGTCCGGTTCCCTGTGTACAGAATGCGCCTGTCTGTTATAATGGTAGGCTCCGGACCCCATCCTTCTTCCTTTCTCTCTAAGACCTGCAGCCATGAGGTAAGGAGCTGCGTCCTGCTCGGGCTGAAAAATACACACAAATACGTTTAAAACCTCACGTTACCTCAGAAATCGGTGTAAAATATGAATATTGTACCTGATGTGAAGGAAATTTGACTTTAATCGGTTGTTAGTTTTGACTAGAAAAGATTTTAATCGCGAAAAATAAGGCTCGCACGCGGAAGGCCTCGAGTTATTTCGTGGCTCGCGCTGCTCGCGCTATTGCCCTGTCAGGTGGTTTCTGGGGCAGTTTTATAGTGCCGAGGTTTTGAGTCCACAATGGTGGGTTATTTGGAATGTAAATTACCTTTTTTTTTTTTTTTTTTTTTTAAATAAAATATATTTTTTGTAAATTTGAACGTCGTCGACTCGTGTGTAAATAATGTTGACGTTTTATTCCGTTAACTAGCCGCGTTAGCTTCCAGTAGTTCGCTAGCTAGCACTCCTGACGCTTAGCCGGACTAGCAAAGCACGTGGAAAGTGTTAAACACCAAACTAGCCTCACAACTCGCGTCACAAAATGCACATTTTAAGTGAATTAAATTTATTTAGTATGTTTGTTACATTTATATATAGTCATTTAGAGCCATTTTATAGTAATTACGTCATATTTTAAGCTCATGTGCCGTGTGTCCCTAATAACCAAAAGTTTGGAGAATGACGAAGTCTGCTGCTTCTGTTTTTTTTTTTTTTTTTTTTAAAGATCTTTTTGTTAGATGTTATATTGAAGTATAGTTAAGCTTTTTATACGTCTCAAAGACTTTTATTGATCACTCAAAAAAACGTTTGCATAAACTTACTGTAATTATATTAAGTTTATGCAGAGTCAGTATTTGCAGTGTTGATCCTTCCAGGAGACTCTACAGACCTTGATCTCATTGAGAATTTATCAAACCTTTGAGAGACAGGTGGACAAACTAAAAACAAATTCTGACGAAGTCCAAGTGTTGATTATGTAAGAATATTCTGCCATCAGTCAGGATGTTAAACAGAAGTTGATTGACAGAATGCCAGGGTGAATCACAAATACTGACTCTTTGCATAAATTAAATGTAATTGTCAATAAAAGCCCTTGAGACTTGTAATTACACTTCATTATACCAGAGTAACATTTGATTCAAAGATCTGAAAACACTGTAGCAGGTGATTTTATGAAAATTAGTCAAACTCAGAACGTTTGTGTGCATGGCTGTAGTCACTTGTGTCTATGTAGTAGTATAATAAATACTAGTTTTTTTTCTTCTTTTCTTTCTTTTCCCTTTAGTATAGTGAAGACCTGAATGAGAGAGTGATGCACTTTGTGCAAATATAATCAGTTATAAGCCAAACATCTGCAACATGTTTGTTCAGTATTTGCAGATATTCAAAGAAATGTCAATTAACTTTAACACGTTGTGTTTTTCAGCATGCTCAGGCTCCAGAAGCGCTTGGCCTCCAGCGTCTTGCGCTGCGGCAAAAAGAAGGTCTGGCTTGATCCCAACGAAACCAATGAGATCGCCAATGCCAACTCTCGTAAGTTCCGTGCTGATCGTGTTTAAACGTTTTGATTAAAAAGCTTGTTGGTTAGTTTCCAAATGCTTTGTGTGTCTGCAGGTCAGGCTATCAGAAAGCTTGTAAAAGATGGTCTCATCATCAAGAAGCCCGTCACGGTGCACTCTCGCGCCCGCTGCCGTAAAAACACGCTGGCTCGCCGCAAGGGTCGCCACATGGGCATCGGTACGTTCAGTGCTGATCTGACAACAGTCTTATAGTGTACTTTAATGTCATCCTTGGTTGAATTGAGCCAAGTCAATTGTTATAATGTTATTGTTTGTTTTTGCAGGTAAGAGGAAGGGTACCGCGAACGCTCGTATGCCCGAGAAGCTTTGCTGGATGCGCCGTATGCGAATCCTGCGTCGCCTGCTGCGTCGCTACAGGGAGTCCAAGAAGATCGACAGGCACATGTACGGCCTCACCTTAGTAACTTATTTACTGGGGGGAGGGGGATTTTTAGTTGTCCCTGGTGTTTCTATAACATTTATTACATCAACTTTTATTTAGGTAATTGTTTAGTCCAAACATTTTATTACAATAAAGGTTATGCTCTTATGTACTTGTAGAGCTGTTTCAGATTATTTATATTTAAAACAATGTTAAAATATCAGTGTTTCAGAATGGCGTACTCTAAAATTATTTACTTATTATTATAATTGTTGAATTATTTGTGTGGCCTGATCACCCGGCTCACACTTGTACTTCATTTCACGTCTCCTCTATCTGGTCTGGGCAGTGCCCTCTGTTGGTATAATCTTGAGTCATAGTGCACCTTCAGCTTTCAAAGACTGATGCTGTAATGAATATTAATTTGGCTAGTTTAAAGCTGTATTCTGCTAAGGAGGAGAGAGCCTATGATGTACTTGAGTCTAGATCTGATCTTATGGGATCTTGGACACCGTGTAGCAGATGAAGCCTGTTCCACGGTTTGTTAATGCTATGTAAATGTCTCACCTGTATGTAGGTACCACAGCCTGTACCTGAGGGCCAAAGGTAACGTGTTCAAGAACAAGCGCATCCTCATGGAGCACATCCACAAGCTGAAGGCAGACCGCGCCCGCAAGAAGCTTCTCTCGTAAGTAATCGCATCAGACATGGGGTCGTTTCTCATTCGGCCCACAAGAACTTCACGGAGGAAAGGATGGGAAAAAAAAAAAAACTCATGTCGCTCACTTCTGATTGTATTTTTAACATGATGGGATAGCTTGCAATTTTTGGGGTGGTTTAAATGACTTCAGATTTATTTATTTTGGTGCACATATTGGAGAAACCTGGTAGCTGTTCTGCTTGTATTTCTACAATGTACATTAAGATAAAAGCAGTGCTCTTTTATCCTCTGCCCTGTTTTGAATAGTTAATTTTAAGCATTAAATTTTTCCTCTATAGTCTTGGTGTTGAGGCTGGTGAGTCAGTACGGTTCAGTACGGTTATTAGTTTAAAAAAAATAAATAAATTAAAGGGGGAGGAGGGAGGGCACCGATGAACCATGAACAAATTGATGTCTTGTGATTAGTTGGATTGTTTCCTGCAGGCTTATTCAATTATCACCGAGATGGGTTTCTGAGGACGTCTGTCAGTCTGTTTCCATCAGGGACAGTCAGGCTGCGGTCGTCAGTGTTTAAGGCTGTGTGCAGAACGGGTTTTGGGTTACTGTAATGTTTGAGTTCATATTAGGTCTAGTGACCCGTAGCACATAGGTGGAAGGAGTGGTGGGGTGAGTGGACGTGTTTGAACAGTTGATAATGTTTCTCTCTGTTCTGTGCAGTGACCAGGCCGAGGCTCGTCGCTCAAAGACCCGCGAGGCACGTAAGCGCCGCGAGGAGCGACTCCAGGCCAAGAAGGAAGAGATCATTAAGAACCTGTCCAAGGAGGAGGAGGGCAAGAAATAAACCTCCATACATCACTTGCTTTAATAAACCACCCACAAAAGTAACACGCCTCTGAGTCTTTCTTTTCCTCTTTATAGTGAAACCGAACCCGATCGTACACCATGGCAGCATCTCTAGTAGTGAGGTGTACTTAATCATTTAGGGATGCTTTTCAGAATCGCATGGGCTGATTGACTGTAAACTAGCTATCTTTTTTTTTTTTAGTGGCTGAGCAAGTCTGAGTGCCACAGAGCAACAATTTTGATTTAAAAACATAAAGGTTATTCATGACTCGATATCTAAGATTGGGTTAAAGTTGTGTGATTATTTGTATTTTTATGTATTCAGAGGTAAATTATAAAAGATGTAATTGAGAAATTCTATTAGAGGTAACTTTTCTTCTGGTAGGATGTCAAATTTTTCATTACATACTGTGTGAGAGAACCTGATCCTTTATTGTTAAATGAAATCACTGGTTTAGTAAGGCTGCGATTTATAATCTAAACTGTAGTTACAAAGTGGAGCCACCAGGTGGAGTTTATTTATTTTTTATTTTTGGTGGTTTGTGTGGCGTTAAATATTTAAATACTTGATGTGTTTTTGCCTGTAAGGTAGATGAGTCCCCAGGAACCTTTAAGAATAATGCATTCCATTAAACTAGAACTCCAGGCGACCTAAAACATTAAAATTATAAATAAAATAAAAAAAACTATTAAAAGAGGAATGGTTTCTCTCTTTTTCAGCAGGGAAGTTTTATATAACCCACAAAATATTGTAAATAATATTCATTAGTCATTGAGGGTAATGAAGTCATTAATATTCCTTCATACAGTTCATGAGGTAGTTGCTGTAACGTCACCGTGATGATGGACCTGCACCTTGTACTGTACATTCTCAGATTCAATTCATTTGTGTCCCTGAAATTGTGTTACTCATATCTCATGACGTTCTCATCAGATGGTAAATGCACCCTGGCTGCTCCAAAAAGTTAATAAATCAAATCCAGTGTAATAAAGCAGTGTACGCAATAATACACAGCAGGATTCTGCGTGGTTGGTTTTGAATTAGGAACCATTTAAACCTGAATCAAACCCTTTTCCCTGTCTTTCACTTCTTTTTATCAGATCAATTTCTGTCTAATTCTTTTGTTAATTATTTAATCATTCTAAACCTTAAATATTTGCACCTACGATCCACACAAACACGACCTGTGAGGTTTCTTTTCTCCACGCAAACGCTGAATCACTGCTGAGTCACTAGAGCGAGCTTTTATAACGCTTTCCTGGCTAATTAACTTTATTCATCCCCCCGAATGAAATGACGGTTCAGCCGAATGAAAAGAGCGCTGAGTGTTCGAGGAGTCGCCTGGACCCGCGGGAGTCTTTTAACATCTCGTCTAAAGGATGGAGGCTGTCCGCAGAATGGGCCTCTGTGGTGGAGCGGTTATTAGACTGTGCTGAAGAGAGAGAACACTTAAGGCACAGTGTGTGTTTTTTTTTTTAAACACACAGATATAGTGTCACAAAGGGGCGTCTAGAAAACAGCAGTGTTGAGTAGCGTTAGTTTTCGAACAAAACAGCATTTGATGTGTTTGGAAGCACATGGCTACTTTGTGTACAGCTTTATTTTTATAATAATTGTACACTGACCAATACACACGATCCACACTGTCTGCTACTGAAAGGTGTCTGGGTCATTAAATCTTAATGAGACTGCAGTTTATTTATTTATTTACGAGGTTTTCTTTCAGTTGTGTTTGTTTCGGCGCTGTGACGATCCTGTGACAATAATTACCGTCTCGGTGTTCAAGCGCTCAGACTATTAAACGTACAATAAAGATGCAAATTTGTCGAGAGACCTGTCTCGTCTTCGCCGCAGATGCTAAACGTCCCTTTAGGAAACTAACTGACCTTGACTCTTTTTAGAAACCCGAGTGAGACTTGAAGTAAAGTGAACAGCCGTGAAGCAGCCGAGTAACGCAGCGAGCTCATAAAAGAGAACTTTTGCTGTGGAGAATTATAGCGTCCTTCAGAAAAGAAACCAACTGTGTGTGTGTGTGTGTGTGTGTCCTGGGGATTTCATTAATAGTATATAAAACAGCAGTGCGCAGACATTATTGAAACGTTAGCCGAGGGAATAGAACAGAAATAAAGCTGCTTTTTTCCCCCTTTTGTACAAATATGTAATGTTTCCAGGAGCTCATGCTGCCACCAGCTTATTTATGTAACTCGTGCCCTTTTATTACCTCTTCTAAAGTTTAAAAAATATCAAAGCTTACAAAAACTTCCCATCCACTTCATCAGGAACACCTGCACATTAACAGAGTTTTTCCAAAAATCAGGTCAAGGGTTTCATCTTAATGTTCAACATCAAACATCAGAACTGGAGAGAAACACGACTTCAGTGACTCTGACCGCACGCAGCGTGCTCGATCAGACACGGCACGAATAACCACTCAGTGTCTCCGGTGTGAACAGAAAAGCATCTAATGCACCGGAGCTTCTGGATAAACCCACCATCAGTCATGGTTTTATACAACAGTTCCACAAACACCATTTATTATCAACAGATTATGATTTGCACCAGATTTACTTTATATTTACACTTATTCCACTTTAGAATATCAGCTCCGATAACTCCCGGGTTCTGGGGTCAAATCCCAAATAGAAAACAATAGAAAGCTAATGCGCTATGTAGGGTGTACAATCTCTTGTTCCACACTTGATCAGGGGTTAGAGAGGGATTTGGAATTCAGCCTTGTGTTAAAAGCTAGTTAGCTTTGTAGCTAAGCGTTAGCCGTGAACAGAACGACACGGACGGTTCAGAGGCGATTCAGAACGACT
>JAQMYL010000006.1:899619-913252 GCA_030014365.1 Clarias pachynema | reverse complement strand
ACCCACGCTGAAACACACAGGTAGTGTCATTAACCACTGGACAACACCTGGGACACGCCCACTCATACATAGAGTTACATCTCACAGTGCTGTTACTGTCTGTTATCAGCACTCGTCTTTTTACCGTAAATATACTGAACTATTAAAATAGTTTTTTTTTCTAAGGAAAGAGTTCTCCTCCATGTTGCAGATGGGTGGAGTCATGTGACTCCACATGCAGTATTATTAAATGTTTTTAAGGGGACGTTACATGAACACACAGATTTATAAAAAATAAACTATTGAGGAGGGTACGACGTCAATTAGAGGTTCTGAATTTGATGAATCGGCCAGTTTTATGTGCGAGTATAGAGAAGTATCCAGGTTCACTCCGGTTAAAACGATGATGAGTAAATTTCTGATGAAGCAGCACTACAGAGCCGGTGTTACTTCAGGCTTCCTTTTTCTATATAAAAAGAAAAAAGAAAGAAAGAAAAAGCTTGACGTCGTCTGAGATGAGCGTGCGCTCGGCACATGGCGCTGACACAGCGGGAGGCAGCAAACACCTGCACTTTCAATTCATTTGCATAATAACCTTTAAAAATAATGAGCTAAAATATGTCAGATTTCCTCCGATTAATGCACTAGCTGAACTTCAGCATTTAGGACTTTTAAAGCTCATTTTATTTCATTAAACCTTCATCATTGTTTATCGGTTTTAGACGTAAAGCTACCTGATATATAATATTTGGATGAAGAAAAAAAATAATGTTCTTTTCATTTCATTCACGTTCACTCGTTTAGCCGGTGTTTTTATCTGAAGCAGCTTTTTCCTCTCACACTCTTACGTAACAAGTTCCCTCTAATGGTTAGCTCTTCTGGGGATTATGAAAACTCTTCTTCAAATCACTGCGTGCATCCAAGCTCATATTTCTCTCCGGTGTTTCAGAGCGTGCAGTTTTTACTGCCACATCTCCATATAAATAAAAAATTCATACAAAGCTGTCTGTGATGAGAAGTGTCGGCTCAGAGCCCGTCATCTCCTCCTGTTCTCCTCCGGGATAATATTTACCTTTAATGGAAAGCAGCAGGAGGTGAAGAGGGGATGAATCCATGTCATGTCGTGAAGAAAAAGAAAAAAGGAGATTAAAAAAGGAAATGACAAACAGCGGTTCAGCACAGTGTAACACATCTATCTGAGAGACAGTTCCACATCTACAGCACATCAGCTGGTATGAAGACGTTTCGCTGATCTGCAATGAACCTTTCAATATGTCAAGTGCAGCAGATCCCAAAAGCATAAACCGGTGATTTTGATCTGTGAGAGTGAATCTGTGTCTGTTTTAATGCTCCATGTTTCTCTGTCTGGATTTGTATTCAGCATTAAAGTGGGCGTGGCTAAAACAAAAACAATTTTGTTGCTGTTTTGTCGTTGTTGTTTAAGAACTCTACCACCAGGGGTGCCACTACAGATTCCGGGCCTCTTGAAAACATCATACACTCACCAGCCACTTCATTATATACACTTGTTCAACTAGCCAATCACATGGCAGCAGCTCGATGCAATGAGGCATGTAGACCCAGTCAAGATCATCCACTTAAGAGCATCAGAATGGGGAAGAAAGGTGATTTAAGTGACGTTGAACATGGCGTGGTCATTGGTGCCAGACAGACTGGGCTACTGGGATTTTCACTTCCAACCATCTCTAGTTTTTACAGAGAATGGTGTAGGAAAAAAGAAAATACCCAGTGAGGCCAGATCTCTGGGTGAAAATGCCTGGGTGAGAACGGCCAGACTGGTTCGAGCTGATAGAAAGGCAACAGGAACTCAAATAACATCTTGTTACACCCGAGGTCTGCTGAAGAGAGTCTCTGAACTCATGACACATGGAATCTTGGAGCAGATATGCTACAGCAGCAGAGGACCACACCGGGAGTCGCTCCCGTCAGATAAGAACAGGAAACTGAGGTTACAGGTCACACGGTCTCACCAAAACTGGACAACAGAAGATTGGAAAAACATCACCTGTCTGGATTTCTGTTGAGGATGGTTGGGTCAGAATTTGCCGTAAACGACATAAAAGCATGGATCCATCCTGCCGTGTATCAGCGATTCAGGCTGGTGGTGGTGGTGTGATGGTGTGGAGGAGATGCTGTTTTGTGGTACACTTTGAGCTCCTTAGTACCATTCGATCATGGTTTAAACCCCACAGCCTACCTGAGTAATGTTGCTGACCGCGTCTATCCCTTTATGATCACACGCCGTGTCACAAAGCTGAAACCATCTCACACTGGTTTCTCGAACATGAACTTGTACATGAGTTCACTTTCACCAGATCTCACTCCAGTAGAGCACCTTTGGGATGCGGACGGGAGAATCGCATCATAGATGTGCAGCCGACAAATCTCATGAATGCAATATATGTAGAAAAATCTCTAAGCGATGTTTGCAGCACCTGGTTGCATTTATGCCACAAAGAATAAAAATTCCATACAATTTCCAATGCCCCCAGAATGGTCCTTACTTATTTCCCTGCTTTACGGCGCCCCCTGCCTACAGCATGCCCCTAGGGGGCCTGGAAAACACTGAACAAATGTAATGAGAACATCAGCTGTGCCAGGATGGTGAGAGAATTCAGGATGGGGCAGGTCCGCAGTGTTACCGACTGCATATCTACTCCAGTGTATGATTGTTCTCAAACAAGATATAAGTGCGACTGGCAATTCGTCTGCCAATGAACTCACCCAGCTCGCTCTAACACTACTGCTTCTGAGGCAGGTGAATGAAACCAATACCACAACCTGTACAGACCCGCTGAGCTATCCGCCCTCTTCTGCATACATGAGCTCTCAGACACTCATAACCACAGTTTGGACAATTTTGCATCAGGATTCAAAGCTTAATTAGACATTTCTGAAAGGAAAAGCTCAGTATCTCTACATTGATTTATGATGTTATTGTGCTGCAACAAACCAAACAATCAGCAGGAGACCAATGGTGCAGGACATCTACTCCATGTGATGTCTTTATTCGATAGTAAACTACAGCGTGTTAAATGAATGAATGGTGTTTGTAATTGCATGTGTCATCTGGAGGTTGTTCGCTGTGAAGATTCTGTAAACAGCACAACGTTGACTTGAATATTAATCAGCGTGCTGTACACCATCACGTCACAAAACGTCCATTTAATGCTTTCAAAAAGGTCATTTTTAATGCGTTTTTCACGTAGTGTTGATGCAAAACTTCACACGGAACAGAATCTGACACGGAGGGAACAAAGAAGGCGGAGCAAATGCTGTTCCTTTTTTCTCTTTCTCATTCCTTCTCTGATGTTTTGACATTTGAACAGCAAGAACGACAGAATTACTCCCCATGTGACATTTCTCGCCTGTGTTCCTTAGAAACAAGAGACTCACAGATGATTTTTTTTTTCCCCATACAAAATAAATATATAATGAGAAACATAAGCTGATGGAGGTACAAAAGGGGGCAGCGCTAATTGTTTGTCTTCTGGGAAATTCGCCAGGTAATGTAAAGAATCATTAGTGTGGTTTCAAGAGAGGGTTTTAATTTCTGTGGTAATGAGGACATGGCATGTGGTGGGATACGATACACCTGAAGAGAAGAATAGAAAGAAAGAAAAAACATTTACAGCTTCATTTAAATACAGTTCACTTTTTAGTCATTTGTAGACATTTAGAGAAAAAAAACTAATTCTCCCGTTTTCCCCAATATGACATCATATAAGATGAGCCCCTCCCCAGTGTGTTGCCTCAGTTCTTCTTTTCTCTAGAGGGGCGTGGCTTGGCACTTTGAAGAGCTCTGAGACCTGTGTTAACTAATAAATAGTACCATATGGGACCTTTAAGGCATTCGGATTAAACAGTGCCTGCTTACATTCTGCATAAAATTGGGTTGTCTGGAACAAACTAAAGTTAAAGAGGAGGTTAAATATGCTGCGGTGTAGCCCGGGCTGCCCGGGTCACTCGGGGTAACCAGGAGCTTTAATAGTCTACTGGTGTAACTGATCATGTAATTAATACTGCACTGAGAAGTGAAGGTCAGTCGGTCCACCTCTCGGTAATTCGGTATAATCACCCTCACATGCGCAGACCCTGGGTTTTCTGTTCTCACTCACTGCCGGGAAACGTGGAACTTTTCGTCCTGTGTTAATCAAGCCTGTAGAGATCGGGGTGAAAAGAGGTGGCGTGTTCCTTTAAACACCAGACCTCCTCCAAGTGCAGCTCAGGGGAAAGGAAAAATGATTAAACCCACGTAATAAATTAATGCGCTGAAGATGACTTTCCTCTGCGCTCTAGTTTCCGACCTTGACTGTTATCCTGACAGGAAAAGCAAATCTTCCAAAACATAATACGACTGATAAACCCTCATGGGTCGTTTGTTTTTCGAAATGATTTCACGCCGGATGTCGACGCCTTCATTAAACTGTAAACCTGCTGGCTTTATACTTTATATGAGGAGTCAGAATCCTCATCCTCGTCTCCATACACTTTGCTATCCTCTTCGGTTTGTCTATCGCAAGACAAGAGATGTTTGATAAGTCTGGAGTGTAGCTCGTTGTTTCTGATGTTCATGCTCAGAGGTTTGTGGAATTATTTGTGCAGCGGTCGTGATCTGTATTCCACCATTTCGCCAGAACTTTGGAAATTTTACTGCTTATTTATTCCTCCATCGTGAACAGGAAGTGATGAACCTATCAGGCTGACGACATCTTCTTCAGGTGATGTTTATGGAAGTTTGGCGTTTTTGCATTACTGCCACCAACTGGACTGCAGCGCGGACTATTCCCATAATGGTGGAGAAGTCAAGTGGATTTTATTATCGTATCATCCACATAGAGCAGAGAGAGCAGTAAAACTACACACAACTATAAACAAGGGCTGACAATATTAACGCATTAACGCATGTGATTAATCTAGAAACTGTAACTTTTCTCTTTTTAATGCAAATCGATCATATGACTTTGACCCCAATGGCAGCGCTGTTACCCGGCTGTGTGTGATGGCGGGACGTTTAGTGCAGATAATAAGATGACTGAGGAAACATCGCCAGGTGTGCTGAACGGCAAGTTTCATTAAAAGAAGCTTCTGGATGGAAGTTTAGATAAAACCAAAGTTGTGTGCTCGAACGACCTTCAAGGGAACTATTATTACAAGAATACATTAAATGTAAGACACTGAATAAGGCTTACTGGAGACTCGCCATCAGTGAGAAACCAGAACTACCTCGTCTGTAACAGCACATCTAATCAATGACAAATGGTACCTGCACTCATTCACTCTGGGCGTGTAATAAAACGGAAGAAAGACGTTTTGCTGAAGCATGTGCTAGCCAGGACAGCACGGTGGTGTAGCGGTTAGTACCGTTGCCTTGCACCTAAAGGATCCAGGCTCGATTCCCATCTCTATGTGCATGGAGTTTGCATGTTCTCCCCGTGTTTGGTGGGTTTCCTCCAGCTACTCCGGTTTCCTTCCACAGTCCAAAGACCTGCAGATTAGGCTGACTGGCATTCCCAAATTGCCCATAGTGTGTGTGTGTGTGCGTGTATATGTGTGTGCCCTGCAATGGATTGGCATGTCCAGGGTGTAGCCCGTCGTGCCCTAAGTCTCCTGGGATCGCCTCCAGGCGCCCGCACCCCTGTGTAGGATTAAGCGGTATAGTGAGTGATGTAGCCAGTTGCGCTAGTCAAGTTGAAAAGAAGGTAAGAGACATGGTCACCACTACAGGAGCAGACACGGCTCACAGTATGCTTACTGTTGCGAGGAGCTTAATATTCGAGATATTTTAATTTAACATTCGTTAAATGTTAATGTTTGAGATATTATAAAACTGTATAATCTGTTTCCTCTAACTACTTTGTCGTGCATTTCTTTATTTCAATATTACAAGTTTTTAATACAAGTAAATCTGAGTATCGTAAAAAGTGTGATTAATCACAAGCTATGACTGTAGTAAATTAGATTAATTTTTTTTTAACCTATTGATGGCACTAATATAAACACAAGACTACATAAAGTGCTTGAGTTCAAGACAGTAAAACCCACTAAACAAGCACAAACTGTGAAGGAGTGGAAGATGGAGGCGTGCAGTAGAGGACCGCGCAGCACCACCTGTATGATGGTTTGTATAAGGGAACTCTTACGCAGTCTGGTTGTGTGGGCCAGAATGTTTCGGTTCCTTTTTTTTTTTTCAGATGGCAGAAGGTTAAAGAGAGTGTGTGGTGTGTGTGGTCATGTGGTCCACGATGGTGGTGTCTTTGTGGAGGCAGTGTGTGGTCTAAATGTCTTTGATGGAATGGAGGGAGGAGAAGCTCAGATGATCTTCTCAGTTGTACTCTGGCCCTGTCCGCTGCAGGATGCTCTCTATGGTCTCTGTAAAACATGGTGTGGATACGAATAGGGATGTGTATGTGTGTGTGTGTGTGTGTGTGTGTAAAAGAGAGAGTGTGAGAAAGATAGATGAGCTTTTTTCAGCATTTCAAGTCAAGTTGAAACAACGCTCCTCATACATACAACATAAAATGAAACTAACTACAGTAGCTAAGACACCTAATTAGCTGACTAGCTAAGACAACAAACGAATACCATGAATTAACAAATCTATCTAAGAACTATACAAAAAGACAACAAAAACGAGTTTGCAGAAATTAGAGACGCTGCTAGACTTGGCTGGTGTTAAGGGAACAGTTGAGGTTCTCCTCCAGACGAACACTGAGGAATCTGCTGCTGTTTGAGGGTCTGATGATCTCCACATGGGAGCGAGCAGGTTCATCGTCCTGTGAACAACCATCTCCCTTAGTCTGGTTCAGGTTGAGAGACTCTGCACCAGTGTGTTGTGGCGCTGCACCTCCTCATCGTCCCTTCAGACGAGATCCATCACAGTGATGTCATCGATCAACTTAGCGCTGTTCTGCATTAATCAGTTTTTTTTAATGTATTTATGTATACGCGTGCTCAACACACACACACACACAGACATTTCTCATCTTTCAAGGCTTGATTGAGATATTTCTCCGACGTATTTGTAAATGATTGAGGAAACACAACACAGAATGGTGTCCTGATGGTTCAGATGTCATGCTGAAGGAAGGAAAGTTTCTGGCTCTCGTCTTCTTCTTGGCATTACGGCACTGAAGGGCACAAAGTGAACAACTCACAAGTGTGTGCTCTGAATTGGGATTAATTGACTCAAATCTAAGTAAAGGATTAATAGCTTAATTAAGTTTCATTTAAGGATCAGCAAGCTCTTCTACATTTTACTAATGAAGAGGCAAATGTGTGACTGCCAAAACACATCTCTCTTCCTCACACACACACACATACGTGTATGCTTGTTAAGAAGTAGGAAGTGGGTCACATTAACAGCTCAAAGGCTGTAGAGAAACTTCTCCAGCATTTCAAGTCGAGAAAAACAGAGCCGAGAGCGGTGCTGAGAGTCGTCTCTCCGGGAAAGAAAAACAAACCAGAAAACAAGATGATTCAGAGGAGAAAGTCGCTGACACTCGAGACTCTTAACATCCTGTAAATGATCAACATGTCTTTACACAAAAGTGTCATGTTTTTGTTTTCTTTATTACAAGCTGTGCTTTTTATGACCTGATCTTAGACGAAACACGAATTCTCCACCGGGACAGAGATCTGCTCCGTGCGAGGTTCTTCTGATCTGTTGCTCTGGTCATAAATAATGGTTATTCCTGGGAGAGAGACACACTGTGTACGAGCGTCGTGCTTATAAATCCGCAAACTGAATCTTTAATGGATAAGTGTGTTATTTATGGATCAGCGTGTGAGGATGTGCCGTGTCTCACTGTGTGGCCGAGGCTTTATGGCAGCCAGATGTTCTGTTTAAAACGAATTTAAACGGTGCTGGTCATCTGTTTTATAGTCGCAGTGTGTGTGTGTGTCTGTGTGTGTGTGTGTGTGTGTGTTATCAGAACACTGTGTTAGAAGAATAGTGTGTGACTGTGTGAAGTGATGAGTCTGCTCCACATGAACCTGCAAGGGTTTTATTGTATTCTAACTCAACACAATCTTAAATTGACTTGCAAAGTGTCTCATTTTGTGTGATTTCAAAGTGTTTGTACTCATTCGACCTCGCCACTTATTAAAAGGTTCAATCATTGTGTCTGTGTTACACAGCAATACTACAGCATGAAGAAAAAAAAAAAACAATAAAGACAGCAGGGTTCAGCAACCTGTAGTTAAGTGAAGTGTTGAGGGCCTGAACAAAGTGGGTGAAGCCTAGTGATGGCTAAATGAAGTGGGTGGAGCCAGGTGATGGATGTCAGAAGTGGGTGGAGCTACTGACAGCTGCAAAGCAACTGATAGCTATGTGGGTGTAGTAACTGATAACTAAGTAAAGTGGGTGGAGTAACTGATGGCTTAGTGGAATGGGTGGAGTAAGTGCTGACTAAGTGAAGTGGGTGGAGTGACTGATGATTAAGTGAAGTGGGCGGAGTAACTGATGGCTTAGTGGAATGGGTGGAGTGAGTGCTGACTAAGTGAAGTGGGTGGAGTAACTGATGACTAAGTGAAGTGGGTGGAGTAACTGATGGTTTAGTGGAATGGGTGGAGTAAGTGCTGACTAAGTGAAGTGGGTGGAGTAACTGATGACTAAGTGAAGTGGGTGGAGTGACTGATGTTTAAGTGAAGTGGGCGGAGTAACTGATGGCTTAGTGGAATGGGTGGAGTAAGTGCTGACTAAGTGAAGTGGGTGGAGTAAGTGCTGACTAAGTGAAGTGGGTGGAGTAACTGATGACTAAGTGAAGTGGGTGGAGTGACTGATGTTTAAGTGAAATGGGCGGAGTAACTGATGGTTTAGTGGAATGGGTGGAGTAAGTGCTGACTAAGTGAAGTGGGTGGAGTGACTGATGTTTAAGTGAAGTGGGCGGAGTAACTGATGAGTAAATGAAGTGGACAAAGAAAATATTGGCTAAATAAAGTGGGTTGAATGAATGATGCAGGTGGAGGTGGGTGGAGTAACAGAAGGCTAAGTAAAATGAGTTACGAAAATATTACACAAGGGAAGTGGGTGGAGTAACTAATAATTCAATGAAGTAGGCGGAGTAACTAATAATTAAATGAAATGGGCGGAGTAACTGATGACTAAGTAAAGTGGGTGGAGCCACTGATGATTAATTGAAGTGGACGAAGTAACTGATGATTAAGTGAAGTGGGCGGAGTAAATGATGATTAAGTGAAATGGGTGGAGTCACTGATAATTAATTGAAGTGGACGAAGTAACTGATGATTAAGTGAAGTGGGCGGAGTAAATGATGATTAAGTGAAGTGGGCGGAGTAAATGATGATTAAGTGAAGTGGGCGGAGTATATGATGATTAAGTGAAATGGGTGGAGCCACTGATCATTAATTGAAGTGTTTAGACTGATGATTAAGT
Source organism: Clarias pachynema (assembly GCA_030014365.1). Taxonomy (NCBI): domain Eukaryota; kingdom Metazoa; phylum Chordata; class Actinopteri; order Siluriformes; family Clariidae; genus Clarias; species Clarias pachynema. The sequence continues at coordinate 903,855 of JAQMYL010000006.1, read as the reverse complement.
GAAGTGGGGGGAGTTACTAATGATTAACTAAAGTGGGTGGAGCCACTGATTAAATTAAGTGGGTGGAGTGACTGATGTTTAAGTGAAGTGGGCGGAGTAACGAATGATTAAGTGAAGTGGGTGGAGCCACTGATGATTAAGTGAAGTGGGTGGAGTGACTGATGTTTAAGTGAAGTGGGTGGAGCCACTGATGATTAAGTGAAGTGGGTGGAGTGACTGATGTTTAAGTAAAGTGGGTGGAGCCACTGATGATTAAGTGAAGTGGGTGGAGCCAGTGATCAGGCTGTGATAGTGATAAAGTGTAGCTCTGGGTTGCAATGCTTCTCTCTGCACGTCATGACTGACTCAGTGAAAGGGCTCATGTTAACATGTTCATGCCATTAACAGGAAAATGTGAATTTTTCTACAATGCTAATGCTGTGCAGAAATGTTCTTCTAAATTTACTGTTTTCAGTCCACAGCTGCGTCACTGCCTCGGTCTAACGTTCCCTTTTTTTATTCTCACACTGTCTCTGGCTGTGCCTAACAATTTATCTAACAGAAAGCACAGAAATGAAACAGCTGTCTGTCCCTGTGTGTGTCCGTGTATGGCTGTGTGAGTGTCTGTGAAACGAGGTTCTCCTTGAGAGGACGAGGAGCTCGGCAGTCTGGAAGTGCGTTACAACAGAGGACTCACTAGGAACCATCTGATGTTACCACCGTCTGCACCCTGATACAGGTGTTTTAAGAACGTCTGGGACTACTGCAGGAGAAGGTGCAGTCTGTAGCTGATGATAGAAAATTCTAGACTGACCTTCTCAGCCACCAGCAAAGGAAAAATGTCAAGATGAAGGAATAAATAGATCACTTACCCTAGATTAAACACTATCTATTTACTCATCCTTCAAGCAATCCATTCATTTATTCCTCAATATCTTTTTCTATCAATATCTAGGTTCTATCAAAGCTTTAATCCATCTATCTATCCTGATCGGTATCTGTAGGCAGACTCTCCTTTGCTGAAGTCATGAACACATTCATACAAGAAAAATATAAACACGAGTAAAGAGGAGAAAGCCAGAGTTCAGTTTGTAAAGTTTACGTCTTTTATTCTGCAGTTTGTCTCCAGTTCAAGCTGTAAAGTCAGGAGTAAAAAGACTCCCGTAAGTGGCATCACACTGAAATCCCTAAAGGTTTACACCGAGGTCAGAACGTCCGACAGAAGCACAGATATAAATTTCAGTGTTTATCACAACCCATACAACAGCGCTGCAGAATTCTGGCTTCTGATTGGTCAGGAGGTGCTGACTGTACAGCTGGAATTCGAATGACAGATGCACACTTAGCATTACGCGATTCATCCTCTTCAAGGCAGAGAAGAAGAAGACAGCGGCTGGAGAGGGAACCAGTGGAACCGGCTGTAACATTAGAACAGAACCTGGTTTTCCAGACGTAATTGCAAATTGCTGTGGCGTGAAACACTTCAGCCGGTGCATTCAGGGTACTCTGTGACGTTACAAGCTAGGGAGCTAGCTTGCTAAGATAAGTGGCTGTTGAAAAAGAACAGCTAACATAAATGAAGCTAATTGTGATTTTGTGATTTTTTAAAAATAGATTCCCCCGTCAGGCCGGAGTCGTTCCACTGAAGCTACTTACATGCTTTGGAGGGATTTTTGCTATAACAGAGATTCAGCTTTTTAATTCTCAAACCACTCCTGTAATGCTAGCAGTTAGCGCATAACATTATTGCAAAACAAGAATGCCAAAAACAAACAAACAAACAAACAATTAAACAAACAAACACTCCACTACTCATGGTTCACTTCATTTCTGGTAAATTCTACACAGATGACTTTAATGTGCATACGGTTATCTACAGTATATAAAGTGTATAACGCTGATTTAAACAGAGACGTTAAATGAGCAAATCAGCCAATATACCTGAGGTCGCGTGTCAGGTTCCATTAAAACCATCGTCTAGTTTTCCGTAAGTTTTTCCTTGATCAAAAAGTAGTATTGTTTTTTTTTTATTCCTCAAAAATCTGTAGTTTTTAGAAAATAGCTAATGCAGTTCAGCAGGAACCCAAATGTTGGATGATCGTTGTAAGACAGTTGTAATGACGTTGTGATGATAACACTGCTTTTGAAAGTTAGAATGACTTAAAATGATGTGGAAATCAAAACAACAATTTTAACCTTCAATCGGAGCATTATTAATACGGTGTTTGAACAGCATCCAGACTGCGTCATGTTCACACTCACACAACAGATCTCGGACCTTAAGTGGTTTTTATGTATTTATTTATTTTTACCTTTTTACCTGCTTTGAAATTGAATATTGAAAAGTAAATAACATAAAAAAAAAATATATATTTTTATATATATTTAAAATATATATATTTAAAATATATTTTTATATATATTTAAAATATATATATTTTTTTGTGGAGCTCATTATTATGTACATGCATTTACTAGCATCAACAGCCTGCCCCCTAGTGGTGCAATGGTGGGCACACAGTGCTCTCACTGAAGTAAACGGAATCTTGATCACGCCGTCACTTTCGTTTAAAATTTTTTAAATAAATATGAACCCTAGGTGTTTATGTTCAGCCTGCGTTTTTCACAATGGGCCTCCCTTCAAGCCCCTCCCATTTCATGTTTTCCCATCATGCACCTGTTAGTGAAAAAACAGCCCGTGTATCTCTCTCTCTCTCTCTTTTTTTGTGATTTGACATGGATGCTGTTTGCTACTGTAATGTTTCAGTGAACTCACCCACACACACACACACAGAAACACAAACACAGGTCTAATCCAAAACTTGTCACATGCCGCTGAGGTCAGAGGTCAGAGTCAGTTGGTCTCAAAGCCGCGTGAAATGAAGTGAGCGAAGCGAGGGCACTTTCATTCCGGGATGCTTGCTGGTGTGTGAGAGTGTGTCCCTGCCGTTGTTGCGTGCGCGTGTGTGTGTGTCTGCATGGCAGGAAGGTTGTTCATATCTCCACTACACACTTGGAGGGTACGAGTCCTCTCTTCTTACCGCTGGTCAGCTTGAAAAAGCCGTCTGTCTCTTCCGCTTTCCCGACGCAGATCTGAAACAGAACAAGTGCAGGCACAGAGACGAGGCTTATTGGATTTCAGCGCGCGCTCGTCCCTCACTTCCCCGAGGACAGGTTTCTCATTGTCGTCTCTAATCATTTATCAGCCTAAACGTTTAGTGCATTAAGCACCATTACAGATACTACAGTTACTGTGCAGCTTTGGCCCGTGTGCTGATCAGTCTGTTACATCATCATCATGCATGTCTTACTGTATTGTAATTTCTAAATAAGGGTATGCAAACTTTTGCACTGCTCTAGGCACACAAAAGAGTGTAGCACATATGGATAACCAATGTAAAACTGTTGTTACGGGAAGCACACTGAAGGAAATAAAGCTACTGTTCTTTCATTCTGCAGGCGAGCGGACAGACGCCGGAGCTGCACTAGCGCATGTTGTTCTCTTTATTCTCTTCATAATGAAAAATGAATAACGTAAAAGTCAAATATCCAAAAATAAGCACGAGTCTGGAGAGAAACGCTGTGGCTCAGCGGGAAGACCTTCACTGCCACTTTAGGAGTTTTTAAGTGAAATCTCAGGCAGGATTCTGGGAAATCAATTTCAATTGAAAGAAAAACAGGATTATATAAAGGTTCACAGAAAGGCAAGTGTTTTCCTTTTAGCTGAGTTCATATTGTAACTAAATGGATGAATTCTATTGCTTGTACACTAAGAATTAAACACACTTTCTCCATAACAGTGAAAATTGTTATTTTATTCTCATAAGCACTTCTGTAATAATAATGAAAAAAAATCACAAATTGTTAATATTTAGACCAAATCCCAAACTATACAATTGTACTTAACAGTGCATCATCACACCCGAGTGTTACTGTGGTTTAGGTGAACTACAAGCATATAGCGTTGACACACTCACAGCTGTGAGATTAATCTGCATGGTGGAGACGCGTTATGACTTGCAGTAACATTTCTACACCAGAGAGGGCATTTCAAAATCATAAGTTCTGTAGCTCTAATGGGAACTCCTTCAAAGTAAAAAAGCATGATCAAGCTTGAGGTCGTGCTGAATATCAGCACGGCTACGATGCGGCCGTAGACAAGACCTCGATTATGATATCACTTTTATACAACAGTTCCACAAACACCATTTATTATCAACAGATTATGATTTGCTTCTTTATTTAACCAGTTATTTT
>JAQMYL010000006.1:841697-856301 GCA_030014365.1 Clarias pachynema | reverse complement strand
AGAGGAGAAGTTCATTTAGAGTCACCAGCCTCAGAAATCACCAATTAACAACCAGCACCTCAGATTAGAGCCGTTACAGAGCAGACGTAGGCGATACATCTGAATATCAACTGTTCAAAGGAGATTATTGTGTATTTTGGATAAATGCCTTCAGTATTGTTTTACAGTGTAGAAAGAAATAAAAATCAGAAACGATCATGGAGTTAGAAGGCATTTCCAAATTTTGATTGGTAGTGTAAAGGCAAGAGAATAATACAAACACTATCTAACAGAAAAGCCAATGCATATAATGTTAATGCTTTTAAATGTTATGACTGATTGGACTATACTGCTGTATTGATCACTTTAAATATGGTTGAAAACAATTCTGCCACCTTCATTATCCAGCCCGTCATATTATTATGCACCTTATTATATTTTACATTGCTAAATGGCACAACTTAAGCCTGTACTTACTTCTGAATACAGTACTGAATTCTTACTTTCACCCCTGTCGCTTTCACCCAGTGAAAACGTAGCAGGTGATGTATAAAACAGTTTATAATAAACAGTGTTGTAATTAGTTTCTTAAATGAAGGTGCAAGTTATTTTAATTACAGCATAGAAGAACGTTCCAGCTTTAGGGGGCTGTTTGACACACTGGGTGCACAAATATATTTTATTATACATACATTAAGCTGTGGTGTGCCAATATACAAGCACATAATATAACAACACAACTGTACAACAGTACAGTACAACAAAAAGATCTGAAATTGTTAATTACTGAAAGGCTGAAAGACCGACTTATGCTTTCAGATTTCCTCACTAGCCAGCATTATTGAATTGCTTGAGTACTTGAGTAATATTTGTATAAAGACCATACTGACCCCTATTGGTGGAGCGGTCAAACACTTCCAAAGAGGCAACACGTTTCATATTTAAAATTAAAGTTTAATTCACCAGGAAAGTTTATTTCAATTAGTCATGTATAATGAATGACCTTGTACAAATATTTACATATGATTAGGGAAATTTTAACCAGCTAAAAGCATGTGACATAATGAATAAAAGACCTTATTAAAATGTTTTAAGAAAATCATAACGCTTACAAAAATCATGATTTCAGCAAACAAGCGCTTCAAGAGAAAATACTTTTTTTTTTTTTTTTTTAACACATCATCTTTTAAAAACAGCACATTTCTCTTTAGTTAGATGATAAACACAAAAACATAAAATCAAAATGCAACTTAAAAGTTATGAAATAATTTAGATCCTTTTAGACAAGTTGAACTTCAGTGTAAGTTTTCATCACCGGTATTGGGAGGCTGTTTTTTTTTTTCCCGTAATAAGCGGAAGATACATGAAATACAAACCGTAATGCGTAACGTGTCACCTTACTATTCTAAAAGTAGGGTCTCCATCTGATCTTACAAATCTTCATTTTAAAAGAATGGAGCGTAATACATTTAAAAATGATAAAACCATGACAGAGGTACAAAAAAACAAAAAAAAAACTGTGAAAAAGATGGTAAAAACATGTGGGACAATCTCTACTTGAACGGTTCCAAGTTAGAGCCGGTTAGAGCAGAGTCCATCAGATCATCGTCCTCAGTGTGCATGTAGGGAGGACTCTGTCGTGAGGTACGCTCAGAGCTGTGCAAAGATATAGAGGGTTCTGAAGATGACATTGGAGATCTGGACCAGCTCTCTGCCTTCATTGGGTGTGAGGAAGGACCGCAGGACATTGCTGATTTTTTCTTCTCCTTCTCTCGATCCCTGTCCCTATCCCGATCGCGGTCCCTTTCCCGCTCTCTTTCTTTCTGCTTTTTCTTTTCTTTCTTGTGCTTCTTGTGTTTCTCTCCCAAGCTGACCGACATGTAGTCCTGTGGCGGTTGCAGCGGCCTCATAGCCTGATCGTCATCAGAACTGGGGCTGTTCTGGTGAGATTTCTCTGCCACTGAACTGCTACCAGACTCGCTCCCACTGTCCTGGTACAGAGGTGTATATCCAGGCGAGCGGCTGTGGCTTGGGGAACTGCGATCATGCTTTGGTGTTGAGCCACTGAAAAGAGGAGATGCTTTCAAGCCTGAATGCTGGGAGCGCATGGAACCTTCAGATGAGCCATCACCAAGCTTCTGGAGAGTTACTTTGGACTTGATGCTTGGAGAACCACCGTCTGGTTTGCTTATGATAATCTTAGCCACACCAGTACTGCTCACTCCGCTACCTTTCGTGTCCATCATCTTTTTATCCCCAGAGTTTCCTGTTGAAAGAGATCCTTTAGATTTTCCTTCTTTTTCAACCTTGTCTCGCTTTGGAGGTACTACTCCACCTCCAGTCCCTGCATTGCTGCCAGGACCACCCGCTCCTCCACCTCCTTCACATTCCTCTCCACCAATGCTACCACCCACACTCTTCAGCTTGTCTATGACTGCTGTAAGGGAAGGTTTTTTGTTTCGGCTAGGAGACTTTCCTTTGGCATTAGGGTTGTTCCCCCCACCTCCTCCACCACTTCCTCCACCTCCTCCTCCACCACCACCCCCACTTCCTCCATATTGTGACTGACCACCAGAGGAAAATGACATAGAGCCTGATGAAGAGGAGGAGCTAGCAGATGAAGTGGAAGAGGAGGAAGAACCAGAGGAAGAGCCACTTCCTAACTGTTTCTGGGAACTCATTCCACTGCCAGAGGAGGACTTTGAGCCCCCGGAACTCCCACTTCCAGAACCAATTGGCGACTTAGCTTTTGAGGACGGTGGTGTACCTGGAACCTGACCTTGCCCAAGCTTCATTGGGGAGGAAAGTTTGTCAGAACTCCCAGACCGAGAGTGTGAAGGAGAGATGTTAGGCTTAATGCTAGGGTTTATCAGTGATCCAGGGGGCTTGCCTCCTTGAGGCCTTATTTTATTCCCACTAACTGATCCACTGCTGCCACTGCTACCTGAACCCGACATACCATGCTTGGTGATGGGGGAAGAGCCTGGTTTACCTGAACCCATCCCAAGGGAAGAGCTTTTGGACTGAGGGGGCATGCCACTACCACTTCCGCCCGTATTTTGTGGCTTAGAACTGTTACCTTGTCCCATGGAGCCTTCCATCTTACTGGTCTTTATTTTTCCTGATGACGAAGAAGAGTGAGAATGGTGGCTTTTGCTGCTGCTTGTGCCACTTGCTCCCCCAGTACTCCCAGCTGCTGAACTGCTTGACGTATAACCTCCATGAGATGATGTTTTCCCAGGTAAGTTTTTGGGGATCTGTATTGTGATTTTAGGTATGGGAGGGGTGGCACCTCCTGGTGGGGTCTGAGAACGACCTGAGCTGCCTGGGGATTTGGACCCACCTCCACTCATTGAACCTCCTGAACTGACACTTCCACTTGGAGGGGTATAAGGTCGACCGCCAGAGCTGTGTGAGGGAGACTTGCCATCTGGATCGAGCTTTTTACGCTTAGGTGGCTTTTCTTTTGATTTTCCCTCACTAGAAGGTGTGCGACTACGTTTTATCTGCTTTCCTTCAGCAGAGCCTGTTCCTCCCATCATCATCCCAGAGTTACCTCCCCCATTATCCTCCTTTGGTCTCATCTGCTGCTGTTTGACCTTTACTTCACTACTTTTAAAATCACTGCTAAGTCCTGCAATGCCCATTGTGAGTGGACTCTGACTGCCACCTCCATGAGAATGTGAATCACCCAAATCCTGCCCTGGGCCTAGCAATGGTTTTCCTCCTCCACTGTTCCCACTAAAAACCATGCTAACATCAAACGGATCCTTTAGAGGGGCATCAGGTGTGCTCCGACCATGCGAAGTTGGATTCTGAGGGGTGCCTGAGGGTGTGTTCTGCTGACTTCCCCCACTGAAACTCTTAACAAGGTCAATATCTGGCTCTGAACTAGGTGAACTGTCAAAGTAAGTTGCATGTGCAAAGGGTCCCTGTTCATGCAGCAAATCATGGCCAAAGTCTGCATCTGTGTAAAAATTATTCATCGATCCATCACTATTTGGAGTTGCTGCAGTAGCGGCCTCTGCAATCAGATCTGCTGGATCAGTGTAAGTGTTTTCATTGCTGTTGGTGTTAAAAAGATCGGCTTCGAATACCGCACTACCCTGACCTGAGCTAGAAGAATCCCTTAGTGGGGTGTCTAGGGAACCTCCTTCCTCCCCACCCATGTGATGCTGCCCATGGCTGCCGCCACTCCCTTTGGTGGCTGGATCAGGAATATCAGAGAGAATGTCATGTATATCCGTAGGAATGCTTTCAGAGCTAGAGAGCCGCCCCATACGAGATATAGACCCTGGTGGCTGCACCTGAATTTGCGCCTGAGACTGACTGTGTGACTGTGGGTGGTAAGACATTCCAGAACCAGGTGGTGGGGTCCCACATTGACTTGGAGCTGGGGTGATACTGTGAGGAGTGTCTAACCCATCACCTGGAAGATTGACATCAAAAATGGTATTCTGAGAGGTATCAGCATCCATGGAAAAGAGTGCACGATGGAAATCATCTTCAGCGGGAGTGTGTGTGTGATGGTGCTGGTGGCTTACGCCTCCCAATTGCTGTTGTTGGGCCTGCTGTTTCATTCCCATCCCTCCTCCTGTTCCCATTACACCCTTATCAGTGCCCCTTGGCCGCTTCTTCTTGCCTTTGGTGCCTCCCGCAGGACAGGGCTGACCCTGGCTGTCCGTACGAGGAGAACCAGAGGAATTTTGTCTTTCTAGAGGGCTGCTACCATAAAGGGCTGCAAAGTCCTGTGAAGGATTGTCCTTTAACAAGTTCATCAGCATGGGATGGTTTTTGGTATTGCTAGCAGGTGAGGTGGTTGGTGGTGGGGTCTGGTGTGGCTGAGAACCAGCAGAGCCCTGGGGAGTGGGACTAGACCCTACACTTCCTGTTATCTTCAGAAGGCTCGTGAGTATCGGGTTCTGAGTCACCTTGCTAAAATCATCTGAACCATGGCTGTGCTGTGGCTGGAGCTGCTGCGGCTGACTTCCCATCTGTCCCATAGTTTCTACAACCGTACCTCCCTGGTGGTTCATGCTGAAAAGTGAGCTGATTGTGCCTTGGAAAGGCCCACCTGCACCCAAATTCCCAGCGCTACTGCCTCCTGTAGGTGTAGCAGCTTCCCCGACACATGGTAGCCCCACTGTGTTGCTCCCATCAGGTCCTGCTCCCATCCCCATGTAACCAGGGCTACCTGTCGGGGGAAGGTTCTTTTTCACCATTATCTCCACAGTTTCAGCTATTAGGGATAAGGCTGGGGTGTCTGCCTGAATCGTTTCTGCTTTGCGACGAATTGCACGCATTGTCACAGGGATAGACATGCATCTGAGGATGTAAAAGTTGCAAAAAATATTAAGTTTTTGATATTCGTTCCTGTACAATCTTTTATTATCTTTCTGATGAGCAGCAAATTATTTTCCAAGTATGTCATGTCTATACATAAACTCGCAGGTTATTTGTTTAGAAAGTATGACAAAGTTAAAATACAACAATGGTACACTACCGGACTTACCTCTGAACCACCTTGGTAATGAACTCATCTGTGCAAATCAAAGCATCAGACAAACCCTTATACAGCTTACACGCGATCTGCCGTGAGTCGATTACGTCCATTACAACTGAGAGACAGAAGAAGACAGACGGACCGGGAGAGAGAAAGGCCGACAAAATAGTTTAAGTTGAGTTCAGGTAAAGAGGTCAATCTAAATCTAATCTCTGAAATGTCATTAAAATCGACCCTTACCACATACGAGAGACTCATTGACAGGATGCTGGAAGGACACGCTGAAGCTGGAGTCCGTCAACGGACAGACCTCGAACTGCAGCAGCCCAGGGGCATCTATAGAAACAACAGTATCACTTAACATAACTTTGCTTGCATGGGGTAATCATCCCCATATGGACCATATTATGTATAATTTGCAGAATTTTCCGGATGTTCGGTAACGCACTGACCAATCCAGGTCAGGGGTCAACTCACTAAACGCACACGTTTTTCCTTAAATACTTTGAGGCTCACCTTCCTTTATGTAGGTCTTTTTGACGCAGCTTCCAATCAGTGTGTTATAAGCTGCCTGGTGACGTATTATATCCAGCAGAGCAGGCACATGGGCAGGGTGTCGAAATGGGATTTTGGACACCAGTGCCCCCTGCAGAGAGTTCCCATCCTGCACTGGGGCATCTCCGTTCAGAAAGTAGCAGTGCTGCTGTCCAGGCAGAGACTTAAGAAAACAAAGCGATGTGAACTGTTAGACACGGTAAAGTACATAGACGCGTATTTGTAATAACCTACAAGACTAAATGGAACAGAAAGGAGTGTGTAGTGTGGACTCTCACATCAGGGATGAGGCGTCCAGCATGTTTATAGGCCACCGTCAGACCGAATCACGCAGCTGCTTTTAAATGAGAGCACACGATGTGCTCGATAAGTCACAGGTAAGATGACCACTTGCCATGAAGTTCAAATAGTTCTGTCAGGCCAGTACTGCACATGTCCTGTCGAGAGCCAGGCAGGTTCACAGGACATTACCTAGTTTACAAATTTAGCTTCCATCTCTTTTGTTTTAGCTACCTACTAAAGACATTTGGGTTTGAACTTAAAGAAATAATACGAGAAAGATCAGGACAAATCTGAATATTTGAATCTAGACATAGCGCCTTTTGTTGAAACCCACCCATTTTTAAGTTGAGGAAAAATATTGGAACACACGCCTGACTGGTGTTTCCTAATGCCCAGGAGCGGCCCTGTTAGACCGAATGTTTAAGCAGTTGATTTCCCTGAATGTCTGCTCTTGGTCTAGGGATTCACTTGTGAAAGAAAATCAAGCCATTTTAAAGCAAAGAAAACAGAGAGAAAGAAAATCTATTAGAGCCATTAACACCCAGCTTACCAACAACCAGACGTACTGTAAAACAGATCGGCTAGCGAAATCATGAGCAGTAGGTGACAAACAGTAACTAAAATAAAAAATAAAATAAACAATGACTCGATGTGGTTATTGCAAAAAAGCAAAACATTACAATGAAATATTAAGATTTTTGTTTTTGCTTTAATATTGTCTGTTCACTTAATTTCACATCTAAAAAATGTAATGGTTTGACACTGGAGGTGTAATGTTCAAATTTTAACCTGAAAATATCAGGAAATTAAAGCTGAAATTCTGATCCATTGTCTAGCCATGGCCATGTCATCTAGCCTTAAACTCAAATGTCTTTAATGCAGAACACAAAGTACTGGTCTCACCATTCAGTACTTTCAGAGTGGACTGTTTTTTTTTTTTTTCCAGATGAAATAAAGGCACTAAGCAGTGTTTTTCTGCATCTGAATTTTATAGAGTTATATTTCATGAATAGTCAGGTCCATAGGGATGTGGACAAATTTCACAGTTTTGTTTTTTTTCTTTTTTTGCCATTGTACAACAGATGCAATGTGACCGAAGGTGTGACTGAAGCGTAGACTTGGGGCTTTAATTCAAGAACTTTGAAGAAAATAGTGATTTAACTGTAGGAATTACTGCCTTTTTTCCAACAAAGTGCCTCCAATTATCCAGCTCGAAAGTAATTGGACAACCAGTTTGACGGTCATGTCTTGTGTTAAAATGACGACAAATTAAGTAAATGAAAGAATTAATTTTTCTATATAAAATTAAATATCAAAAAAGATCAAATCATTCCTTTTGTGAACATTTGTTTCCAAAACCAAAAAAAAAAAAAAATATATAACTTGTTTTTAATTTCTGATTTTAGTGCACAAATCAAGAATAATAAAATAAAATAAAACACTGATTCAGACCAGAGGCAGGACCTGAACCATCCACCCTGGAGGTGCGAGGCCACCGTCCTCACCACTGTGCCACTTACAAATTTTTGTCTTACTGTAGACAAAACCAAAAAGGAGACAAACAAAGAGCTCGAAGGAGGAAACTTGCATTTGGTGATGTCTGTGGGTTTCAGATTTCAGGCAGTCAATAATTGCGAAGGATTTATAATTTATAAATATTCTATTTACTGCTCACTTGCTGAATCAACCAATAATCTCTCTGTAACTTAAAGAAAATAACGTATTGTGGATAATTACATCACTGACGGCGGCGACCTCGCCGGTCTCAGGCATGTTATGTTAGATGGAAACCTCTGATTAACTAATTTACATTTCACGTTACTCACTGCGTAAAATCTCATGGATCGGGCCGATGCTAAGGCGCTGTTTCCGTCTTCTTCACCGAGCTGGCTCTTAATGATGAGGTCATAGAGGGTGGACAGGGCAGGAACTGACTCAAACACTGGGATACCTATAACATGGGACACACACACATAATTTTCTCCTCATTCTACAAACGTAGGAAATCTACAATGAGTTCCTACTTACTGTTCTTTTTTATCTTTATATTCTACCGTACACGTGATGTATTGTTAATACGTGCTTGGAGACACTATAAAGAAAAGTACAGCGTACTTAAAGTGTACGTAAGCCAGAGTCACTCTAGAATCTGAATTAGCTCGGCATGTGGTGTGATGATTGACACACGATGCTAAACTGTTAGCTATAGCATCCATGTTGTGTATGGTAACAATCTATTATTAACTGAAGTCATTTTCTTTAAGAATTTAACTGATTAACAAACAGATCATATTTCTCTATAGCTCGTGCATATATTTAACTTGTCCACCACAAGAGGGCGCACTCGCACTTAAATTTTACTTTTTTGTGCCCTCGGTTTCATTGTTTTTCGAATAAAAACAAACACGTTTCTTTTCATGGAGTTACTGTTTTGTTTTTTATTTTTTAAATGATGTTTGTTTAAACTATTTATGTTTTGTTTATTGCTTTGCATTACTAATTTGTTGAGATTGTAGCACTAGGACTGTTCAAATAAAACTAAAACTAAAAAAAAGCGCATCTTGACATTGCTAAGTATTAATGATCGATTGATCAGTGAAGAAAAACATGTGCAACTTGGACATTGCCCAATTTGGCTCCACCCACTAACCCATTATTGACCTTCCATATGCGCGTGTGTAACGTGTCACCTTGTACCAAGTGTGTCTCTCGGTCTTACCTGTAATGTTGCCCATTCTGTGGATGAAGGACAGCGAGAAGGGCATGGGCCGCTTCATCTTCAGGAAGAAACACGCTGGCAGGTCCACACAGTTAGCGCTCGACGCCGGGGAAAATGTCGGCGTCCTAAAACGGAAAACATGAAAACGGCGGATTTAACCAAGAGACGCCACATTCCTTCACATAGTGTAGACGAGATTACAGTCACAGACATTGTATTAAAAGGCTCTGTGATCAAACACACACACACAACAAAACAAAAATCGAGAGTTAAAAAAATTCCCTGCTGCTTGATCTTTTTTTTTTTTTTATTATGTTTGTATTGGCCAGGGCTTTAAAACCCTCAGGAGTCGACGATGCCAATCACTTTTTTTCTCTCTCTTTGCAAGTGTTTTTTGTAAATTAAACCATATTGTAGCCACACAGAAAACAAATATGTACATAAACAATAGACAGGCCTATTTCCGAAAAGGTTATTTCCAAAAAATGTTTGAGATTAAATTAATGTAAAAAACAAACAAAAAAATAACAGACGTATGTCAGATTCTCGTCTCCACACGCGTCTGAGACTCCATTCACATTAAAGATTAATGTAAACGACTCTATTCAGATGTAAGTGAATGCTAATTGCTGGGTTGTTTGGGGGGGTTTGGTGATGTGCTGATGTCTGTGTCCAACAGAACAGGAGGGGCTTGTATGAAGAAACAAACAAAAACGTTTAATATTTTCACGTAAATATTCTTATCTGCACGGAAGATTCTTTTTACAATAATCATGCTTTTTTTTGCCGTTTGTATCCAGCATTGAATAATTATTTGACCACGAACGGCTGTTGATTTATAACTGAAATAAAGCTGCATCAGTCACTTTACCCCAAATAAAAGGTCTTTCTGGGTGTTATAAGTTTCTGAGTATATTTCTGAGATTTAGTTGTTTTGTTGTGGACACACACCCAAGAATTCATGAACTCAGTTTGTTTATTCTCTGTTTCCACTGTTTTTCTCCTAGAGTTTTAAACTCTATTTTTTTGTGTGCAATTTGACATAAGTTTAAAAGTTGCACATGAATCTGATATATTTACATCAGCCTCATTACGAAAGTCCAGTTTGTGCTCTACATAAATAAGTGAAACGTTTTAGCTACTATATTGGTAAAGATTTAAAATTTACACACATTTTAAAAGAGCCCTGAATCACTACAGGTCTTCATAAAGGCCAGAGACCCCGAAGAGATTTATTTTAACAAGGAAATCAGATTTTCTTTGCTGATTATTGAGAACATCATTGTGAATTAACGACCATTACATACATTTCCCAGAATCCGAGCTGCATGTCAGCTGGAACGTATTTCATTTTGGGTTAAGATAATTAAGTGCAACATGTGAAGAATTATAATTTACCCTTTGTTATCCACTGGGTGAGAGCCGGTAATGAGAGGAGCGATGGGAAGTTTGTAGACGGATGAGGTTCCCTCCACAGTCACAGACACGCACACTCCGAGAGAACGAGGGACTGAAAAATTTAATAAAATGAGTAAATAAATTGGGAGGATGGCCCGGAAATTACAAATCACTATATATATATATATATATTTTTTTTAATTATATTTTTATATTAAAAAAACTCATGAATAAAATGAGTTGATCTAATACAGGTAGTCCTCGACTTACAAAAAAGTACTGTTCCGGGAGCACGTTGTTCGTAAGTCGGATTTGTTCTTAAGTCCGACAAAGTGAGTCTTATACGCCTTTGATACGAATACAATGTAAATCATATCAATCAACAAATCCACTTGACTAAATCTCTGTCCTCTTTCCCTAAACCGCCATCATGTGGGCAAAAACCATAATCGCGCATTAAGAAATTAAGCTCACATGTCAGATGTAACAGTGTAACGAGTGTGTGTTTGCGAGTGTGTGCTCACTGGTTGTGTCGGTGTAGTTGAGCTGAGCGCCGGTCCCCTCCTCGAAAATGTCGTAAGGTGAGACGTAACACTGCAGGGACAGGAGATGTCCGCCGCTCCTCGGGGTGAGCAGACCCACGCCGCCATGCAGGATCGTCTCCACCGTGCTAGCCTTCGTGGTTATCCTGCAGGAAACAACGCATTTTAAGGACTTTGCTTAATAATGGTGTTTTAGCTCCACGATATGGATGGTGATGAACTTCTCCACACCTGAACATGTGCATCATCTTGGTGAGGTCGAGCTCCAGAGACTGCAGGGCCAGGTACATCTTAGTCTTCAGTTTGCTTTAAGAGAAAAACACATTTAAATAATAAAATTAGTATTATTACACTTGTTAATCCTATTTCTTTTTTTATTACTTTATTAAACACAAACGATGTCTCACTTGTCTCCGGGAAGCTTGTACAGGTTCACGAGACCCTTCAGGTGTTTGGAGAACTCCTCAAAGTTTTTCTCTCTATAAGATGATCATTAAAAAGAAAAACAAACACACACAGTGTGACATGAAAGAACAGGTTTACGCAGCGACACAGCCGCATTTCATGTCAGAGTACGTCCAAAGTGTGTGTGTGTGTCTCCTTACCTCAGGTGCTGGATGAGCTCGGGACAGCTCTACATGGGACAGAGAAAAGGAAGAGAGGAAGATCTAATAACGTGTTGGATCTAATTTTATTAAATGTAACAATAACTGAATTATTTCACAAAACGTGACAAACTAACAGCTGAGTTTTATAATGGAGAAGGGAAAGTTTCTGACTCGTAACGCTGGAGTTCAAAATCTTTCTTTCCTCTCATCTCTTCCTCCCTCCTTCTTGGTTTTGGTCTCTCGTTGTCTCTCTCATTCTCTCCCCACCTTTTTTTCTCGTTTGGTCTCTCTCTCACTCTGCCACTGTTGCCTCTCTCCCTATTTCATTTTTCTTGCCATACTTCTCTTTATTTACACCCGTCTCCCTGTCCACTGTCTGTCTCTCTCCCGCTCTCTCTTCTTTTGCATGCATCTCTGCCGTGTCCTAGAATCTTGAGCACCTCTTCCCTTAACTTCCTTACTGCCCTCCTGTTTCTCCCCGTCTCTCTCTCTCACCGCAGGGTTTTCTCCGTGATGAGCCACTTTGACGTCGATCAGTTGTCCCATGTTGTCGAGCTGCACTTCTACGTAGAACATGTCCGAGGTGATGTAGCACTCTGTCTCTGAGGGACTCAGGTGTGACCCCAACCTGCAGGACAAAACCGGAAGAAGAACTGAGTGACTGTGTGACATGATCGCGTGATGTTGAGGCTAAAATGTGGTGTGTGAGCAGAGTGACGCTTAATTCGCAGGGACACGCACATGTTCTGACGGGCGATAGACTCCAGACGGTCGGTCATAGACGCCAGCGAGGACACTGTAACGAAAACACACACACATCAGCGGGTACCTGAGACGGCGCCAGAACACGACACTGTAGTGGTGCAGTAAAAAAAAAAACTTAATTAGTGTTTAATTGGGTGTGGCGCTCTCACCTTTAAGCGCCCTCTGAAGCGTCTCTAAACAGTTGAGTAGAAGCTGGTGACCGGCCGAGTTCATCACACCACGCTTCTCCTACACACACATTTACTCGGTCAGCAAAATCCCATTGTGTAAGTAAACACAATAATGTTTTTTTGTGGGCGGAGCTACGGCAGAGCCGAGCCGTACAAATACCTCACTTAACAGATGGACAACAGGACAAGATAAAATCCTGTGGAATTAACACAGCTTTACACACTTACTTGACAGAAAACCCAGGCATCTGCGCTAAACACCAGAGATGTCAAGATGATGTATTTTTCATTTTATTTTAACGGAATTTGAGGTACAATGTTGCAGTTCCTTTATAATCCTGCAGATGGTGCTCTAAACTATTCACACATTAGTTGGCATCCTGTGTGATAAGAGCAAATTATTTGCCAAGCTTTTTCAGAATTGCACCAAAATAACATATAATATTTACCAAATCACGATACACACGGAAATGTGAGGTATTTCAAGGTACCGTGATGTCATCGTATCGCTGGTGATTCCCGTCCCGACTCAACACGTCCAAATTGTTCTATACCATAAATCGATAACTGTCTACTGTACATGTCATCTGTTCAGTCGGTGTATTTGAAGTCTTGTGCACATAATCCTTCGGGACATAGTTATATACATCTAAAAGTTTGTACACCCTCAGTTCTACGACTAGAACGGCTACTTCAGATACCGTTTGTCATTTAGATCTAATAATTAAAGATATAAAAAGTAACTCTAAACAGCTCCATAGAGAGATAAATATCTTACAGAGTACAGTACTCGATAAAGACTCTTAACACACACATGAACACATACCATGGCGGTGCGGACGACTTTGCTGGTTTCCTGCCATGGCCGTGAGGCGTTGTGTTTGGCGTGCAGCTTCTCCAGCAGGGCAGAAACACGGCTCTGCTTCTCCGCTTCTGTAAACACACATTCGCTTAAAACAGGGGCACAGGGGAACCATTCACGATTCAAGTTATAGTAAATGTTACAGTGTTTAATACAGTATATTAAGGATTGGAAGAAATCTCTCTCTCTCTTTCCTCCATCATGTCTCACACACATCCTTTGCTGTAACACTAATACTTAAAATACTTCACATACAAAAACCATTTACACTTGTCACAGGAATGTTTTAACAACAGAACACAGTCTTATATAAAGTCTCCCTGCTTCTGCAGTGCACATGATTACAGATTCACTTCCTCACTCATTAGATGTCCTACACATAACACCAAACAGCTGCTTAAAAAAAAAAAAAAAAGAGTTTTAAAGCGTACTGTACACTTTAGTCCATCAGCAGTCAGTCAGGAGTCAAAGCTCGGCTGTAAGCAGTCATTCAAAACAAAACCGCTAGCTCTGAAGCTAATGCTAACGCAGCCTAAGGGTTGTTTGCAGCACATTGACTAAACAAACTCGGGTTTATATCGAGTCGAATGAATGTTAGATGTTAAAAACCACCCCCCGTGATGCGTACCGGTGCCTTCCTCCACTTTAACCCGCTCCGAACCGGGCTCTCGTGCCGGACTGCCGCTCCGTAGCGCCGCCGCGGCCGCCATCTTCCCTGTTTAAAGCGTCGCGTTTCTGATGGCGTAACGCGCCTGAAGCGCTCTGTCGCTTTGTTTTGTCGTTAGCATTTCGGGGGATGCTAGGCTATAAATATTTTACAACTAAATGTATTCCTATACGTTATATATTGATATATACGATAACATTATGATAAAAAATATAATAATGTTATTATATTAATATAGTACATATCATACTATTTTACCTTTCCTGAAATGTGTATACATTTTTTGGGCTGACTACACTTGTACAGTTTATAACCAATAGCTTTATATCCTTAATAGAATCAAGCGCAACAGCACCACCCAATGGTGATAAGTAAAAATGCACACAAATTTAAGGATTTAAGGCTAAGGCTGAGTTCTTTCCAGCCCAGACTGTGGATCAGGGCCGGTTCTAGACAGGCACATATGGGCGAGCAGAAAGAAATGTGAAGGGGGCATCATGTGTACACATCATGTTCGAGCACTGTTTTTTCCCCCTGTGCTTATAGTAACAGTA
>JAQMYL010000006.1:827673-839608 GCA_030014365.1 Clarias pachynema | reverse complement strand
GTCATAGAATAAACTACCCGCCAAAGTGGCTAGTGAGACTAAAGTTATTACCCACCACAGCCGAATTTTACCCGCATCTGGCGAGTGGGCGGGTGCCAATATAAAACCCTGATGTATTTAGATTTTAAAAAATGTATTAGATCCATATTTTTTGAAAATTAGATTTTTGCTATTATACCAAATAGTATTTTTTAAAATGACCTCAGGTGGGTGGTGAAGCAATGCTTTGGCAATGTAGTAACAAGGTCCTACCACCAGAGGGTGCCATTGACGAAGACATTAATTGCTTAACTATCATCAAGCATGGTCATTATTATTGTGTTACGTGTAATATAAGTCTGATCATGCAACAAAAATATATAATGTTTGTTTAAAGGATGTGTGTGTGTGTGTGTGTGTAAGAAAGACCATGAGGGAAAAATCTAATTAAAATAATTAAAACAGATTTAAAAAGTGTTATAAACCTGTGTGTGTGTGTGTGTGTGTGTGAGAGAGAGAGATAGAGAGAGAGATAGAGTGTGTGTGTAATTGATGTGTCTGCTGGGAGCTAGCAGGGGAAGGACTTGGCGCGAGTTGAGTAAAACGGAGGGGACACAGACAGGAGGACTGAAGCCGTGCCATCAATCAGAGGGCATTTCACCCCCCCTTGCTGGCACCAGGGTGTGTGAGAGGGGCACATGGGCACGTGGGGCACGTTCACTGGTGGTAAATAACCCTCACTTGCCCCCCTACCCGCTATACAGTTGGCACAGAATCTCTTTGATTGCGTGCCATTAAGATCTCCATCAATCCGCCATCTTGGTTGTGGATGTTAATCCGCCATTTTGGCTCCATTGTGCTTATTTTCCCAAAGTCTGTGAACCAGAGTGGAAAACAGAATTCACGTAGAGGAGCGACGTCATAACCTCGCCATAACACACACACCTGGAAAGAGATGAACACACACACTCGCAAAGTTTATCTGACTTTATTTTACTTTTACCGTATCACGTGGTCTTATTATCCATGCCAACAAAAACATGCTTCATCCACCACCATTCTTTTTGTCTTCCAATAAGCTTCATCCAACAGGTTTCATTATTCTAATATGCTTCATATTCCATTCTCCATCCAACATGCTTCATCCAACACACCTTATCCAGCCTCCCCCTGCACCATGCTTCATCCATATGCCTTATGGAAATCGGTTTGTCCGACCCCACTTTACCCAACTCATATCATCCAACACACTTCATTCAATACACCTCAAGTGAAACACACCTCGTTCAACATGCCTCATCCAAATGACTTCATTCACCTTGCTTCACTCAGTGTGGTTCATCCCAAAATGTTTACCCTGCCTCATCCAGCATCCGTCATCCAGCATCCGTCATACACCATGCTTCATCCAAAACACCCCTCGTAACATGTTTTACACATATTAATAAGCCACACTATTTAGCTCTATTAGCATTTTGGGGGAAATATAAGATGATTATTAGCAGACATGTTAGTTAGTTAGTTATTTTATTACTTTATATATTTATATAGCACATTTAAAACCAATGGTTGACCAAAGTGCTTTACATAGTAAAAATCATTTATGACGTTTAAGACAGAAGTTATAAGTGACATAATTTTACAGACAATGTAGTGGTTTAGTGAAGAGCTAATGGTTGTGATTTTACTCGCTGGCTTTTTGACACAAAATCACTTAGTATTGATCAGCTCAAAATATAAACCGACTGGTGGAAAAAGTACTGAGAAATTCTATTAGAGTATGGAGTATAAATAATGTGTTAAAATACCGTATTTTGTCCTGTCAAGTATGTAGTCTACTGAAGTAAAAATAAAAAAGGCTGCTATTTTTAAATGTACTTACGTAAGGTAATAATAAGTAAGTTTTCATGTAAAAAGTAAGTTTTATTATTTAAACGAAAACTAAACTATTTTTTATTTTAAAGCAGCTATGATGTATTTATGTTCTACATTAGCACTAAAATATATATATATAATATTAGCTAAAATTTTATTACTCAAACCAATGCTATTTGAGCCTGGGATTAGCAAAGAAAACATGTGAACTTTGTTGAATATAGCTGGCAAACTTTCAAAATAAAAATAGCACAATGTGTGCATTGTGTAGCGTGTGTAAAGTCTAGCGTACGGTCATTGGCTGGAGGAGAGAAGAAAATACCGTTGTGGTTTGTAAGGAGTACTTTAAAGGCCAAATAAAATTGTTACACTGAAATGAAATTATGTTAGATAACAGGTTAGTGCAAAATAATTATTTACAGCAAAATACAACAACAACAACAACAACAACAACAATTACTACTAATAATAATGATGATGTTTAATTAGACAAGGATTTTCCTTTGAGATTTTCACAAGATATTCTTTAAATGTCTAGACATAGTCGAGTAAAATATTCCCTGGTTTCTTTAGTACCAGTATCGGTTCCAAAACCTGATCTAAAACAATGGTATCAATAAAATCCTACTAATTTACATTTACCAATTAATCAGTTAATAATTAGTCAGTTTTATTCGCCTGTCGAGTTTCAGCTCCGTTCAGCTCTTCAGTGTTTCAGGCGCGGTGCTGTTGGAAGTTGGAGCACACGTTTCTGTCCTTACAATACAGACATCAGAACGCTCTGTTCCACATGATCTCTATAATCCTTCACTCATCATCATCATCATCACCATGTTCTTCTCTGTGATTGATTCCTCATTAAGTTATAAAAACTGCCTTGTGCAAGATAATAAGATTTTTTTTGTTTAACAAATATTGATTAATAGGTTATTTCTGAATTTTGTATCAGAAAAGATTTTCTTTTTCTTTTTTATTTGTATTTGCTTGTCTAGAACTTTGTTCCCACCTCTCCTGGCCAGGGCACTCTTGAGAATGAGATTTATGTGAATCTCTATGAGGTCTTTTTTGGGTAAATTACAGTTAAAATAAAAATGATATCCATGTGATAAATACTAATACATAGGTCTGTTTCTGCCTTCTTACACACCTTCTATGTTTCTCTGTATAAATACTGCATTTCTATTAAATGTAATAAAAATAAATACTGTTTCACTGGTGAAATTTCACTTCTGTTTCACTCTTGATTATACAGACCGAGACTTGTGCTGAAATGTCTGGTGAATGAAGGTGCAAAAGTGACTGAGATTTACAGAAGACTTCAAGCACAGTATAGTGATGAGACTCTTAGCCCCAGTAAAACATTTGAATGGTGCAAACATTTGAAAGGAGACCGTATGTCTGTGAATGACGAACCCCGGCCGAGGCGGAGCCCTGCAGTCGCTTACACATTACAGGAACTTGACTTGTCCCCCGTACAGTCCTGACTTCACTCCAAGCCATTTCCACATGTTTGGGTCATAAAAGGAGTTCCTGAGAGGCCGGCGTTTCAGATGTGAAGCAGGCGTACAAAAAAAAACTGTCTACCTTTATAATGTCCAAGCAAAAGCTAAATGCTAGGAAGTGTGTTCTGTCATTCTGCACAACCAAAAGTCCCACTTTAACTCGAACACCCGTTATATATGAGTTAAATTGTGGGACACAAGTGACCAACGGCTATTAATGAGGTCATTATTATTATTATTGTATGTTTTCTGGATATGTTTTTAACAGAAAAATATTAATATAAACCATATAATCAGAAATCAGTAATTAGGTGATAGTTTGTGTACACTGTCACCTGGAGGTATTAGATCATAAATAAACAAAAAATACTGAGCATCAAAAAACCCATCAAAACCCATATTTTTTTTCTTCTTTTTTTCTTTTTTAATACTGTGAAACTTTACTCTCAGTGCCAAAACAGTTTTGCCATGGTTTGGTTGCCACGCCATGCTTGATTGCTCCAGGATAATCAAAAGCGCTTAACGACCCTAATGACCCAAACCCTAAAGGTGTACTGATTAAAACGTGAACAAATGCTTTATGTGTGAAAGAACACACACACACACACACACAAATCCATGATGCCCCGCCTCATATCTTCAAGGGGAGTTGGGAGGCTGGTGTGAGCCAGCGTGAGGTTGCTGAGAGTCTCGGGTTCTCACGGCCAGCAGTTTTAAACCGTGCTAGACGGGATGATGCAACCAGCAGTGAGTATGATCTCCTGTCCGAGGTCCAGATCACATGTGACATCTTCTGTCCAAGACGGGGACAGATTTGTGACCGTTTTAGAGCATGCGCAGAAGGTGCACAGCTTGTTCTGCATACAGGGAGGACACACACTCACACACACACAAAATGCTGAGACCTGCAATCTTACGTAACTGATCTGTGTAAATAGAGAAATGTGATGTTGATAAAGCAACATGATTTAACTGTGGTGTGTTTGATCTTTCTCAGACTGGACTAAGCTGACAGTTTCACTAACTTCTCTAACGGGGCTGAGGCTTGGGAAATGTGTGTGTGCGTGTGTGTGTGTGCAC
The DNA here is from genome assembly GCA_030014365.1 of Clarias pachynema. Lineage (NCBI taxonomy): Eukaryota > Metazoa > Chordata > Actinopteri > Siluriformes > Clariidae > Clarias > Clarias pachynema. The sequence continues at coordinate 835,172 of JAQMYL010000006.1, read as the reverse complement.
GCCATTTTAGACAGGGCCCTGCAGGACTCTTTTGCGCTGAAGCTCATTTGCGCGACGCCACTTAATTGGCTACAACAATTAATTAATGTGTTGGAAAGTTGGCAGGAAAAGTTCATTTTAAAAGCGTTTTAATAAGCAATTAGGGGAAAAACAACCCAAGGAAGGGGGGGTGTAGGGGTGCGAGGTGTGGTGGAGAGATGTCTCACACAGTAATAATAAAAAAATACATTAATATGTGCAACTCGACACACTATTGATATTGTAATTTATAGTTTTTCATTATTAAATTATTATTTTTTGTTTAAAAGTGAGTATTGTGTAAAAACAATAAAACGTGTGTTTTAGCAAACTATTAATATTCATTTGTTTTTTTCCCACAATAGTAGAAATCATTAGTCATACAGTTACTGCTTTAAAATAATCATTTAACCTTTTTAAACGTAAAATTCATAAAATACTCTTAACAACAAATTTTAAGAATTTCTATTGAAATTAAAAAAATAAATAAATTAAATATTGCTTGGGGGGAAACGTGTGTGTTAATATACGGCATTGATGTGACAACACAAAATATCACCTTTTAAAAAATATATTTTATTAGAATATATAATTACAGAGAATTATACTAATTATTAGATTTTCTGGACAAAGATTGAAAATATTAAAATGAAATGAAAAAAAATAGGATTAGGTCCTTTTTTAAATGTTAAATTTTAAATGGTTTCACACACACACACACATTCTCTCAATCTGAAACTTCTTTTTCTCTCCATTTCTGCCTGACTTGCTTGTCTTCGCTCTCTCCCTCACACACACACATACACACACATACACACACACGCACTGCGTATGAAATATCGCATGACTAATGAGGGAAGCAGGTTGGGATCCTGGGGAAGATGTCCTTGGAAGACGAATGCATTTTCAGCAGAATAATTAACTTAATTAACAAATTCGCATGCATATTCATCAGCCCATTAATGTGTGTTCTGTGTGGGGGGGCCCGCCTCATTAACATATACACCACACACACACTCGCTAACGGATTACTGAGACAGAGCGAGAGAGAGAGGTAGAGTGAGAGTAAAGGAGAGTAAGACTGGCAGAGATCTGGGAAAAAGATTTATTGAGAAAAGACGACAGAACGAAATAAAGGAAAACGGAACAAGAGTCAAGGATAGAAGACAGGCGGGGAAAAAAGGGTTGAATTGAGAGAAACAGACAAAGAGAAATGACAATAGGAAGAGATAAAGAAAACAGGGCAGGAGGAGGCCCTCGAAAGTAGTTTTTTTGTTTGTACTCAGACTTTTTCTGCAAAGATGAACGACTTGTGTTAGATGGCTGTGGAACAGAAAGCGATATTTCTGAAATGCTTCTTTATTCCACGTTGCTGACACAGTCGAGCAGAACAACAACAACAACAACAACGCTGAAGTCTTGTCACACTTACTATAGACTTATCTGTTCATGAGAACATTCAGGAAGTGACGCTGAAGCCAGAAGACGACTGACTGCGACATGGTGGCTTCGTGGTTAGCACTGCCGCCTCGCACCTCCAGTCCGGGTGTGTATGTATGTGCTTTCTCTGGGTTCTCCGGTTTCCTCCCACAATCCAAAGACACGGTTCAGGTTGACGTGTATTCCTAAATTCCCCGTAGTGTGTGATTGTAATTGAGTGTGCTTGGTCCAGTGATGGGTTGGCACCCTGTGCAGGTTGTACCCTGTCTTGTGGCTTGATTTTCCTGAGCCAGGCTTTAGCTGCTCATGGCTCTACAGACAAGGTCTAAATAAGTGGTATAGAAAACGGATGGATGTCCAGGAGATTGGCTGAGTCAGGTACTTCAAGGTTGTGCCCAGCAGGATTATTTTGTGAATACTGCCATCTCTTTACGTCAACAAGAGTCAGAATTTCTTCAGAGATGATATAAGAGCATGTGTCAGAGGAGAATCATTGAAGTGCACTGATTAAATCTGATCCGGTTATTAGAATGTGGTTTAAAGTTGCCTGACAATCCGTGCTCGCATAAAATAGGTCTCTGACATCGGCTCGTCATTGGTTATATTGAAGGAGACATGTCTCTGTTCTCTGTCTACTGATATGTCACTCCTTTCCTGACAGACTACAACAGCCCATAAAGACTCGAGGTTCAGACTATGATGTTACTACTTTATTGACGTACCAGTTTGTCCTCCTGGCCGTTTGATCACAAGCCAAGGGTACTCTTTTGGTGTTGTTAATTGATTACTGCCTCATGATCTCCTTGATTACTGCAGGTAGGTTGCCAGCACCCTGGTGAAGCTCAAAACTGCAAATTCGACATAAAAAGACTTAACAGAAGCAGTATTATCTTCGCTGTCGTCCTGGACCAATCACTACAGCACTGATCAGCCATAACATTAACACTTTGAATCCCAGGTCAATGTGTTTAATCCCGGGTGATGCTGTAGCTCCCAGGAGCTCCCAGGAGCCTAGAGAGAAGCGAGTGGTTGAGCTATCTTAGGATGTCTAGGCTCAGTTGGGAGGCTCTAACCTCTAGTTAGGAAAATCAATCACGGGTCAAGCCATTCATGGGCTCATGCAATCGGAAGGAGCTCTCCTCCTTCATGTGTGTGTTATGTGTGTGTACTCCCCCAACAGTGCGTGACTGAGCAGTTCGAAAAGGCGTCATGTAGCTCAGAGGCAACACGTGATAATCTTCATCCTCCCACAGCCTTGATGGGAAATGCTCTGATGATGGGTGGGAATTGGCTACAACTAAATTATGGAGAAAATCAGGGGAAATCCCCCTCCCTCCAAGAAAAAAAAAGCAACATATTAACATTGATTATCGATTATATACCAGAAAACTGGTGACGGGTCATGGGCACATAAGACTCACCAATTCCTGTGGGGACCAAAGGTCACAGAAAAGCCAATGCTTGCCACGATAGAAAGCCACCAGAACACCCAGTGCATCACAGACACCAGCCCAGACCCCAAACTACAAAGCAACCTACTATAAGCTTCACAAGGTCTGAGCGCCAAAACCAGGATCGATCTATGTCTGAAGGTGACTCAGTGCATGCTGGTACTGTTTAGATGTTGGCAAAAGGGGTAGCGCTTAAGTTATTGGCCTATGGATCAGAAGGTCATGGGTTTGAACCCTAGTGCTACCAGGCTACCACTGTTGAGCAAGGCCCTTAACCCTCGGATGTAAAATGACATAAATTGCTCTGGATGAAGATGCCAAATGTCATAAACGCAGAATAACTCACATAGGGAGGATCGTATACATACCATGTGAGGACTGGCATGGTTTTAATGCCCATGGGAAGAGTGGGCATGTGTGACCTAGTGAGCAACTTGTGGTAATAGCAGGGTTTTCCTTTGTTGTGGATTAATAGCAAGGCTTTTGCCCATGAATGCATAACTACACGCAACTTTCTTGGATGGCTTGGATATAGAAGGAAAGAAAACAGCCTTTACTGCAAAAAATGAAAAAAATCTTACATTTAGTGAAATATGTGTTTGTTATTGAAAGTCAAAATAAACCAAATAAATGATTACTAAGTCTGTTTCTAGACACATTTGACAAGTTATTAAGCATAAAATTGTATGTTTTTTTTTTTAAAGGAAATAATGTAATCTAACAAAATGAATAATAAAGAAAAGAAATCTTAAATTTGTCTTGAAATGCCTTAATAATCTTATATTTGGTTTGTTGTAAACTTACAGTATATTGTGATTATGTAGAGCATTTGACTAGATTCAAGATATTTTCACTTGTTAATATTTCCCTGCCTACAATGTTGAAACTTTAACTCTCTTAGATCATGGATCAACCTTTTTACGAGTGAGGGGTGTCTCAGTTGTTGGTGTCGTCTAGTACTGCATAGGTCCCGGTGCTTCGACTCATGTAATTAAGTAGAACCTTTTTTCTTTAAGATAACTGTGATCAGAATCAGAATCGGGTTTTATTCACCTACCAAGTTAATACACACAAGCAATTTAATACCAACTATTTGAGGCTCTCAAAGTACATACCAACATAAAACACTGTACATTATACAGTATATCACTCTATTAATATGATTCAGCTCAGCTTGTACCAGTCTGACCTGTATTAAAACATTCCTGCACAAAATTACCGAAAGTATGATAGCGGCAGCTCGATCACAGGGCACATAGTAATTTGTACTGAATGTAAAAGAAGAGGCAATAGTAGGAATAGATAAGTAAGATGTTTGCATCTCTTGGGGTGGAATGAACAGGGGGAGGTCATACGTTCAACATAGGAGAGGAAGTTCCATCAAAATGACCAGAGGTCATAATAAGACTGAAAGGTATCTGCAGGTTGATGATGATGGGGTGAAGGACCTGTATCTCTAAGGATCATCTGAATTGCTTTTAGAAATACCTGCATGTGGTTTAGAGCTCACAGTAGTTTGTGGTCTCTGCATAAGGAGATAAACAGTTTGACCACCTTAGGCTCATTCTGAACTGGCAGCTTGCCTCTATTTTGTCTTCTGGGACTTCTCTGACTTTGGCAGCTTTCTTCTTCTGTTCTCTTCTACGTGACATTGTAATTCCTCCAGTTCTGGTGTTCTTTCTCTTAACCTCGGCTTGAACATCCGAGAAATCATATCTGGAGGGTCTATGTGAAGTCCTGCAAGGAGATCAGGAACTTGCTTTGGAGGCAGTGGAGCTGGAGCTGCCTCAGATACAGTAAGTAGCTCCTGGGTACAGTCCACTAGGTGAGCTATACCCAGAGAATTGCTGTTTTCTCATATAAAGAGGTCCTACGACGGTCGTAAACTGGGAATAAATACAATGGTAATCTCCATTGCCCTCCACAGTTCCTAGTTGGATAACCGAGGTTCCTAGATTGATGAATGGTTGGAATATAAAGAGGTAAATACGTACATACTGTAGAGAAACACATCTTACAATCCTATAGACTCAAAGGTCCACATATCAGGCCACAAGTATCAAGCTGGATTCGTTCCGAAATTGTTCGTATAAGTGTTGAGACAAGAAATCTCGTATTCATGAACGGCCTGAAAATTCTGGAAAATAGAGTATGTATGTTCCTTTATTTATAAAAAATTATATTGTCAAAATTTTTTTAAATATCACTTTTATATCAAGGGTCATCCTCCTGTTCTAAAAAAAAGTGAATTCAACACGGAAGTGCTAAAACATGCAGTTCCTTGAATGACCACTAGGCTCCAAAAAAGAATCAATCCCCATAGAGCCTCATTTTAAAATGTTTAACTTTATAAGAGAATTAAACATGTTTATAGCCTGGTACTCCATGGTTAGATTACCCAATCCTGACAACTGTACAGGGAGTGAATTTTGATGTAATTCATCAGTTAAAATTATATTATGTCATAAGATTAGGCATAACTAGGGGCGTGGCTGATTTGAGTGACGGCTGCAGGCATTGCAGGTGTCAAACCGCCAGCTGTCTGCTATGCATCACTTTAGCTAACCAGCTACCTGGAATCGTTGTAGTTTAACTCACCACAAGGAACGTAGGAGTTAACGCGGGACAGAGTTCAATCAAATGCAAAGTAATGTTAGCATATACATTAACGTTAGCCACATTAGCATTTTAGCTAGACATTTTAGTAAACTTGTGGTGACTGAAGTAAGTAGGAGTGTGCCAACAAACAGCCAGGCTCCGTTTGCTCCTCCCATTTGCCCATTTATGGATTAGACTGGGTTTAGGCGGAGTCAGCTGCTGCCGAGATGGTGAGATGGAACGAGAAGGTCTTGATCCAAAAATACGGCTGTGTATTGCAATAACAGTCGATTTAGTAAAGAGGGGTGTGGCTACGAGGAACGGCCTCCTGGATCCAACATTGTGTGATGAAATTTTATTCGAACTCTGCACCATGGGTTGTTAGGTATGAATACAAAGATGTCAGAGAGAGAGAGCTAGTGTGTGTGTGTGTGTGTGTGAGGGACAGAGAGAGAGAAAAAGACGCTCAGTCCCACTACGATGAGATTCATTGGCATTGCTCCCCTCAGGGTTTTTTGTTCTTTGCTCTCACTCTGAATACCTGCTGCTGTTGTGGCTGTCAGTATCACACACACACACACACACACACACAGTCTTTGGTTCTGATCTAAGGACACCGTCTAATGGGCAGGTGACCAGGTGTGTGTGTGTGTGTGTGTGTGTGTGTGTGTGAGAGAGAGAGAGATTGAGATATATAGAGCATTAACCAGTGTCAGGAGGAAATTAGAGGCCGGAGCGCTTGCTTAATCAGAGCACAAGCAGTGTGTTAGACGAATTACGCCCACAGCTGCTCACTGTTCTCTCTCTCTCTACCTCTGTCTCTCTCTCTCTCACGCTCGCTCGCTCTGTCGCTCTGTCTCTCTCGGGTCAGATCTGGGACTCGGCCACATGTCAATAATCACACTGGGGTCTTCCTTTCTCTCTCTCTCTCTCTCTCTCTCTGTTTGTGCGTGTGTCTCCATTTCCAAAAACACTCTCTCTCACTCACTCATATGCCAGACCTGGGACTCGGCCACCTGTCAAGCACCTGACCCTTCTTAAATTCTCCAGTGCATGCACGCACACACACACACACACACACAGTGTGTTACATTTCTATATCCTGATGATTATCAGTCACATGACTGATCCACGGTGACATCACTACAATAATGATAAAGTGCAGTGTGTCCTGCTGTCTGTACAGATCTTTATTATTATTATTATTATTATTGATTTTTTTGTTTGTTTTTTGTGATTCCTCTAAGATATTAGTCACAACTCATGATCTAACGCTCCTGTCTCATCAGACAGCAGCAAAACATTCAGGACGCCGGGTAAGTTTTAGCTAAAAATAAATAAATAAAAAGTGACTTCTTAGCAAAAATGAAAAAAATCTTGAATCTTGACATTTTTTAACTACAATTTAAAAAAATAATTAGAGACAATCTAATCATTATGATTATTTTCACACACATTTCATACTAATTTTCTTAAATTTCTTTTGTTTCTATATAGCTGATTCGCGACAAGGACTGCACTCTATAAACAAAATTGAATTGAATATTAAAGAAATAATTTTTTCTAAGCAAAATCATGTGCCAATACAACAAGAAAAGTATTGTTTAAAAATGCGATATGTTTAAAGATAAGTTTTAATAATCTTCGATTTGGTTTATTGTAACTGTAGAACAAGAAATAGTAGAGTGTGACTAGTACAGTATAGTTCTATAGTGACTAGATTAAAGATATTTTGCTAAGATGTCATTTTTTTTTGCAGTGGCGTCATGCACACTTAATATTCATTTATTCATTCTTGTTCACTAGTTGATCAACGAACCTCAGTGTGGATCCTGAACTAGCAGAAGAAGCCGCTGAACACAGTTATACTATTGTTTAATGAAAATTTTTTTTTGTTATAATTATTTATATTAGAGCTGCACGATATTAGGAAAATATGCGATATGCGATATTGTTGTTGAATATTGCGATAACGATATTTCTTGCGATATA
>JAQMYL010000006.1:808872-825798 GCA_030014365.1 Clarias pachynema | reverse complement strand
AATTCAGGCTAAAAAGAAACTATATGTCAAGGAAGTTGCAAATATTTAGACTTCAAAACACTATGAATGACTTAAAATCCTCAGCAGATATTCTGATTTCTGGTTTGCTGTTGCCACAGACCTGCCAACACAATATGAATTACTTTCAAACATTACTTTTTATTTACGTGTAACCATACACTCATTGATTTCATTTATCGCAACTCTTTGCGATACAGATATTGCCTATACCATTATCGCGATAACGATAATTTTTCGATATATTGTGCAGCCCTAATTTATATATAACAAAGAGAACGACATGGCTGTTGATAAGTGAAGTTTTCTGTAAGGAGAATCCTCCAGCGTCAGCGCTTTGCAACATTCACAAGTAAAGCTGTAAAAGTTTCCCTAAACAGGAAGCACTTCAAAAAGAAATTTACTCCTCATGGTTTTTGCGTCAAGTGACAAGCTGTTTTTTTTATCTTAGTAAGGACATAATTAAGGACAGAAACTGAACAGAGACATTTTTAAAAAATGACATGCTTTTAATTCATTAATAAATGAAACACTCGATTAAATTAAACACTGTATTGTGCGTAAAATTAGTTTCGGGTTGGATCGCAGCACCACACCGCTTTGTTGTGGATTATTTTCCTGTAACAGCACACCGACGAACCATACGATCACATGACAATTTCAGGCAGTTCCTGTAAGCCATGAATAAAATCACTTCTGTTTCTTTGTGGATGTTTGTCCAAAAAGATTCCTGTTATTATTTCTCTAACAGATTTACACAGGTCTCAGAGCTCCCCCAAAGTGTGTGTGTGTGTGTTTTAATGGTCCAGCTGAAAATAACCCTCGTTTTTTTTATACCTAAAATGCTTATTTCACTCCTCCTCCAAACTCCCTGTTTCAGTGTCTATGTAAATGAGCTCCACGGGAGACCTGAACAACATGCTGGGGGAGGGGGATCTTCTTATGTGAGGTCACAATAGGGGCAACATCTAACTGACTTGTTTAAGCCCTGGCCAAAAACATAACTGGAAAAAAAGAACAAAAGGCATGGAAATGTTTTCTTTTTCTTTTTTTTCCTCTCCTGTTTGAGCACACACACATCTGGAGCGCAAACAGAATGTTAACAGAATGTAATTTTCATCGACATACGAAGCATTTTCGGCATATGAACGACCAAGCTGAACCAAATGCTGGCTAAGTTGTGCGTATGTCCGGGAGCTGTAAAAAAATTTTTGCATCAGTGGAATGAATTTATGATCTTTTTTTCAGTCACTTAAAGCTGTTTTGAAAAAGTCGACCCACGATGCCTGCATTCAATAAATACATGATTTTCTGCACACGTTTTTGTAATATTGGTAATATTTTTGGGTGGCTGGGATGGATTATCTGCATTTGCCTTATTTCTTATGTTTTTGCCTTAAGAACTCAAAGTCAAGTCAAAGTCAAAGTCAGCTTTATTGTTGATTCTGCTAGGTGTACAGTACATAAATATAGAGAATTGAAATTACGCTACTCTCAGTCCCCTTACAAACAACACTGAGTACCAAAATTTCAATGTAAAAGAACAAAATAGTGTAAAAAAAAAACCCCCTCAAATAACACAAACTTAGACTATCACAGTAGCTAAGACACATTACTTCATCTTTCCTGCAAAAAATGAACCGATAACAATAAGAAAGAACTCACCTCTAGAAAGAATTTAATTTGTATTTTATTTGCCGAGGTTCTGCTGTGGCTGTTTCTCACAACATGAAAGTCTGATCAGGCTGAAATTTGGTGCGCAAATCTGTTCAGGCATTTATAATAATAATAATAATAATAATAATAATATCTGGGAGCTCTTTAATCATATGAGCACCAACAGCCAATCCGGTGTGAGCAGGCATCTCACATGATCACTGATAAGTGTGTTCATCTCTTTATAGTTCTGTGTAACTTGACATAAACTGGGTCTGATGTGCGTGGACAAAGAAGATCACCGTACTCATCGGATATTTTCCTTCTTCTTGTTATTATTATTAGTAGTAGCAGTACTAGTAGTAGTATGTTGCATTTATTTTGCTTTTTATATGATGTCATTATATTAAAACTTGTCAAATATGGGCTTCCACCAGCTGGAACACACACACATACACACAAACACACACGCGCACACAAATACACACCCACACACACACACACACTATATTATGGTGCACTGCTGGGGTTAGTGGAGCTTCACCTCTCAGAGAGAAACCAAGGTTCCAGTATAAAACACACACACACACACACACGCAAACACCAATGCCTCCTGGCACAATCAGAAGCCCCCACCTTCTCGGTTTTCACAGTGTGCTGTGCCATCTGGCGTTCCCCTCAAACACATACACACACACACACATACACACACACAGACTTTTACCCACAATGCACCTCTATCTGCTGCCTCTGAGCCTCGACTGAAAACAGGAGGCTTTCGCTCGGATCACTACATCCCCTCGACCCCTAGACAAATGCTCCCTGTATCTTACACACACACACATACACACACACAACCACAAACAGTGACTGTACCATCCACAGCTGTAGATATTCTGTTTTGCAGAGAGTGTGTGTACACACACACACACACACACACCATATATAAACACAACTATGTATATGTGTGTGTGTGTGTGTGTTTGTGAGTTATCAATTCATCTCACAGCGATGGAGAAACTAAACCGCTGACACTCCATCAATCAGCAGCGAGCTGCATTAACGATCTGGACTGAAACCAAAACAACACATTTCCTCTCTCTCTCTCTCTCTCTCTCTCTTTGTCTGTCTGTTTGTCTGTCTGTCTCCCTGATTGCCTGTCTCTTTCTGTGTCTCTCTTTCACTCTCTCTGTCTCACTTACTCACTCTAATGTATTATTGGCCCGCAGTAGGTCATGTGACTTACTGTGACGTCAGAACAGGAAGCAGGTCCATTGCATGTTTTTTTTCCCCCCCCCTATAAGAATATTGCTCATTTGCCATTAAAGGTGACAGCATTTCTTGAGGGCACTGTAAATATTTTATCTTTGCTGTTGACGACTATAATTCTTCGCAACAGGTGAAGATTTTCTGTTGCCATACACTTGTACAGTTGCTCTGATCTGTGTGGTGGCGTTTTCATGTTCCCCTGTGGCTTGTGTAAGTGGGTGCTTGTGCCCTGCAATGAGTTGGGACCCCGATGGCCAACACAGGATTAATTGCATTGAAGATAAATGTACTGATAAATGGCCTTAAATGTGTGCCATGTCATCTGCTGGTGTTGGTCTACTGTGTTTTATCACGTCCAAAGTTCACGCTGCCAACTTCCAAGAGAGTTTAGAGAACTTCCTGCTTCCATCTGCTGAAAAGCTTTATGAAGATGCCAATTTCCTTTTCCAGCAGGACTTAGCACCTGCCCACGGTGCCAAATCTACCATTAACAGATATTACTGTGCTTGATTGGACAGCCAACTCACCTGACCTGTACCCTGTAGAGAATGTATGGGCTATTGTCAAGAGGAAGAGGAGAAACACCCGTCCCAACAATACAGACAATCTGAAGGCTGCTATCAAAGCAACCTGGCTTCAGTAACGCCTCGGCAGGGCCATAGGCTGATTTGCGCCAGGACGCAGTGTTGCAGTAATTCTGCTGAAGAAGACCCGACCAAGTACTGAGTGCATGAACACTACAATTTTTTAGAATCTATTTACCTAACTCCTTTTTGATAAATTTTAGGAAATATTCAAAATGTTAAACTTTAGGGCAGAATGATTGAAATTAAATTAAAAAGGCTTGGAACATTTCAGTTTATTTGTAATGAACCTAGAACTTATGAAAGTGTCACTTTCTATGAACAATTACAAAATAAATTATTCAAAATTTGCAGGATGTTCTGCACTCTACAAAACAGGGTTTAAGGGGTAGTGTAGGATTTAGGGTGTAGGGTTTGGCATGTACTGTAGGACGTAGTGTTTACGGTGTGTAAAGGACTCACCATACCTTTAAAAATCACTGATGTTTTGTTAAATTCCTTAATAATCTGGATAGTACAAGCAGAGACTAGAATTAAGCATGCGTATAACCTGTCTGTAAACACATAATGGTACTCGTGTAATTACTGATGTAACTGTTTCTGTTCATGTAAAGAACATTTAAATGTCGATCTAGGTAATGACTAAAATATAAACCTTCAGAAGCAGAAGCAAGGTTGCTGTAAAAATATAAAAACTACAGATCACAAGGCTGTAAAGACTGGCTGTGACTTGAGTTGTGTGCATTTTTTTTTCTTTGCCTTTATGAGTTTCAGAAGTGAGGAATTAGTAATTCAGGAAGTTTGAGGAGTTTAACTTATAGAAGTGCGAGGACTTTGCGCCATTTGGACTGTGAAACTGTACCACGATCTCACCTCCCATGCTCTCGCAGCTTTTTAACGCTTGTGAAATCTCAACTGTGTGTGCGTATGTGTGCGTGTGTGTGTGTGTGTGTGTGTGTGTGTGTGAAAATTAAATAAGCAATGCAAATAGCTGGCTACTTTATGAAAACTTATTTTTTACATGAAGTATCATTGTTTTGTGCATACTTTTTCTACAAAAATATGCTTCCCGTTTTACAAGTTTGCCTGCACGTGAATTGTCATGTGGGCTATTAATGAAATTTTATTATTGCTTGTGTCTTTGTCTGGATGAGTTTGGCTACTGGTTGTTATTGTGCATGTATCTCATTGTTTTGACAATGAACATTTTTTACAACCATGAATTCAAGCAATTTAGCTGAATTGTGAAAAAAAAAATACAGTTTATGTCCTGTGAATTATTGTTTGTTAATGCGGGTAGTTTTTGTATATCATCAATCCATGCAATTTTATCCATGCTAAAACAACCATTGTTGTGTTTGGTAGGTAATTGTTGCATTGGTCTCACTGCTAGTTTTTATGGACTTCATCTGCTGTCCACCTTTGATAAAGCTTATTTGTATAACAAGGTTTTTAGTATGTTGTGTATACACTAAATGTCCAAACAAATACACACCTATAACTTTGTGATACAAAACTACAATTACACATTATAACTTTAAACATACAATGTATAGCTTACAACCTATATGCTTCACACCATACAACGTATTATTTTCAATTAACTATAATGTCCAATTTATAACCTCCAACTTACAATCTGTAATTAAGTTACAACATACAATTTAGAACCTACAATCTTCAATAACTTACACCCTACAGTTTAACTACAATTTACAATCTATAACCTACAGTACAATTTTCAATTAACGTCTAATAACATACAATTTACCACCTACAACATACAAATTTCACTTACCACCATTCAGTTTACCTACATCCTGCATCTTGCAATTAATCTACAATTAATAACTTACTTCCAACAATTTACAACCTACAATCTTTATTTAACAACTTAAAACATACAATTCACAACCAACCATATACCTACAATTATTAACGAACAACTCACAGCATGCAATTTGCAAACTACTATATAGCTTACAATCTACAATTAATAACTTCCTACAATTTATAACATACAACTGACAATCTTCAAATTACTGTCTACAACGTACAATTTACATCCTAAAACACATCATAACTTATTACAATTTGCAACCTATAATTTACAACCTTCAGTTTACAGTTTACTGCCCAAACTTTACAACCTACAATTGACAAAGTAAAATTACAATCTGTGTTACATAGAGATTAAATTAAAATTTAAGTAACAATTACATAATGTTACAACATATAATAACAATAAATATACTTTACAGTATATTTTACAACTTACAATAATCAATTAATAACTTAGAACCTCGAATTTACAAATTATAATTGACGTAGATCAATTATAATGTACAATTTACATTCTACAACTTTACAAATTACAACATACAAACTATCTTTTAAAAATTACAACTTACATGCTTCAATTAACAATTTATAGCCTACAATTTAAAACCTACAACTTACAACCTACAAAGCCTTAGAGTGGGAGAAAATGTGTGAAACTCCATGCAGTCTGATCCTATTCTTCTTTAAAAAAAATTTTATTTCACTCTTTCTGTATTTCTGTGTTTTTACACACACCTTTTTCACACCAGCATGCCTCCAAACCAAATCTTTACCATGTTTCTTTAAATGATGGACTGATGGGCCGAGAACTTTCACTTAAGACTTATGTTGCACACATCTTAGCCTGAAGCTATTAGTCCACGTCCTATGAGATGATCAAACAAACAAACACATAAACAAGCAGAAAATCCAAAAATAAACAAGTCAGTAAATCTCTCTTATGATCATAATCTACGTGGCAAGTGTGTTCTGGAAGTTACCATGACAACAGGAATGGCACTACAGTTCCCTGGAGTTTTTGTCTCTCTCTCTCTCTCTCTCTCTCTCTCTCTCTCTCTCACACACACACACACACACACACACACACACACACACACACACGCATCAAGGACAGATGCTGAAATAATGACAGGCTTGCAGGTTCTGTAAGATTGAGCAAATGAAAGTCAGAAATAAGGAAGGTCAGGTTTAGAACATATTTTTAAAAAACTGCATGTTTTGTGTGATTAACTTATAGTAAATCCTGGGATTTTCACATTCAACTATTCAACTAGACTGAAAAAGACCACACAACAGTTTTGCCATCTTCAAATGTCTAGTTGAAGCAGCGCGATGTCCTTCTCCAAAACCTTTACTATACATATGGTCTTGTACATTCTGTTCTATTCTGTAGTTGACAGTCAACTGTTAAATCTGATAACATCCATATTATTATATTATTGTGCAAATGAATGTATAGTTATTTAAGTATCCACTTGTACATGTGATCATATTACATACGCAACTTGTTACTGCTTAATGGACATTTCTTAGATTTTCCACCTGATTGCACCGTTGTACAGAGTATCAAATGTCTATTTATTCCCTTTTTATATTACTTTTTGCAATGATTTATAATTTTACCCTAGTCCTATAATATTCTTCCACATCATATTTGTTCTATCTTAATTTATGCAGTTTGTGAACCGGCTGCCATAGCAGTACAATTTTCCTTAGGGATAATAAAGTAATCTATCTTTCTACACTGGGAAAAAATATTATGTCTTAGCAAATGAAAAAATCTTAAATATAAATAATAATTTAGCTACATTTTCTTAAAGTAAAATTACAACAAACCAAATATATGATTATTAAGCCTTTGCCTAATGAAATTTAGTAAACTTTTTAGCAAAAAAATCTTGTTGAAATAATAATAATAATAATAATAATAATAATAATAATAATAATAATAATTATTATTTGTTTTAAACCTATTTGAAGAAATTAAAGATAGGTTTGGTTACATTCAAGAATATTTAACTTGTTAAGATGCCATTTTTGTTTTCTATCTATCTATCTGTCTATCTATCTATCTATCTATCTATCTATCTATCTATCTATCATTTTGATTTTTACCTTTGCCCACAAGGAGTACTGTAGTCACCATAGTTGTAGAGATTTATTTAAGTTGCATTAGACTTCATGTCAGTCCGAACCAGCCTGGTCGTTCTGTCCTGATCTCTCTCCTCAAGGCATTTCCACCTGCAGGTCTGCTTACTGCATGATTTTTTTTTTTCCCCACCCAATCAGGTATCTGTAAATGTTGTATGGGGCATTTTTTTATGGTTTTGGCAAAGTTTGGCTCCACTCATCCGATTAGAGAAAAGCCTCACTGGCTGTCACTCCTGCAGTTCTTCTGACTAATCCCTTTTATCCTACAATGAAATGTTTCTCTTCTGGTGGGCGTGGTTTTGTCCAGGATGACCCCACCCCCATCAGGAGGGCACAAGGGCTCACTGAATCACTGGGTGATGAAAATCATACGAATCAGTTCTGTGTACTTTTCAAATATTTTAATTTAATTTTAATTAGCTTTAATTTACAGTGAAATTTGTAAGTGGTTTTGTGAGTGTGCTTGTACTTATTATTTATTTGTATACGTTAATATATAACCTGTCACAGTTTTATTTGTGTATTATATTTTTATTATGGTTTCTCTGATTGATTATTTATTTATCTGTTTATTTATGATGACAATTCATGCTTGGTGGCGTTTCCATAGTTTCCATTCTGTTGGAGGAGGAGGCAGTTGGCACGGTTGGCATCACAGTGCCGGGCGAAACGAGACGCCACATGGCACACTGGTACCCCGGACATCTGGGGTAAAAATCGGAGGTGGGGGGAGAGGAGGCAGGGGGCAGATGTGATGGGTGATGGAGAGGGAAAACTGCATCTGAAATTCCACAGCATCTGTTCAGTGGCAAGACAGAAACTAGCATCTGTGGTTTAACCAGCATACGGTTCTTATGATTTTTATCATCGGGGTAAAACTTTTCTATTTTAAAACATAACTCTGATTATCTCTCCTTCCTTTAGTACTCTCTGTGGCTTTGTCTTTTTGTCCATGTTTATAGATAACAGTTTGTTGCACAGTTTCAGAAACCACTACGGGAAAGTCAGTTTGAGAGACTGGCAACCCTACAATGCCACCTGAGTAGAAGATACTTCACACATCAGGAATTGTAAAACTGAAACTTCCCTGGTGCTTGCTAAGAGCCTGGGTGATGTCTTTGTGGACATGTTTAACCTGTTTCTAGCACAAGCATCAGTTACAGTCTGTCATAAGACAATGACCATTGTATGAAAAAACGCATCTGCTTTAATGATTATTAACTGGTTGCACTGATGAAGTATTTTGAAAGATCTCATATTCAAATAAAAAATGTATTTGTCGCATACACAGTCATACACAGTATGAAATGAAATGAAATGCTTATATGACTGCTGATGACCTAAAATTAAAAATAAGAAATATATATAATTACAAACATAGAAATATAGAAAATGTAGTAAAACTTTTAGCTTTAAAAAAAAAAAAAAAAAATTACATTATGTACAAATAATAAAATAAAATAGCATTGAAAATGGAATTGGGGTCCAGCCATGAGCAAGACAATGTGCAGAATGTGCAGGATACTGTTAGTCAAAGTTCAAAGTTCCATGGTGTGCAAAATGTGCAAATGTGCATTAATATATAATGTGTAACATGTATCGTGATGAGACTGAGTGTTAGTGAGACTGTTTTGATCCTGTGTGGAGTTCTGGCTGAGAGACTGCATCGCCTGTGGGAAGAATCTCCTCCTCAGTCTCTCTGTATTGGCCTTGAGGGAGCGGAATCGCTTTCCTGACCGCAACAGAGAGAACAGTCCAATGTTGGGGTGACTGAGGTCCTTCATGATCTTCCTGGCCTTGGTCCACCGCTTGCTGTAGATTGAGTGCAGGTCAGGGAGCTCGGTGCGGATGATGCGCTCAGCTGATGGCACCACCCTCTGTAGAGCTCGTTCATAGGAACATGCTGGACACTCTAGATGCTTTTCAGTTTGCTTCTCACCAAAACTCGGTCACAGAAGATGCCATCAACACTACAATCCATGAAGCTCTCACATCTAGAGTGCAAATGCTATGTGAGAAGTTTATTTATTGACTACAGGATGGCATTCAATGCAGTCTAACACTCAGCCATTGTAATGAGGTCCTGGACTTTCTAATAGGCAGACTTCAGGCTGTAAGAATTAGCAACCATACTGTACCTACACAATACTCCCAACCCTATGCTGCACACTCACCTCACATATGACTGTGATGCATCCAAGAACATAATGAGCATCATCACATTTACAGATGATGCTTCTGTCCATTTATCACGTGGGGTGATGAGAAATAGGAGTGAGATGGCTGATCTGGTGGGAACAGTCTGCACCATTGTGCCAAGTACATACAGATTCCTTGGTGAGCACATCAGTGAAGATCTTGCTTAAAGGAAATTCTCAAACACTTTCTCATCAGCACCACCACAGTCTGGATTAAAGTTCCACTGCTCAGAACCTCAAGACTTTCCAAAAAATGGTTAGAACTGCTCAAACCCTCACAAGAGCCTACCAATTTCTGGAGGACATTCATGGCATAAAACTGTGTAACAGTTAAGTTTTTGGAATATAAATATACAAAGGATAGTCAATTGTAAATCCAAAAGATTGTAAGATGTAAAACATAACACTGTAAGATTATGAGACTACTATACTAGACGTATAATGCTAGCAAATTCAATGAAAAAACGTTGAAATGAAAAAAAGTCAAAACACGAACACTTAAACAAACACTGAAACAATTAATTTCAAATCTCAAATTATTGACCTGCACTAAGCAAAGAAATCAGCTAAGGAGATTTTAAATAGAGCTGGGTTAAGAATCACTCCGAACATTATTAGCCCAGGAAGATAGCGCTGAACCACCAACATCAAGCAGGAAAGATTGACCAAAAATAAATAAATACAGTGATTCTCTGCATCCATTCTGGAGTTGAGTTCTAAAGGTGAAATATCGTATTGTGAAACGCATTGTCCCATAGGAAATAATGTAAACGCAGATAATCCGTTCCAGCCGAAAAATATTATCAATATTACCAATTTCCAACACTATAATCATATTTTTGCATATAAAAAAATCAAAACATTTAGAAAAGGAATGTAAATGAAGTAAAAGATGAAATAAATAAACATTAAACCTCATTTAACCTTAATTTATGATTTCCTTCTGCACCGGCTGCTTTAAAAACCAAAATGAAAGCGGCTCCCTTTTCTTCTTGCTACCGTCCTTGATAACATTCTTGAGACCCATGGCGATGTGTCTTCACTACACAAAAAGCAAAAAACCCACAGAAAAATATGTAACCTTGCTTCGCTTTCCACTGACACAAACAAGTTTTCATCTTCTTCCGGGTTTGGCTCAGTTTATTCGCTCCACAGAGCCAATCCATCACAGGGCACACACATACACTACAGGGAACGCCTAATCTGCATATCTTTGGGCTGTGGGAGGAAACCGGAGTACCCAGAGGAAACCCATGAAGCATGGGGAGAACATGCACACTGAGGAGGGAATCGAACCCAGACCCTGGAGGTGCAGGGCGAAAGTGCTAACCATTACACCACCATGCCGCCATGCCAAGGTACCACTGTATATAAATAAATTACCGGAGATCACTTAAACGCTTGGTGAAGTCACAGGACTTGGACTAAACAGCTGTGTGTCCATAAGAAAACCACTTGTTAGTGAGACAGTCAGTTTACTAGGGATCATAAAAATTGGACTTTGGAGCGATGGAAGAAGGTCATGTGGTCTGATGAGTCCAGATTGACCCTATTCCATATTCCAAGTGTGGCTCTGGGAGCAGCAGGAGTCATTTTCTCACATGAGTTGGCCACCATATTGCGAGCCATAATCAAATGGAAATGCAGTCACGTGAAACATTTTTTTCTTCTTTCTGGCCAGGCAGTGTACTAGCACACTGGAACACACAACACCACTCTCTTACTCACATTAATATGTGCCACTAATGAACACATTAATAAACACTAAAGCACACTAACAAACACTGCCACACCCTACACACACCTTTATATAGTGTCTAATTCACAGTTACAAATGCTAACACATTAACGCGCGCTAACAGGCCCTATCTAACGTGAGCAGTGTGTTAACGAGCTGGTGAATCAGGTGTGTGTAATTAGGGGCAAATCTTCGGCTCTTATTAGGTGCTAAAGTGTTAAAGCTGCTAAGCGGGTCGCGTCCCAAATAAACGCCAAAGGATTTCCTGCCAGCGCTGCATGGATCATGGAGGATTTGGACAGATCCTCAGAGTGCGCACTTGAGCCGAGTGTGATTTTAACCTCAACCTGTCACGTCCCACCTGCGTACACACACGTGTGCACACACACACACACATATACCCTTTTGGTCTGCCTCTCTGTTACTTACACACACACACACACACACACTCTTCAGTATCTGTCTGTCTGTCTCACTCTGTACTCCCTGTAGTGAGCACAGCAGTGGTGTTAGCTAGATAAGCCACATCAAAGCTTTCACAGTCCACACTCTCCGGCTGGGAACACATGCTGAGGCCAGGACACACACTCAGGCCGGGACACACACTCAGACTGGGGACACACACTCAGGCCAGGACACACACTCAGACTGGGAACACACACTCAGAACTGGAACACACACTCATAAATTCATGCTGGAATTTGATGGAAATTGTATGTTTCATAAAATTTGGTTGCAGCATTTAACAAAGCAAACAAACAAACAAACAAACAAACACAATCCCCACAGCATTACATCACCACCACTACCCTGACCTGCAGCAGGCAGGATGTCATGTGCATGCCGTTGGGAAAATAATCAACATGCAAACAATGCAGCATCATTATAATGAATCTAACGTTTAGTTAGGTTGGTACCACTTTATTGTCGTTGCATGGTACAGGTACTCAGCAACAAAGTGCAGTTTAGCATCTACTAGAAGTGCAAATCGAACTGCATGTATTTACATCAGTGCAAATAAAGGCAATGTGCAGGTTAAATAAGTAGGGTTTATATACACTATACACACACAGTAAATACTGGGCACTGGTGGCTCAGTGGTAGGTGTTTCGCCTGTCATGCGGAAGGCCCAGGTTCGATTCCCAGTCAGTGCCCAAACCCCAGCCACTGGATGAAGTGCCGGTCCCAAGCCCGGATAAAATGAGAGGGTTGAGTCAGGAAGGGCATCCGGCGTAAAACCTGTGCCAAGTTGTAGTGCGGATTGGATATTCCGCTGTGGCGACCCCTTGCCGGGAGCAGCCGAAAGAACAACAACAACAACACACATAGTAAATGCAATAAATATTATGCAACATGACTATGCCATAACTACAGAATATGTAATGCTATGAAGTGGAAAAGGGAATATAAGGAGGAATATACTGTAAGCAGGTACTGTTCCTAATAATTAGCAGGATATGTGTGTGTAAAGATAAACTTGTATAAATATTTCAGTACTAGGTTTATTGCTATATGTTATATATTGATATATAGGATAATATTATGATAATATTAAGTACATCATACTATTTTTCTTTTCCTAAAGTGTGTATAATTTTTTGTCTGACTATATATACACACACACACAAAAAGACACAAAACTATACAAACAACAGCTCTGAATTATTATGCAATGTATATATAAATAAATATATAGAGTATATCCCTGAACCTTATTAAGATATATACAATTTATTTCTACACTTCTACAAATTAAATTTAATATACTGTATATTACATTTTATTTGTATAGTGCTTGTAATAATGGTCATTGTCACAAAGCAGCTTTGTCCTGAGCCTGCTGGTTCTGGTGTAAATGTTCCTGTACCTTCCCCTGGATGGAAGGAGGTCAAAAAAAAGTTTGTGACTTGGGTGCGAGAAGTCTCTGATGATGATGTGTTCTCTGCAGCAAACACTGCTGTGGTGAAGGTGTTAAATAGGTGGTAGTTGAGTGGCAATAATGTACTGTGCGGTTTTCATCACCCTTTGTAGTCTTTCCTTCATGACACAATGGACCTGCCGTACCAGATGGTGATGGAGTTGGTCAGGATGCTCTGAATGGTGCATAAGATAAAAAAGATTTTTAAAAAAACATTCTAGTAAGAAAAGATGCTGTTGTGCATTTGAATCTAGAACCAAAAGTGTTATTGTTCCGGGACAGATCCTCTGAGAGGTGGACACCTAGGAACTTAAAGCCAGAGACACATACGTTCCACTTCAGTTCAGTTGATGTAAATGGGGGAGGTGGTAGAGGTAGAGGTGACCAGTGTGACATCGGATTCTTGTTTTTGGCTGATTGGTGTGAAACAAGATGTGGTAGCAGAAAATCCAATGTATGTCATCTTGTTTGTCCTGAGATTTTTTTTTACCTCACTACCCCTGTGAAGAGCGATTGAGTTACTGCAGATGTCCTGTCAGCCCGAAACAGCGTACCCATTCTTCTTCTGATTTTTTTTTTTTTTTTTTTTTTTACCAACAAGGCTTATCACTTGATGTTTTAAACCTTTCCACTTGTTCCACTCTGTGCAACCTCTAAAAAGTGTTGTGCTTAAAAATCCTAGAACATCAGCAGTTTCTTAAGCAATCAAGACAACAATCGTGCCCTGGTCAGTGTCACTGAGATCACATTATTTCTCTGACCCGCGTCTGCATGATTTTATACACTGCACGACTGCCACATGATTGGCTGATCCAATAATTGTATGAACATGTACAGGTGTTCCTGTTAAAGTCTCCTGAGAAACAGGACATTTCAAGCAAACGTCCTTCATCAGCTGTGCAAGCTTCTGAAGCTGTAGGACGTCGATAGACCAGTATTCTAAATGGTTGATGATGTAATCAAAATGCAATCTCTCCCTCTCTCCCTCTCTCTCCATCTCTCTCTGTTGCAGCCACGAGAGTGTGTTTTCATTCAGGAACAGATGTTCATCAGCAGAGACCAGCGGCATTTGCTCTCAAGTCACTCTGTGTGTCTATGTGTTGTATTAAATTGGACAAAACAGTGTGTGGAAGTGCTAGTCAATTTTTTCCCCCAGAATTGTGGTTGTTTGTGTAATATATTAACATATGGGCTAGTTTTACATTAAGTTACAAAAAATAGTAGTTTAAAAATAAGACAGGTTCTTAAAAAGCATTTCTAGACAGATTCTAGGTGCAGAATTCATTACCTGTACCTGACAGTAGATGGTGCAATTTAGAAACACTAGACGAAACACTTAAAAAAAAAAGAAAGAAGGCAAGGATCCTGCTGGATGGTACAAACTAGCTATACATTTTTCCTTGAATAAATAATAGTTCTAAAATATGTTTATTATTTGTCTTTTATTATTATTATTATTATTATTATTATTATTATTATTATTATTGTTGTAGTCCACCCACTATAGAGGTCCCTGTGAATAGAACACATTAACACAAAGTGTCTCCTCATTTACCAGAACCAATTTTAGAAGGCTTACTGGGTCTTCATGGTTCCGTTTGTTGTTGTTGTTTTTTTTTTTTATGAATTAATGAAGTATTTGAAGTTATGGTTCTAATTTGTATAATATTTGCGCATTAATAGGTTTTGCTCATGGTTATCTGACACAGGTTTTACTGCAGGTACCTTCAAAACAGAAAGGGAAATGTGTCCTGTCACATTCGTTCTAAACAAAGACTGTATAAATATAAAGAACTGAAGCGTGTGGGAGCTCTGCTTGATCGCCATCTTGGCGGGAGCTGATTCCACCTAAATCCCAGTTAATACATAAATGCGTAAATTTGCGAAAAAAACAGAGTCTGGCAGTTGTTGGAAGGCCGTCTACCTAAATCAGTTACCGTCCGCAAGTTAGCGAGCTCAGTTTTAGCAAAAATGGCAGGTATGGTGGATAACATTAATTTATATGCTACATGCATTACCGAGGTTACATTATCTATAAAATATGAATGAGAAGGTTTACACAGCCTTCTGATTCCATTTTCAGAGTAACCTCGCACACGAACGCCCCGCCTCACAAATTTCCCCTGGAGAACTGAAATTTTTCAAGAAATTTGCCTCGGCATACGAAGCATTTTCGGCATATGACCGAACCAAGCTGAACCGGATGCTGGCTAAGTTGTGCGTCGGTCTGAGAGCCGTCCAAAACTTGTTTGTGACAGGGGAAAGCCGAGGGAAGCGAGTTTACATATCTTTTGGTGGTTTTTTTTTGCAATTTTGTGTAAGATTCACTGAAGACATAGTGTCATGGGTCCCACAAATGTTATCATGGACAGCATGAAGAAGTAAATGGAGTCACTTTCAGTTTGGTTTTTAAAGCAGCCGGTGCCAAGAGGAATCATAAATTAAACTTACGTGAGGTTTAAGGTCAATTTATTTCATATTTTGCTTCATTTACAGTACCTGTCTTTTCTAAATGTTTTGATTGTTTTTATATGTAAAAGCTGATTATAGATTATAGTGTTGGAAATTGGTAATATTGGTAATACTTTTGGGTGGTTGGAACGGATTATCTGCATTTACAGTATTTCCTATGGGACAATGCGATTAACAATACAGCATTTCACATTAAGTACGCTCCTCCCGAACGGATTATATATAACTCATATGCCGAGATACCGCTGTAGCTGGTTAACTAGCTAGTGATGAATAGTTGACAGCTAGAGGCTTGATGCCTGCAATGCAGGTGTCACTCAAATTGGCCATGCCCCACATTATGTGTACATTTTCTGCTTTTTATAGTTACATAAACATTCATTTTTGTACAGTTGTCATGAATAGGAAATCTAACTATCTAACTATTGAGACCAAAATCTTTTTTTTTTGTGCCAGGTTGCGAACATGTTTATTTCTGTTGTACAGTCAGGCATTTTAATATGGTGGTCTATAGGGATTGACTTGTTTTTGGAGTCAACCTCCAATGGAGGAACTTTGACGTTTTCAGAACAGTAGATTGGCTCTGGGTCAGAAAGCACCAAAATAGAACTTTTCTTACTTGCTTGTATGGCTACCAATAAAGCAGCATGAAAACACCCACTAATCACTAATAAATTATCAACATTGCAAATTCACTGATAATTTACTGCTAAATCACTACCAAACCACATCTAAAGCACTGCTAATTAACTGATACAACACAGTTAAAACACTGCTAAATACTTGTTAGATTACTTATATACCCTGTTAATTCACAACAAGTTTACAACTAAATCACAGTTGAAACACAACTAATTCACTGCTAATTTGCTATTTACTGCTAATTGCAGCTGAATCACTGCTAACTAACAATGAACTCACAGCAAGACACAATGAACTGAAAAACACTAACATCAGGAAACATTGCGTATCTGTGTGCATATGTATATATTTTTGTGTGTTTGAATGTATGTACCATATACAGTATGTATCTAAGACAGAGAGAGAGAGAAGGGGGGGGGGGGGGGGACAAGTGTATGA
>JAQMYL010000006.1:758665-768967 GCA_030014365.1 Clarias pachynema | reverse complement strand
TCTTGGGCACATACAAAAATATGGCATAAGCAAAAGATGCTTTTGAAAACATTTCTACATAAAAGAAACTTCTATAACTTCTATAACTTCTGGTAACTTTGTCACACAAAGGGGGGGGGGGGGGGTTCGTTTAAAGAGATACAGCTGTACGGACATCTAGAGAAAGTTCTTTCCACCACCTAGGTGCCAGAACAGAAAACAGTCGATGCAGGTCTTCCTCTATTTCTGAGAGATGGTGGAACCAGCCAAGCAGTGCTGGAGGATCGGAGGGAATGTTGTGCAGTGCGGGGTGTGATTAGAGCTAAGAGGTAAGTGGGTGCTGAGCCATTTTTAGCTTTGTAGGCAGGCATTGATGTTGTGAAATTTAAGACATTTCGTTGTAAACTGTTCTTTCAAGATTTAAAAAAAAGTGCTACTCTGTAATAGTTGCTGATGTCTACTGAATCCAGGCAGGGTTTCTTAAGGATATGAATAACCTTTGCTTTTTTAAGAGCAGCAGGAACATGACCAGATGATATGGAATGATTGATAATGGTTGTGATGAAGGGAAGGCGGTCTTGTGAGATGGCCTGGAGCATTGTGGACGGGATTGGGTCTAATGAACAGGTGGTGGAATTAGACAACGTTATAATGTGCTGAATCTCATCAGTTGTCAGGTTGCAAAATCCTGCTAAGTTAGTGGAGGGAAGGTCCTGAAGTTTTGCTGCAGGAGTTGGGTTGGGAGCAAAGGTCTTGTGGATTGCTGTTATTTCTGATATATTTATTATTTGTGCCATAGAATATGTCGAAGTCATCAGCAGACAGAGAGGGTAAGGCAGAAGGAGCATCAACACTGCACATCACCAAAAGAACACCATACATACTGTGAAGCATGGTGGTGGCAGCGTTATGCTTTGGGGCCGTTTTTTTTTCACCTAGAACTGGGACTTAGTCAAGGTGGAGGGAAAGAATGTGTTTTTGCAAAGAATTGTCAAGTCAAGCTGTGCCATACTGATAGAATCCTACCCAAAAGGAGTGAGTGCTGTAAAAAAAAAAAAAGAAAAAACATCAAAAGGTGATTCAAAAATTTATTAGTTTAAGGGTGTGCATATTTATTCAAACATAGTATTTCAGTTTTTTATTTTTACCCCCCATAAAAGATTTGAGTTTATTTTTCCATTATGTTGTATAGATTACAGGTAATATTAAGGATGGAAAAAGTTCTAAAATTATTAATCTTGGTCTAATTTTTTTTATGGGGCATTTTAATTATGGTGTGTAGACTTTTTTATATCCATTATGCAATTTGCGGGGGCAATCCACTCCTGACCACACATCCACTTAAGCCATTAGGTAGCACCAGGTAAGAGAGCATTTAGCTCAAATAATTATTATATTTTATTACATATGAAAATATTATACATCATTATGTAACGGGGTGCTTGTGTGGGCTTTATGAGAAGGTATATAGGCGGAGGTGAACGTGTGAGAAAAGGGTCTTTTAATGACAGATGAATCAAACATAAAGGAGACTTCTACAAAACGGGACTAAGGAAGGTCAACACAGGGTATAGGCAAAACTCAAGGCTACACCGAACAGGAACTAGACTGAGCATGTGCTACACTAAGACACAGAGTTACACTAGGACTAAACATGGGCTAGACACGACAGACTAACATGGGCTAGACACGACAGACTAACATGGGCTAGACACGACAGACTAACATGGGCTAGACACGACAGACTAACAGGGGCTAGACACGACAGACTAACAGGGGCTAGACACGGCAGACCAACAGGGGCTAAACACGGCAAGCTAACACGGGCTAAACACGGCAGGCTAACATTGGCTAAACACGGCAGGCTAACATCGGGTAAACACATACTAAGGAATAGACAGAGCTACGCTAAACAAAAGCATGATCTAGACAGGGGTTACACCGAGCTAAGGGTTAGACAGGGCTAAGGGCTAGGAGATAAAACAGAACAGACTATAAACATAAAAATAAACAACAACAAAGACAGCAAATGCATTCAATAAAATTTTATTTATATAGCAATTTTAATCATTGCCATTGTTGCAAAGCAGCTTTACAGAATTTAAAAATATGGAAATTAGTGAGGCATTATGTATAAATTATAAATATCAGTTTGATGGAATAGATATTGTTGCAAAGCAGTGATACACAAATAAAATTCAGAACAGCAGATCCGCGGGCAGATACGCCACAGAGTTGCTAGACGATGCCGCCGTGGGGGCAATCCACTCCTGGCCACACATCAACTTAATCCCTCGGAAACTGGCAAGTGACGCATGCTCATTAGGTAGCATCAGGTAAGAGAGCATGTCGCTCAAATAATTATTATATTTTATTATATATGAAAATATTATACATCATTATATATTATATTTTAGTATTTCAGTCACCTAAGTACACCCCAGTCTCATTCATTTGAATTCAAATAAATTAACCCACGTTATCTCCGAAAAAAAGTGAAAGTGAAAAGTCTTCTTGAAAGTGCACATAGTTACTCTTGCACACTTACATTACACTGACCTTCTCAAGGGATTATACATTCATTAATACATCTGTAACAATATCAGTTTTTCCTTCTCATGCACAGTAATGCTGGTTTTCTTTATGTTGCTTTTGCTATTGTTGATTGATTGCTTTATTCTTGTCTTTTTTTTAAACATATCGTTCACTTGAAAGAACTCAATGAAAAGTAGTTACTCATTAAGTAGTAGCTAATAGACATTCAAGTGAGTGAGTGAGTGAAAGAAATTAAAATATATAGATGTATCATATCATATATAGATGTTTTATAAATGATTTTATTAATATCTAAATTTTGGATGAAATCAGTATACTTTGACCGAGAAACAGTAAAAAATTAGGAGTTTGATGGTACACTGTGTACTATTAAAGCTCTACCAAGGAACTTATAGGAAAATAGAGCCAGAGGACATGATGACAAAAAGGAGATAGAGGGTATTTC
Source organism: Clarias pachynema (assembly GCA_030014365.1). NCBI lineage: Eukaryota > Metazoa > Chordata > Actinopteri > Siluriformes > Clariidae > Clarias > Clarias pachynema. Next base: position 765,987 of record JAQMYL010000006.1, on the reverse strand, counting down.
AGTGTTGTTTCCTCAAGCGAAATCATTTGCATGAATAAAGACGTGGGGACACATCACACGTTATGATGAGCTTTAAATACAAGCAAACACGCATACTTCAAGCATCATATTCTTCCAACAGCAACTGTCTGGTAAAATCGCACACTGAGTTACAGAGAATGGTAAGGGCAAAGCTTTTTATGTTGTACCTTCTGCTTTTTAGGATTTGTATACTCAAAGGTATTATTCTAACCATTATTTAGTAGTAATCTAACTCCTTAATGATATAAGGTGTATTATTATATTCTATGTAAAAACATTTGAATATTAGGAATTAAATGCTAATTGTGCTAACCATAAATCACTATTGATTTTACTATGTTTATGTGAAGTGTATTGTTTATAAGTTGATATATTACACCACAACGTTCTGTTTGGTCAGTTGATTCTTTAGTATAAAATGTATGGCATAATAACCGAATAATACATTATTTACAGTCTCATATTTACGTTCAAGATCTTATTTGAAAGTTTTTTTTTTTTTTTTTTTCAGGATGTACAGTATGTGTAAAAATGTACAGTATGTGTGCATTTAAATGTTTTCATGACACACAGCATTAAAAAACTCTTTATGTTAATTAGATGTAAAGAGTGCAAAAGATTGTTGCACTGCTACTTTGTTTTGTTAGGCAGTGTCTACACGCTTGTGTGTGTGTGTGCGTGTGTGTGTGTGTGTGTGTATAAAAACCTGTTAAAAGTGCAGGTGGAAGCAAGGATGTACAGTGAAAGGATCTGTGAGGGGGTGGGAGTCAATGACAAGCCTGATGGCCTAAAAGCTCTTCCTTAAGCAGCGGTCACAAATACCCATATGAACTGCTACTAACAACGGACAAACAATTTTTCAAGCATTTCCTACTGTCTTTTTAAGGTGGCCTTATAACAATCCATCGTTTCTAGCCTGTTCGTAAGTTTGTAGCAAGATCGATGGTCTGGTCCAATATTTTCTACAAACATGGCATGAAATCCACTCTTCATAGAGCCACCTTGGGTGTGCCTTAGGAACAACCTAACAACAACATACAATGCGCGTGGATCATTTAGATTCAGAAGAATGTTGGCTGTACTGTAGGTATGCCACAAGAACACATTAAGTTGTTCATATGAGTATCTTACGCTGTTCCTACAGTATGAACCGATATTCATATGTTTGACAAAATGTGCCAACAGACAGGAGATGTTTTTACAAACTACTTGAGAGTGCCATAAGTTGGGTGCTGGGAAACCACCTTAAGACAAAAAAGATCTTCATAAGATTGACTTATGTAGGCTGTAGAAAGTCAACTTTTTTTCTCAAGAATGCCTTAAATTGTTTTTAAGAATTAAATAGCAGTTGTACAAACTTCCTAAGGAGGTTGTAGAAAGCTATGATCACTGCCATCAATGTCTACAAACTGCAGAATTCATAGGAATAGGGAGATTCATTCGAACCCATAGTTCATAAGAATATTTGTGACAGAGATTTTAGCCATGTGCTTCTTGACTTTACACTCTTGTAGCATCTGCCTGATAGCCGGGACTGTAAACATTTTGTTCTGGTAGAAGGTTCTGTTCATGACTTACAAGGGGGTTAAACATTTGAGATCTGCGTGCCACAGTTCTGCTCTCCTTAGCTGTTTGTCCTCCGTCATACACCTTAATTCCTGGCAGTAGATTCGCTTATAAATGGCCTTGCTGGGAACGGCAAATCGGGATTCATATTACAAAAGCAGTGCGAAAATATTTTTTCATGTTTTGGGTGAGATGACCTCTATTTATATATTTGTATTTGTTGACCACAGAGAAATACCTGCTAGAATATAATATGTTGTTTGTGTGCAACTTAATTAACAGTAATTATATCATTTTATTTGCAGTAATAACAGGTGTCTATGTGACAATCTTTCTAATTGCAGGCATCCAACTGTCACAATATCACGGATCTACTGAATACACACTACCTCTCACCTATGTATGTTTTGGAGTTTGCCATTGGCTTCCCCTGCAACCTGTTTGTGGTCCTGTTCTATGTGTTCTGGCTGCCTTCTTGGAAATCTATAAATGTGTACATGTTTAATTTGGCGATTTCTGACCTCATCTGCTTGTGCACCTTACCAGTACTGAGCTACAACTACACTAAACAAGATTTACCCCTTGTAGGCTGTGTGGTTACTCGCTACATCCTCTATGTTAACCTATATGCCAGCATCCTCTTCATGGTGTGGGTGGGTGTGGACCGATTAATACTGCTGTGGTACCCACAACGTAATCACTTCCTTTTGTCTTGCAAAGCCTCGTTGTTCATCAGCTTCCTGAACTGGATTTGGGTGACAATTGAGATCACTCCTCTAATCATATTTGTTATTAATGACCAAAAGAAAACTAACAAGTGCAATGATTTCGCTAACATGAACCCACCCATCCCTGTTCTAGACTACAACTTGTTACTCACCACTGTAGCGTACGTGCTCCCACTACTGACCTTGTTTCTTTTAACAAGTAAGATGATTTCTCAGCTCAAGGAGAGAGAGGAAGTGCTTGGGACATCCTTCAAAAGGCCAGTGATCATCTTGAAGACTGTGACTATAATGGGGCTGGTGCTTTACATGCCAATTCATCTGATGAGAACCATGGTCCTCGCTTCACACTCTACTGAATTGGAAGAATGTACAAAAGACTACATCAATGCTGGTTACATAATAACAAAGCCGATTGCATTTTCTCACAGTGTAACAAACCCTGTGTTTTATGTCCTAATGACAGAAAGGTTTAGAGAGGTCCTGCAGGACAAGTGGAGGAAGTTTGGATACTTGACAATATGTAGAAGATTGTCATAAGCAAATGCCAATAAACAAAGATATTATTTATCTAAAGCATTGTTTGCTAATTATATTTTGTAATAATTAAATGGTAAAGAAAATAACTTATATTTGCACAAGTTTGTGAAATCTTCTGAATTACCTGGTTAGCTGGTTGAATTTGTTCTGATTGTTTTTTCAAGTCAAAATAAAATAAAAACACTTTCTAAATAAAGTACTGCACAACCAGTTTAATTCTGCTGTCCACATGCGTCTCCCCATGGTTGCAGTCTACGCATTTCTTACCCAATTCATAACAACATGGTGAGTGCCAATTTTAGATCATTCCTCCAAATACATTTGGTTTTATAATTATAGTTTGTAGTATATAGAGTTTTTACAACCTTTAATCTGATATAGAAAGGTCAGTCTGCGCTGCACTGTTTTTAGGTACCTTACCTTTCAGGGGCCCCACAGAATATGTTCAGAGTTGTATAATATTGTATAAGAGTTTGCACAGAATACAATAAATATAGACTACGCATAAACAAAAGATCAGGAACTGGAGAGACAAAGAACAGTAATATAAACAATAAGCAGATGCAAGACCAAGCGTAATGATGAAAATAAATGATGTTTTGATGAACTGATCAAAAGAATTCCAAACACATTTGAACAAAGACTGTGAATCAGGAGATCGTGAAACACTTTAAAACTTTACAAATATCTGATGGGTGCAGAGTGACATCCAGTAGATATTGTGAGACACATTTTCTAAAGTGTACTTTCAATATCTTGAAGGATTTTTCCCTTTAATTACTTTTTTTTAATATATATTTTTAACAATAATTAATAACAGTAGTTGTGAAATGGTTAACCTCCAACCAAATACTCTGTTAACCTTCCTGGCTAGCTTTCATTAAAAATAAATAAATAAGTAAATAAAACCTGATGAAACAGAAATTTTATGTCCACTGAATTATTCCTATTTGGTTACAAGCACAGTTATATGTTCTAGAACCCTTTTGTGACCTCTTGAACTTTATCCCTATATACAGTACATACTCTTTGCCCTGGTACCACGTGTTTGGTTAGAAGGAATATAAAGTCTGGATCATATGACTTTTAAGTACAATGCAGACGTTACAACAATTGGTTGTAGCCTATAAACGTAAAAAAAAAAAACAAGAACAAAGAAAACAATAAACTCAAGACAATTTTATTTAGAATTTTTTTAAATCGTTGATTTCACGCTGCGTGTTGGGGAAATGTATGAATCTGAATATGCTTTAAGAGCTTTAATTTATTATTTCCATCACTGTTTCAAAGTTGCATCTTCACTGTTACATTTTAAAAAAGTAGGAGTCACCTACAGGATACAAAATGTTTGTTAATTAACCAGTTACATACCATACCGGATTAAAAAATAAATAAATAAATATATATCCTAATGTAATCCTAACCATTTACAACACCTCCAGGCTCTCCTACATTTTGGGGAAGTAGGAGTGATTTCCTATTTTAAGAATGTTGACTAATTGCTCTTTCTATTTTCTCCTACTTCTAAATGTAGGACCAAATTTGAGTCACTCTGAGAATTTTTGGCCACTTAGGAGCAATCTCTTACTCGGAGATGCTTAGTCAATATGGGCCGTGAATCCTAACACAAACATGAAATTCGGATTTCAGCTCGAGGAAAATTTCATTGACTGAAGCTTCTTAAGTTTTTAAGAAGTATCTCAGCACTATATAATATTCAACCACATAAGTGGATTCAATTATTTACAAAATGATTTTACATCCCACTATACAGTATATATTGAATACTGATTCAATCCAGTTCAGTTAATCTTTATGTATAATAATTAAAACAATAGATATTGGTAAAACTGTGATACAGAAATAAAAATTCTGCATGTAAATAAAATTTATAGCAGCATAATTTTTTCCACCTTCTAACTATAATGATGGTTGTTTTTTATGTTGATGTTACTATTGTTGTTTAATTAATTTGTTCTTGTTTTTTTTATTGTGATGTATTGTTTACTGTATATACTCAATAAAGAGTATTTAGTCATAAGATAGTAGCTAATGGGTGCTCGAGTGAGTGAGTTCGTGAGTTAAAAGAAAGAAATAAAAATATCTGGATATAGATGTTTTATTAATGGTAAGATCTCGATGTGTCCATTTTGGATAAAATCAGAATGCTTTCACCAAGCAACTGCAAAAAATGTAAAAAAAAAAAAAAAAAAAAACTGTTTAATGCTGGCTGAGCTCAGGCTCTAAAGGAGCAGTTTGTGTACTGTGTACTATTAAAGCTCTACCAAGGATCAAAGAAAATAAAGCCAGAGGACAGAATGACGGAAAGAGTTGTTTCCTCAAGGGAAAATATTTTGCATAAATAGAGACATGAGGCACATCAAACATTATGATTAGATTTGAATACAGGCAAACACACGAATTAAGCACCACATTTTTTCCAACATCGCACACTGAGTGTATAACTGAGAATGGTAAGGGCTATGTTTTTTCTGGTCTATTTTTTTCTTTCTAACCATTATTAAATACTAATAAACTGAACTTTGAAGCTAATTGTAAAGCTGTGTGTAAAAAGGGTCACCAGCGCTTGTATTGTTTAAAGAAACTATCACACATATTGACCATGACCATGTTTTATCTCCCTCTTAATGAATCAGTCTTGTCTTTTTTTTGTGGCATGGGTTGGGTCATGCATCTGTAAAAGCAAGAAATTAGTCGAGAAAAGAAATAGAGGTTTTTAGTCTCAAGGCATAGAACAAAGCGATATAAAAATAGCAGTTCTCATTGTTTTAACAGTGTTGAATAACATGTAGAAGTATTATACATTTTTAGCCATATAGGTATTTAATTATTTATCCATTTATTTAGAGTATTTTTCATATACACTACTGCTCAAAAATTTATCCAAAATACACAATAATCTCCTTTGAACAGTTGATATTGAGATGTATATCTGCTGCTTCTGCTCTGTTAAGCTTCATAACGGCTCTAATCTGAGGTTCTGTTTGTTAATTGGTGATTTCTGAGGCTGGTGACTCTAAATGAACTTCTCCTCTGCAGCAGAGGTAAATTTTGGTCTTCCTTCCCTTCGAAGGTCTTCATAAAAGACAGTTTCATCATGGAGCTTGATGGGTTTTACAAATACACTCGACACTGCTGTTCTTGTAAGAACTGTTCCAGAACAGCTGACCTTCATGTCTTAAAATAACAACTGACTGTTGTTGTTGTTACATAATTACCTAATTCCATATATGTGATTTAATAGTTTTGAAATCCCCAGTATTATTGTAGAATGTAGAAAATAAATCACTAAACAAAAACAAAGAATTTTGCAACTGATCCCAAACTTTTGAGCGGTAGTGTATATTATAGATTTTTTAAATAATTAAATTTGATATGTCCTGCCTTGAGCACTTGTATCATGTTATTGTTTTGTTATGTTTTATTTAGTTTTATGTGCATTTTAAAATTGTCCAGAGCAACTGAGTGCTAGTTTTACTGAAAAAAAAAAAGGAATGAAATCAAGCCGCTGGCATACAAAAAGTAACCTAACTTAACCTAACCTCCCAGTGATTGTAAAGTGTATTATCATATTCCATGTTGGAATAATTTAATCACTAGGAATTAAATGATAGTTGTGCTAATCATAAACCACTATTGCTTTTAGTAAGATTATGGTAAATTGTTTATAATTTAATATATATTACACCACAATGTTCTGTTTGTTTAGTTGGTTCTTTAAAATAAAAAATAATAAAATAAATAAAAATCTTGTCCAAACACTGAATAATACAATATTTATAGACATTTTTTTTTAAAGGAGATTGTTTTTTTGTTCCTTTTAGGAAATGCGTGTACGTGTTTAACCGTATTTCCGTGACACAGAATTAAAAACTCCTAATTTGCATTTTCAGAACAACAACAGGTACACAGACATACTTTGCATGATGTCAGTATACACACACACACACACACACACACACACACACACACACACACACACACACACACACACAGAGGGTCCCCCCCCAAAAAGAGAAAAACATATGCATAAAAATTGTATTACAAAATTTATATAGATTGGTACCTTGGATTGTGAGTAACTTGGCCTGCAAGCATTTTTGCAAAATGAGCTAATTTTTAAAAAAATTAGTTTAAACTTTAAACAGAAACTCTGCTCTGTCGGGATTCTTTTCAAAGGTAAACTGCAGGGTAATTTGTTTTATTTTTACTTTAAATTTTGTATTAATTATAATTAATTATTAAATATAATTATTTTTATATTAATATTTTCAGGCTGTGGAATTAATTATAATTAATTTCCATTATTTCCATTATTTCTTATGGGAAAATTCACTTTGATATCTGAGTGCTTTGATATACAGATATACTTCAGGAATCAATTTTATTGGAATTCCACGTGAAAGACCAATACAAAGTGGTGTACACGTGAGAAGTGGAACGAAAATC
>JAQMYL010000006.1:584625-598312 GCA_030014365.1 Clarias pachynema | reverse complement strand
TCAAGTATCACCTAGGGTGATATAAAATAAGGTCAAATATTTATATGCGATTTAAATGCGATTAATTTCGATTAATTGATTACAAAGCCTCTAATTAATTAGATTAATTTTTTTAATCGAGTCCCGGCCCTAATTAATACACAATTATTTACTGAGCTGTGATTTGTGATGTTATCATTCATTCATTCATTTATTTTATGCTTTAATATTTTCTTATGTCCAAGTAGGTTGAAGAGCTGGGATTTGCATGTGTTGTTGTTGTTGGTCTTTCAGCTGCTACTGGCAAGGGGTCGCCATTTACCTGTACTTGAATTCTGCACAGAATTCCTGATGTTTCTAAAATGTTGCTTATGGCTTCATGCCTGGATCAAACCTTCTGAAATTAAATTTCTTGATACATGGGAGTTTCTGTGCACATTCCTGACTAATACACACACTTAGTGAGTAATGATATCTGTAATGCTGCTCTGAATTAACCTTACTGTAAAAACAGTATAAATACACAATTCTATTTTCAACTGCATCAACACATTCAACCAATAAAAACTGTGAAAAACAGTAGTTTATATTTTTACATACTGTATATTGGTTTCACAAGAATATTTTCATGAAAATCAAAAGAGAATGATTATTTAGTTGACTGTAGCAGCAGACACCATGTACAGAAAATTATCTTTGGGTCTTCTGAAAGACTGAGACATGGCCTGAATGCTTTAACTCTGACACACTTCTGTCTCAGGTTTGGACTGTTATAAATAGTGTCTATTCTATAAACTTTTACTGTCTGATTCTGCACAGTTTTTAGATCCTGTACTGCATTTAATTCATATACATAGTCTTATTATAAGCTGTATACAGCAATTAAATACAGAACATGTTAATAAAAAAATTCTGATTTGTATTTACTGTAATTTCTTATAATAATAATAACAACAATAATAACAATAATAATAATCATCATCAACATTATCATCATCATCATAATGTTTTATCGCACATTTTGCAAATCTATTTAAAAGTTTGGGAACAACATGGAATCATGATCAAACAAAGAAAACTAATTAAGTAGCTTTTTAAAGCCATCAGAGATCTTTACATGTTGTTGCTGTGATCAAGTCCCACTGATGGCCCACACTGCCCTAGCTCACACACTGCGCACACACATTGGCATCAGAAGCCATCGCTCTACACATTATGCTTTGGGAGCCTCGGAGCTGAACTAACTGGAGGAACTGGTCCACTGGGTGGTGAACATCACTTCACTCAGATTTCAGATTATTGTCATCTCACGGTTTCCACAGTTTTGAAATAAAAGTCACTAAATAAACCAAATGCACATACTGTATACATACAGTCCACAAGTGTTTGCATAGCGACACAGTTTTGTTATTTGTGCCTCTGTACATCATCACAGTGAACTTGAAATGAAGCAGGTCAGATGATGTAAAGATTTTTTTTTTTTTTTTTACAAAGTCCATTTTAAATTGTCATACTGTAAGTGGAGTTTGATGTTTGTGTTGGAAGAAAGATTTTTTAAGTGGTGACTTTGGTTACTCCAGTTTCCTCCCACAGTCCAAAGATGTGTTGTAGATGATTATGGAGGAGCAATGAAAGGGTCTCCAGTGACAAATATTACTGAAGAATTGAAACAACGAATGAGTTTTCTATCTCTCACTCACAGACTCATCCTCTACACCGCTCCATCCTATATTCAGGGTCGCGGTGGCCTGAAGCCCATTCCAGGAGACCCAGGGCATGAGGCGGGGCACACCAGGGACAGGGCGACAATCCATTGCAGCGCACACACACACACACACACACACACACACACTATGGGCAATTTGCGAACGCCAATTAGCCATAATCTGCATATCTTTGGACTGTGGGAGGAAACCGGAGAACCTGGAGGAAACCCACCAAGCACGGGGAGAGCATGCAAACTCCATTTACACAGAGACAGGAATCGAACACAGACCCTGGAGGTGCAAGTCGACAGTGCTAACCTCTACACCACCGAGCATTTTAAACAAGTCATATTATCTGATTTCTTGGAAGTGAATCGGAAACAACTGAACAATTGGCTGAAGGATGGACAGAGCAGCTTCGACCGGACCCCTTACCTGAAATACGTGTGTGAGCTGGAGGGACGCGGGTGAGACGTTCACCTCATTTACATGTTTTCAGTTTTTCTCTGCAGACTGCAGACAGTAATATACACCGTTCTGCCAGTGTTCTGTTATGGTGTTAGATTATTATTGTTACACATAATTTGTCTCATATGAGATTTTAATACAGAAAATATATTTAAATATGTAAATATGGATTAGAGTATGTAGAACAATAATACTTAAATTTTTTATTTTTTTTTATATTTAATTACCTCAAGCTAAAAAACAGACTGAAACACATTTAATTAGCCTAGAATCCTTTTGTTCCAATACTTCGATGTCTGCCACAGTCACAGGAGGTTTAATAAAAAATATCAGCAGCTAATTATTTTATAATAATACAGATTTATTTTGTAATCCTTAGTGTTTCTTCTCTTTACCTCCATCGTAATCAACACTATCAGTGGAAATGGAAAAGTACCTGAGACTCTTCTGTTCTTACAGCCTACTGATGACAGACGTGAAGCCACAGAGGAAATAAAAGAGTTAAATGATGGACGAGAAGCAGTGTTTGTTTAAATTGCATTATTTGTCTTATTTTATTTATGGATGTCTATTTTTTTGTGATGAAGTTTTAGTGAACATTTTGAATAGCTTTTTTTTTCTTTTATCTAAATGGAACAGAAACATGGAAACTACGAAGCTAATGACCTAAACCTTCTTACTCTTCCTGAACTGAGACACGCCCCAAGGTTAGATAGAAAAGATAGAAAAAAAAGCAGGTAAAAGTTCTCGATGTCATCATTGCCCAAGGTCATCGGGGCTCACAGGTGAAAGAGAGGATCCAATTTCTCCTTTGGAAATAAACAGATAAAGAGGTGGATAGAGTGCAGCTGGCCACAGGCAAAGATCTGCAGATGAATAAATGCTTGTTTAAGTTAATTTCTCCAACATAAACCACCTATAAATACAGCATTGTAAAGGATGGAAAGAGGAAAGAGGAAAGGATGGAAGAAGGGAACAGACGAGACAAAGCAGTGGCGGCGGTGGCGGCTCTTTACAGAGGGTTCGATCCTGAAGCGTACCTGAAGTACAACTACACTCCACCACGAGCCGACTTCAGCCGAACTGACAGCATCGTGCCGTGGAAGCTGAACTGCCTCCATAAAGCGTTCAAAGAAGGTGAGCCTGTGTGTGTGTGTGTGTGTGTGTGTGTGTGGGAGATGTGTCTGTCTGATTATTTTAAACTTTTATATTTAATATTTTATTTTTGAAAGCAATTCTTTTTTTATTCACTTCTGCGTGACTATAAATAAACTCATGTCAGGATAAATACATTGAGAAGGAACACTTTCAAATTAGACTTTTACTCATTCATAGTTTCCTAGGGACAGTGTGGTGAGGATTATATAAAATGAATAGACACCCATAGTTTTATAATAAAATATAAGCAGTTTATGTCTGTCTGAGTGATATTTAGTTACTAAGACAGTGGAACCTCGGATTACGAGCATAATTCGTTCCAAGACTTTTGTCACTTTATTTGTCACTTCTAGGCTTAAAATCGAAAAAAAGACTCAAACAAATACTAATCATAATAATGAAAATAAAAAATTACTATGAAAACAAAGTGGGATTTTTTTTAAATCGACTTTTACTTCTTGCATGTGTGTGTGTGTGTGTGTGTGTGTGTGTGTGTGTGTGTGTGTGTGTGTGTGTGTGTGTGTGTGTTGCACACTCATATATTCCCGCCAGATGCCATTAAAGGAGACGTTCTGGTGGACATTGGCTCCGGTCCGACTCTGTACCAGGTGATGAGCGGCTGTGAGCATTTTAAACGAGTCATATTATCTGATTTCTTGGAAGTGAATCGGAAACAACTGAACAAATGGCTGAAGGATGGACAGAGCAGCTTCGACTGGACCCCTTACCTGAAATACGTGTGTGAGCTGGAGGGACGCGGGTGAGACGTTCACCTCATTTGTTTTCAGTGTTTTCTCTGCAGACTGTAGACAGTAATATACAGTACAGTAACACAATGCAACCCAACGTTTTAACACAGTTCCTCAGCATGGAAAGAGAAAGCAGAGAGGCTTCGTTCGGTCGTGACTGACATTTTCCCCGTCAACGTTCACCACTCGTTCCCGTTCCCATCCGGATCTTTGCCTGCCTCCAGCGCCGACTGCCTCGTGTCCTCATTCTGCCTCGAAAGTGTGAGTCCAGACGTTTCCTCGTTCACTCAGTCGCTGCGTAACGTGTCCAGCCTCCTGCGTAGTGGCGGTCACCTCCTGCTGATCGGGGCTCTGGGCGAGAGCTTTTACATGGCAGCTCCTGATGTTCGGATCCCCGTTGTGCCACTGGATGAGGCTCAGGTCTGTGCGAGTCTGAGCGCCAGTGGCTTCGATCTCCTGCAGCTCAGTGTGTATCGTTTACCACCAGACATGCTGGTTGGAGTAGATGACACCAAAGGCGTGTTCTTTGCTAAAGCTAGGAAACCCAAAATCAACTATCCATAACTAAGCTTTGACTAAATAAAATTATACGAAATTTCTAAACTTAACATTTTGTTTTAATTGTCTGATCTAAAGAAAGACAGAAATCTGTAGAATACTTATATATTAATGACGGTTTGATTGTAAGAAGCTATTTTTCGTACATTGGGTTCCTCCAATTGAAAGTTATTTCTGTGAAAGTTAATAAATGTGACCTTTTAACCAAAATGTTCTTGTATGCATATTGCCTTTGTTTTATTTTCTTTAACTGATTACAAAATTTTATTTATTGGCTTTGTACCTTCTTGACACCATACAGGGGTGTCATTTGAGAGTTGTGTACATTCTGTATAATAAGAGACATACAGATACAGATATAGTAACAGAATGACATCCATTAACATCATGTATGAAAAATAATAACATGAGCTGTTTTTTTTTTTTTTAAGTGAAAGGACACAACTGTTACAGACAAACAGATATTTTGTTACTGTTACAGTTATTACAGACATGTTGGGGCTTGACATTAAGGACAGAATTTTAAAGCAGGGCAAAAGTGGATAAACAGTGATCTCCACACTTTTCCAGTATCAGATGCTTCCTCTGTGTCATCCTTGGAGCGCTTTTGGTATATCCTGACCACTACAGCAGGGAACATCCGGCAAGACCAAATCTGATGTTTTGGAGACGCCAGTCGTCTAGTCTCAGATCTTTACATTTAAGTATTTTTTGCTTCCAAAAATGTCTGTTGAAATCTGGTTAAAGATAGCCCAGTTTTACTGTTATAACATCATCATAAAAACATCACTTACAGTTTAGCACATTACCAAATTTGATCTTAATCAGCCATACAGTTCTTGAGAAATGTTATCCTTAGCTCTGCCCATTATGTATGACCACACCTCAGCCATTCTCAGAACACTGTACTGAACACGTCTTTCACTGACGTTCATGTTTTTGTCTGATAATAAATTACAGCAGTTTTAGTAGAGACCGTGACAGGCTGAGGGAGACGAGGGGTTTCCGTCTGTCCACTGACTGACTGCGTCTCACACTGTTGAGCTCGAGTGCGCAGTTCACCATCACTCGCATAGAAACAAACAGAACATTGCTTTGTTCTCAGTCACCTCTTCAGTACTTTATTCAACATAAATTTAAACAAACATTAGCTCCGTAGGCTACAACATAAAGACGTGAAGACGTCGTCACTCTCAAACCATAACACCTTCAAATAAAACAAATTTCCGTAATACAATGTGTAAGAGTGCAATACTATACAGTGCAATACACAATAAAGAGTGCAATACACATACACATTATGCTCTCTTATGCTGACCTGTAATATTTATCTCCTTTAGAGTTCACTTTCATTCTTAAAAATACAGAATAAAACAAGTCAGTACGGAACAGGTCCTTTAGTATCCAGTTACGGGACGATTCTGTATTTTACAGGACAGTTGGTGACTGTGTGTTGTTTATTTTTTGCAAAAACAGTCAGGGTGTTATGCAATAAGCACATAGACTCCGCCCACACCTTTGATATTTCCCTCTGCCCTGGCTGAAGAATTTGGCCTTGACGATGACGGGTTGTTTGGGGAGTTTACCCTTACCCAGCACCTTAAAATACCCCGGCATGGACGACATCAATGATGTGGGCGGGGCCATCAGGTTTCTGGGTGTTCCTCTTCAGGTGGTAGTGCCTCGTACCCACCTTCCCAAAGGGCCCGGGTGGTATTTATCAAAGTTGATGTGGTGGTGGTGGTGCGTACCACCGGTTTCTTGAGCTTACCACACAGCCATGCCCATGGGTCACGTGACCTCATAGATTCTTGAGTTCCAAGTAGGCATTTTGGAAGCAAACGGAAAGAGGCAGCAATAAAAACACTAACAGCCACGCACACATCCATGATGTCGATTAAGGTTTTTATAGAAACAATGATTTTTTAAAATTATTATTCCAAATGTTTTCTACAATTACTTCTCAGATTCTTCATATAAATTCATAAAAATTTAATTTAGACATTTTTACATTAAAAAACTTTTATTTTGACAGGATAACCCGGATCTTAAAGGTCACATGACCCTGTACTTCCGCTAAAGGCTGCGAGTGTTTCCTGAGTACTTTGCTAGCTCCTTAGAAAACTCTGTTTACACTATTTCTCTTTAGTAATAATTAATAAACTTTCTGTTTGTTATTATTTTCAGTGACAGCGTGTGTAGGTCAGGTGATGTCCGAGTGTGTGGCGCTACAGACGCGGTTAGCCTCCGTGTTACAGGCTTTAATCCACACGGCGGTGGCGGAGGTGTACAGAGTGCTGCAGCGCAGAGCCGAGCTACTGTTACTGCTGCAGCACAGCGAGGAGCTCCGGGAGCGGGTGCACGCGGACACCGAGCGGGCCATGGTACAGAGACAGGAGAGAGAGAGAGAGTGTGTGTGTGTGTGAGAGAGAGAGAGAGAGAGAGAGGGGACGTTTAAGTTCAGGAAAATGGCGGATCATCGGATGAACCGAATCACTGAACCGACTCTCTGACTGTGAACCGAATCACTGCAGTGTGTCAGTGTGAGGAGCAGGAGAGTCAGGGTTACACACACACAGCAATACACACTGAGATTTATTCAGACCCTGCAGTGATCTTTCTGTTCATTAGTGACGGCGATGACCTCATTAACCTGTTGAATCATTTACACATCAGTCTAAATATTAACACTGTCTGTCTGTCTGTAATTATAATAGATCATCATCATTATTAATATTATTAATTGATTTTTTTAGTTTTTTTACTCCACTCGTGTGAGCCCCGGATCGTTCACGACAATAAAACCGATATTCGTGTTTCTGTCCGAGTCGAGTATTGTATTTTCTGTCTTTTTATTTCAGAAACAGTTTGTGTCCGTCATGGAGGTCCTGGGGAACGAAGCTCTGGGGAAAATCATCAAGCTTGTGGAGGAGAACCGGTTCCTGCTGGATCTCGACTGCAAAATGTTTTCAGGGAAAAGAACGAAACCTCCAGGAAGTGTTCTGAACATTCTCTCTGCTGGGAGGCCGGGTGTGTGTTTACTGCTGCACCTTTTACATCACACACACACACACACACACACACACACACACACACGTGCGAACCTGAAACCTGAAGACCTAAAGAACTTCAGTGTTGGTGGTTTTCAGCCCTGCAGGATCTTCACTGTTCACTAAACTCCAGTTCTACAGGTTCTGCTCTGCGGTTCTGATTAGATTCGATTCTCAAACACAGACTCCTTTTAACTGTAAACTTCATTAGACTCACTGCTTCAGGACAGGTTTATTCCATGAAACTAATTTACTGTTTAAATATTGGACTCGTGATATAGACATGTACAATAATAATCTGAATCTAAGAGCATTAGATTGTTTTAATTCCTGAACTTTCCATTCAGACGACACGTGAGATCCACGTCAGTGTTCCTGATCACATGTTTCATTCGAGAGTCCAGTCAGACCAGACACTAACGATACAACATGATAAAAATCATCGATGATTAGAGCTGAAGGAAAGTCCGACGGAGACCTGGAGATATTTTATAGGGATATTTTGTGCTGTTTATTGATAACATTGGATCATGTCTTCACACACACACACACACACACTCCGTTTCCTTCAGTGCGACACTCCAATACTTCACCTTGTCCAGGAAAAATATTTAAACTTGTTCAGGCTGAGGGTGTGTATGAGACTCCCATTGTGTCGGGTGTGATGAGTTGTTGTGTCCCGTGTGTGTGTGAGAGTGTGTGTCCCCGTGTGTGTGCGAGAGAATTATAACGAACATTTCAAATTCTAAATCAGATTGTCTGAAAACTCTGTAAAAGCTCTAACTCCGCCCTCTTCTATACAGATAAACTCCGCCCAGTTATTCTCCAACAGGTGATGGTTAGTAAAGGGAGTGGTTTGTGTAGAACAGGACACACACCTGGGGGCGGGGCTTTAACACTATAGAGAGATTGTTATTGGAGAAACACAAAGTTTTAATGAGTATGAATCAGCAAAAATTATTATCTGGAAAATTGATGAACCCTAAAAAAAAAATTAAAAAAATGTCTAGTCTGCATCTGGACGTCCTGTCTGGTTGTTGTCTCTGACATGAACAGTCTGAATCAGGCTATTGGAGTCAGTCTGAGGGTGGAGGAGAACCTGTCAGAGTTCTACAGGAACAAGACTCTCAGTTCTCTGCTAGTGAAGTGCATTATGGGTATTCTGTACCTGCTATACAACACCTCACTGTTCAGCTCTGTGCTCTGTTCAGCATCGTTTAGTTTCAGCAAAATGAATCCTGCTTCATTTTCTTTTCATTTCAGAAGAAGAACATTCCTACGATGGTCGTGGGCGGAGCTCCGAGGCGCGAGCAGGACACGAGGTGGGCGAGAGATCATGCACAGACACGGAGGAGTCTCAGCGTCCTGAATCTCCTCTCACGCTGGCGGTGACGATTAAAGACGACCTCGGGACCGTCGACCTGAAGGCCCTGATCGCAGGTGAGACACCACCGCGCGAGTCCAGGACAGATTAGACCACTCGATTTATCCCCTCGGGCGTTGATGTCTGTTAGTCATGTGACTTGTTTCGTTTCAGATCACCTTGACGTTCTGTCGGAGGAGGTGAGGACACACCCAGAGGACAGGGAGGGGTGTCAGGAAGCCGTCAGTGCCGAGCGTTTTGTCTGTGCTCAGTGCGGGAGAGCGTTTGCGTCCATGAGCTGCCTGGCATCTCACCAGCTGGTCCACGGCAGAGACAAACCCTTTAGCTGCGCGCTCTGTGGAAAAGCCTTCGCTCACAAGCAGAGCCTGGCAGATCACCATCGCATCCACACCGCGGAGAAGTCCTTCAGCTGCAAAGACTGCGGCAAGTGCTTCGGGAAAGCCGCGCACCTACGGACGCACGCCGCCGTCCACAGCGGAGAGAAGCCCTACGGCTGCGACGTGTGCGGCAAGACGTTCAGCATCCCGCAGAACCTGACCCGGCACCGGCACACGCACACGGGCCAGAAGAACTTCCCGTGTTCCGTCTGCGGGAAGAGCTTCACCCGCTCGAAGACGCTGATCACGCACCAGCTCATCCACACGGGACAGAAGCCGCACTCCTGCGCCGAGTGTGGACGAGCCTTCAGGCACCTCGTGAACCTGCGCAACCACGAGCGCATCCACACCGACCTGCGGCCGTACGCCTGCGACCTGTGCGGGAAGACGTTCCGCCACACCGTCAACCTCAAGATCCATAAGCGCATCCACACCGGCGAGAAGCCGTTCACGTGCAAGGAGTGCGGCAAGAGCTTCAGTCAGCAGAGCAGCCTCGTCTCGCACAGCCGCACGCATTCCGACCTCAAACCCTTCGCCTGTGGCTACTGCGGCAAGCGCTTCAACAACGCCAACAGCCTGAAGCTGCACGAGCGCGTCCACACGGGCGAGAAGCCGTACGGCTGCGAGTTCTGCGGGAAGAGCTTCAGCCAGGGCAGTCACCTGCGCACTCACAAACGCCACCTGCACGGGGGGGGCAAGCAGTACATCTGCGACAAGTGCGGGAAGCGCTACTCCGACCCGCGCAACCTCAAACTGCACAAGTGTGTGTACGCTTCAGCGTAGTCGCCGTGTCGGGAGTTCCGCAGGAGTGCGACGCGGATCAGAGCCGACTGACGCCGTTTATTCAGGGTTTAATTCCCATCGGGCTCTGGTGCTGCACGTTGCAGTCGTGTTTTATATAAAAATAAACACTGAACAGGATCTGGAGAAGCTGCTTTATATTTGTGTTACTTTCTCACACATGCTGTTTTTCTTTTACAATAAAAGTAAATTTATAGATTTGCAGAAGATAGGCTGCTGTGCTTGTGTACATGACACACACGCGTACACTGATACCTAAAACACGGCATCAGATTAGATAAGATTGGACATGGTCTTTATGCTCGATGCTGTACACTGACCTGAACGTCAGTTTTAAAGAGCTCGTGAACTAGTGGAGCATTTCTGATCTTAACTTAACACAGACAGAAACACAAATGAAATTAGGGACTCATCAGTGTCACGCTCGCTGTAGTTCTCAGATTAGGTTAGCGAAGCGGGCTAACTGTATCGGCTCTGTACGCTCACAAGGGAAGCCAGACAACTGCTGTCTCTTTAAAAGCAGATCTTCTTTCTAAAGCAGTGACGTGTTGTATACGCCGCGTTAACACCTAGTCCACTCGTCAGCAGCTCGCTGTTTACAACAGGTTTCCGTCTACGCTATTGTAAAAACACAGAAGGCGGGAATCCCAAAACCGCTTAAATAAAAGTAATTACTTTTATACGAGGGCTGAGACTCACTTCTTTTTTGGGGGGGAAAAAAAGTCAATACAAACTTAATTAGGTAGTTAATATTGCAAAGAAAATTATATAATTTTGGAAATGTTGAACATTTACATTTATGAATATAATATTTTCCCAATAAAATTTCCTACATATTCTATGTAGTGTTTACAATGAGAAAAGTAACTAAAATATCACACCTAGTTGAATCAATATCTACATAAGACTTTGAAGTAAAGAGTTTTGATAAGTTTTAACTAAAGAGGGGGAATTAAAAAAAAGATGATCAATAGATTTAATACTGACATCACAGAAATTACAAGTTAAATGAGGATTACCAAATTTGGATGTAATCTCATTGGTGCGGTGTATATCAAATTCTAATTTTATTTATCACTTACACAGTCATACACAGTACGATATGCATTGAAATGCTTAGACGACTTAAAATAAAAGACTATTATTAGGAAATAAATATGAAAATGAAAATAGAAGTAAATTTAACTAAGAAAGAATTAAATATTTTTCACAATACAAAATATAAAATATATGAAAAATATAAGAAAAACCTAGCTGTACAATATAGAAAATATAGAATTATGGAATTTTTTGTGTGGGAATGAAGTTGTATATAAATAGAAATGTCCAGGAGGTGAGCAAATATTCCTGGAAGTGTCATATTTAAAGTGAGTTTGTGCATCAGTGATGTCCATGAATGTGCAGGTGTGCAGTGACCACTAGTGTCAAAGAATGTCCAGAATGTCCAGCGTGAGTGCAAGTATATCATGCTAAATCTTTAAATGGGAACACAGAGTTTATAAGGTAAGAGACAGATTTTTTCCCCCATTAATCTTGCAAAGATGTCCCCCTCAGAGTCATTCTTTTCCTTGACTGAAACACATTTCTTATAAGTATATTACTACATTTTGGGTCATAAACACTCGGGTCATCATGACCACTTGGTAAATCTTTACCGACCGTAAGTAGATCCTTTATATGAACAACAGGGAGAATATATTCAAACATGACATCAGAGTGAGAATAAAACCTCCCTTGTGGATGATGTGCTGTAGCTCTCAATCTTGTGCAGACGATCGCGATCATGATGACGTAATCAGGCCACTTCCGGTGACCCCTTTGAGGCGCGCGGTGCGTTGTGTTCGGCTCCAGCGTGTCAGTTCCTCAGCGCGGCGCCAGGGGGAGCTGTAGGGGGCTGCAGCGGAGCAGTGACGTCAGCATCAGCTGTGCTGTGATTCAGGGGGAGTCAGTCTCTCTCGCGCGCGCGCACACACACACACACACAGCTGCAGCTCGAGTTCTCCCTGTCTCACACACACACACACAGAGAGAGCGGCGTGTGATTCTCATTAGTTTATTAATAATACAGTACAGTGCGCGCTGAGCGCGGGGTTTGTACAGGACACACCCGGGGGAGTGAGGGACAAATTTCCGCCGAGTCACCGCGAGGAGAGACACAGAGACACAGAGAGATCAGCGCTGCAGGTAGGAACAGGAACTGTCTGTCTGTGCGGTTAATATATATGTGTGTGTGGAAATGTGTGTGTGAGTGTGTACATGTGTGTTTGAGCACCGTATATACACCGTGTTTACATCCGGACAGGAGTTAGCTCAGAGCTACGCTAGTACACTGTTAGCCTGATTAGCATGAGGCGCCTCACTGAGGCGTTATTACGGGTTATGAGCGCGTTATTAACCCTCAGTGTCTCAGGTGATGGTGGTGTGATGTGGTGTGATGTGTGTGTGTGTGTGTGATGTGATGTGAGGTGATGTGTGTGTGGTGTTTCTGTCACTCCGCCCCTCAGGAGCTGTGATTTAGCCCGCGGTTATTGAGCTCTGAGGGTCATTACTGCTGTGTCACAGCCCCCTCACAGGCAGGGGCTCGCGCATGCGCACGCGCGCACCCGCTGTCTCAAAGTGACGTGTTTATATATTCAGTGCCTCGCCAGGCTCATTTACATATGATCAGGTTAATGTGTGTAAATCTCTCTCAGCACTGCACTTTATTACTGACTATACACACATGGGTATCTGTGTCGAGTTCACATGGCTGGGTTCCTGTGGTCACTTACACTACAGCAGCTACACACACACTCTACACACACACACACACACACACCACACCCTCAGCAGTGTGTCGTTAACTCTTTCTCTCGTCTGTCCCCTGGTGTGATCAGTGGAGCGGTGAGAGTCCGTGAGGGTCTCGAGTGGGCCTGGGCGATAAAACGATAACGATATGTATCGCAACCGACACGTGATCGATATCAATAAAAAATGTGTTCGATAAAACGTTCGATATTTTCTATTCTTTGTCGGAAGAAAACAGAGGTTGCGAAGCTCGTTTGGTTGCATTAGCAAAGACACTCGCTCTCTGGTAACCTAGCAACGTAGGGAGTGATGCGCAAACAGCCAATCAGGTAACAGTATCACGTTTGGTTGCGCCATATCGTTGTCTCGTGCTGGTCTGCTGGATTCCTCTTCATACGCAGAAAATGAGTGCCGCAGTGAGCGAGGAATATGTAAATAAAAGAGGAAAAGTCAGCTCGCCAGTAGGGCAGTTGTTTGGATATTTTAAGTCTGACCGTAGTCAGGCCAATGTCGTCTGCAAATTATGCAAGACCGTCGTCCCCGCCAAGACTGGTAATACCACGAACTTGATGTACCACCTTCGCCGCGCTCACCCTTTGGAGCACAGCCGTATTCAACCAACAACATCTGTAGCTGCAACACCGCACAAGCAGCAGACCACCATGGAGAG
>JAQMYL010000006.1:519825-538898 GCA_030014365.1 Clarias pachynema | reverse complement strand
AGTCTGGACTCATCAGGTCACATGACCTTTTTCCATCACTCCAAAGTCCAGTCTTTATGATCCCTAACAAACTGAAGCCTTTTTTCTGATGAGTCTCAATAACAAGTGGTTTTATTATAGACACACAGCTGTTTAGTCCCAATCCTGTGAGTTCTCATCACATTCTGTCTGTGTGTGTAAATTTTCTTAATGTCATTAGGAAACAAGCTCTTGTTGCTACTAGAAGTTTTTTTTTTATCATGTGATCTCCATCACGCGTGTTTCTGATCACCTTTTTCCTCTTGTGAGGTCGAGGTTCAGGTTCAGCTCTACACCTCCAGGGTTTAACAATGTGTTACACGGCTCTTAACCCAATTCCACTCATTTCAACTTAATCTCCTCCTTCAGTTGTTGTTTTTGCTGATTTGACACTTTTAAAGTGCCAGCTTTTTTTGGTCAGGTGGTGACTGTTTATCTGTCTATCTGTTTGTTTATCTGTCTGTTTATCTATCTGTTTGTCTGTCTCTCTTCCCCTGTATGTTTCTGTTTCCCCAGCATCTTCATGTCTGTCTGTCTGTCTGTCTGTCTTAGCCTCTTTCTCTCTTTACTTGTCTGTCTTGCGCTCTCACTTTTTAAAATCCTAACACCATAATTAAGACCAACACTCTCGGGAACAAGAGGATTTATGTAATAATATCATTAATTCTTCTTCAGTATAAATATTTTCTGGGACGAGTAAGAGAGAGTCTGTAAGTAATTATGGGATTGTAAAGAGTAAAGCAGCGTTGAATCTTCATTAAAGATGTTTGTCTTGTCTAGTTGTTTTCCTGCCATGTGATCTCACACACATTATTCGGTCTGTCCCAGTGACGATCAGAGAAGAGACGTTTGGACCGTGTGGTCCATAGAGAGCTAACAGTGCTGGCTGAGAGACGTGTGCCGCTCTCGCCCCGGTGCCTTTGTTTCATTTCTCTGTATTAATGATGACGTGGTGTGATGAGCGCTCTGTCTCATGCATGACCTCGCTCACACACACACACACACACACACACACACCACTCACAGTAAAACCCTCTCAATCTTTAATCGCGCGTCAGTGCCTCCTCACTCCTGACCTGAACAGGGACTGTGTGTGTTCTTATTATTAATTAATGTGTGTCTGAAAATATTTGAGTTAAAGCGAGACGAGGACGCAGCAGTCAGGTGGGTGTGGGTTTGAGTTCACAGGCTGGAGGAGATGTGATTTTAGAACTGGAGGATATCGAGTCATTGAACTTTATTATTTTTGTTCTTTAACTTTCTCACAAGTGCCTTTTCCACTTTTATGGCTGCAACTTTTCAGATTTTCTTTTTTTTTTTTTTATTCAGGCATTTGATTTTCTCGTACCGCTGTCTCCCTCTCCGTCTCTGTCCCTCTCTGTATGTCACAATTTTTCCACTGCTGCGTCCTAAACCCTTATAGGTCTTAATTAATTATTTAGGAAGTTCCTCTATGAGGTACTTGTGTCTCCTTTGCTTTTTCTCCTCTGAGTAATAACTTCCTGTGAGGCGTCTCGGGCTGCTCCGGTGCCGGGTCACACCCGTGATCTCTGTAATCCTGTTTCCTCTCGATCCTCCTGAGAGTTTGAATCTGTATTTTAAGGTCCTAGCCTGAGGCCAGTGTTGTCAGGTGTGGAGGGAGGTGAGAGCAGTGGATGCAGTGAGAATATTAACAGTACTGTTGTGTTTATTATAAAAAAAATAATTTAAAAAAAGAAGGAAATTGAGGTAAACCAGCAGGTGGTGCTGTGAGCCTGAAAATCCACATCTTGTTGTTGAACTCGGCCTGCTCGCTCTGGAACACGGGGGCTGGAATTCAGCAGCCCTGCCTGACCGTCCAACAGTCCAGTCCAATAAGATCTCGATATGACAACATTCAGACTGGGTTCAGCTCTAATATCTCTCGGTGTAGTCGAGACCGAGACGGCGGCGGTTTAATGAAAGACTGTATGAGAAGCAGAACGCACATCAAACGCTCCGCTTCACAAAAGCACCCCAAGAGTCGTTCGAGCCGATGAGAGCATCACACAGAATAATTCTCTTTGAGGCAGCCATGACAGACGGACTCGCGTCTGTGGTCTCTTCCCGACTCCCGCTCGTGTAATCTGTGTGTAAGCGCCTCTGTGCGCGGCTCTGTCTCACCCCTCGGCCGATTTGCTCGGCCCGTGAACCTGTCAGAGCTGAGACGTGGCGCTCGTACTCGTAACATGTCAGCTGAAGAGGTGTGCTGCTTTACCGAGCGCCGCGTGCAGGGCTTTGATTGTGACCTCGTACCCTCGCGTGAAAGCCCACATCACTGTTAATAATTGCAGCGTTGTTGAGTTTCGCTCAGTCCTGCCAACACCGCTTACACTCAGGGAATCAGAAACATTTTGTAGATGGCACTTCTCCTTTGAAGTCCCCATGAAATCAAAAGTGGTGTTTTAGAGATTTTCAAACAAGTCTCCCTGCACTGGAGACCCAAATAAAACAGAGAGTATATATTTTAAAAGTCTGTTTGATGGTTTTTATAAAGTTTCATACTCATCCATAAACAAACCGAGCTGAACGAACACCTCAACAGACGACATGTTCTGAAAACAAACGCTGTTTAAACTTCTTATTGATCCACTCAGGTACTGATTGGACGTGACGGGGCTGTGGGGTCGCTCGAGCACGATTAGCCCTTCAGCTCGACATACAGGAATGTAAACATGTAAACAGAGCAGCTTTGTCATTAGATTGATGTCTAATATTATTAATTCTGTTCTTCTGTTCTCCCTCAGCCTCAGATACTACAGCCTTCCCAGCCCTTGGCCAGAGAGCACAACAAGTCGGCCAGACCGTCCCTCCCAGCGCTCTCAGAGGCCCCCAGTGACCGTGTGGATGGCCAGCCTGGTGATGGTCCAGTAAAGCCCCAGTCCTGCACTGTAGTACCAGTTTCTGCCACCAGTAATGCCACGCTTCCGTCCTCTGTGCCCGCGACTGCGCCTGCTGCTAGCGCCGCTGCTGCCTCGTTATCCTCCAGCACTCTGAACTCTGATAATCTCATGCTCCTCCTAAACACACGTCTCCAAATAGATGAGCCGCACGTCCCCCCCAGGGCTCAAGTCAGTAACCACGTCCAGCTGAGGAGGACGACTCCACACCTCGCCGACCCCCACGCACCCGGCGGAGACAGGAGAGCTCATGTCCTCTTGAAACCCCGAGGCGACGAGCGGGCGGCTTTAGGACGAGGAGCACGAGGTGCGTTCGGCGTACCGTCCAGGATCAGATGTCTGCCCCCCCCATCCCGCGGCCTGCCCTGCATCAGTGCGGTATCACAGTCCAGTCTAGCTCCATCGGTACACGCCGTCAGAACGATGTCTGCTCCGAGAGACGAGGAGATGAGCTCAGCCCGGGCTCAGGATCATTCCCACTCCTGTAACTCTCGCCTCCCAAAGCCAAAGAGCCATTAACCCCGCCCCTCTGCTCCTCCCTGCTCCTCTTCGTCTTCCTTCTTCTCCTTCTTCTCCTCCTCCTCTACAGCAACGCTCAGGGCTTCAGGCTCCCGCTCCACGGCGCCCCCCGGCTCTAAAAGCCTGCCGATCTTTCAGCTCATATTTATTTGATCTAGCAGTGTGTTGAGTGTGTTTAATCCTGGCTCTTAAACACGCAGGTCTCTCTGAATATCTTCAGCTTCAGGAGATCATCAGACATCTACTGCTGAAAGAAAAACAAACAAAAAAGACTTGTCAGTTTCAGATCCTAATGATGTGTCCAGGAGTCTGGAGTGTGTGATTGGCCGTGAGTGGGCGGGGCTTTACTGCATCCAATCATGAGCTCAAATTTCTCCCAGCGATGAAGCACTAGGGAGCAGAACAAAGCGGGACGGCCCAAAAAAACTGTAGTAAAAAGAAAAATATATATAATATATATAATAATAATATTAATAATCGAGACCCCACTCAGTTCCTGCAGTGTGTACCAGATAAAAGCTAAACACACCCTCACAGGCCTTCTTTATTCAGTGTGTTTTATTTTGAAAGGCTGTTGACAATCCCTTTATTGCCTTTAAATCTTCACCATGTTAATGATTTCAAATCTAAACATTTCACCTGAAGCTCGCAACCCTGCTAACGGAGTGACGGCTAACAGAGCGATGGCTGACAGTCTGACGGTCAGCTTGTTATCTTTATTAATACTGCAGTACTCTGTGTGTGTGTGTGTGTGTGTGTGTGTGTGTGTGTGTGTGTGTGTACATGAGTATGGAAATCCAAACATTTCCATGTGAACTCCTCCTGCTCTGATCGCCTCAGTGGCTCCTCCTCCTGGTGAAGGAGAGCGAGGCGGTGTGATCTCTCACTCTGCAGAGAGACTGATGAAGCAGCGCCGCACTCTCCTCCTCCTCCTCCTCCTCCTCCTCCTACAGCAGCGTTCGCTCTTGTTTTGAGTGAGTGTGTGAGTGCTCACTTTCCGTGGCTTAATTAAGTTCATGAAGTGGTTCACATGATCTCCGGAAAACACCTTGGGAACCCCCTGACCCCTGACCCCTGACCTGTCACAGAGTGGAGGAGATGCAGTAACACTCATGAGTTAAATTTCCTGCCATTTTCAGTTCTTCCTAAAGCTCTTCCCTCAGTGTGTGTTTGAGTGTGTGTGTGTGTTGTGGATAGAGAGTGTGTAAGTGTGTGTGAGAAGGTCAGATCGAGTGTGTCGAATAATTTTCAGTCTCATCGAACCATTCAGTGTGGATGTGGGTGGGGTTATAGTGCAGGAGGCCACACCCACTAGGGGCCACACCCACCACTCAGAAGAGCTGCAGGTGGCGCTTCTTACAACACACACTAAACTTACACACTTCTGGTCCTGTAGTGCAGTGAAGTAGATGACGCACTCTACACACACACTCTACACACACACTCTACACACAACTTTGAAGATTTCTATGCAAGATTTTATTAAGTTGAGCTTCCTGGAGTACGTGCTATGAAAGTTTAATTTACATCCCAGAGCGTGACACACACACACACACACACACACATGAGAGAGAGAGAGCTTAATTATTATTGTAACTATAAATAATGTTATTATGTACAGCATGTTAGTTAATAAGTTGTAATCATTTACAGGTCACTGTGGTGTAAGAGGAATAAAACACTGCGTGTGCTGCTGTTATAGGAAATTAATCAGGGTACTAGCAGTACCTGCCCCATGTGACAGCGCCACACATGTGTTTATTCTGTTTTTATGAACTGGTCACATGGCTTTTTATCTCTCTCTCTCTGAAACACGTCTGACTCTGAGTCTCAGCGCAGCGCCTCACACTGGTGAGGTTTATAATTACTGACACTCGCGTCTGAGAGAGCAGAATAAATCATCTCGCTGTAATCCTCAAACCCTGCTGTAGGAGAAACACACACCTTCTACACACTGCTATTACTCGGTCTCCAGCACACACACACACATGCGGTATCTCCATCTAGGAAGTACTTAAAGTTCTGTACTAAAGCAGAGTACAAACACATACACACACACACAATACACCGGTTCTTCCTGACACACAAGATGAGATCGATTCCAGCACTGAGAGAGAGGTTGTGTTCTGTAACTGATGTTTTTTTTATTTCCGCTCGTCACTCATGATTTCTTTTTTTTTTTTTTTTTACTCGTCTGTCTCGTGATTTTTGTCCCGCTTTGCTATTTTTTGTAAAAAATAAATAGTTAAACGACATTTCCCCGTTCCTCACGCCACGCTGCTGCTGAATTCGTGGTTCTGATTAGGTTTTGTTGATTTAATATAAATGCGCTCGCTCTAATGCGTTGTTGTTTCCATGGTAACAGCTCAACCACAGGGGCGTGTCCAGCACACACACTCCACTGACAACACATCGATTAAAAACGTGTGTGGTTGTTGAGGTTTTTGCAGCAGACATTAATTTCTGTAACGTGTGTGGAAGGAGTCTCCAGTGTCCCGGCGCAGGAGTTTACGCTTCCTTCCAGTTTCTCAGTCACATGACACGGTGTGATTCGTTTTCCTCTCATTAAGTCTGAGAGAGTGTGTGTGTGTGTGTGTGTGTGTCACTGTGTGTCTCCGCCGCTCCTTAGCGTTAAACTTGACGATAGATAGATAAACAAAATTTGATATGCGCGGTGTAAGAGGAATAAAACACTCGGAGGCGTGCTGTTACGGGAAAATAATCAACTGTGGGACAGAGCTCCATGGCAGCACCCCGCGACTGATTAGTTTCCCGTACCTGTGATCCCCAGAGTGTGTTATTAGCGGCTGAAGTGTTTAGCAGCGCGTCCAGGGTTAGTTTTAAGGTAACTACTTTTTGACATTTCTGAAACTTTCATGGTTTAACGGTTTGATTTTTTTGAGAAAATATTTACGTCCCAACATTTCTGAGGCTCCGCCAGCACGCATCCGCTGTGACTTTCAACGGTGGAGAACTGTTCCGCTTGTTGTGTGTGTGTGTGTGTGTGTGTGTGTGTGTGTGTGTGTGTGTGTGTGTGTGTGTTTGCGCGCGCGCGCGCATCACCGGTGCTGATCAGGTTCCGTTACTAATTTTTTTATTTGCATTTCCATTTGTTATTGATTTATCTCTCTCTCACACACACACACGCAGCTGATCCACAGTTGAGCACATAATTGACCCCAGCATGTGTTTCGGACTTTGTCTCCTCGTCATGTCTGATATAAACGCAAAGCTTCGTGTTTGTTTGTTTGTGTGTGTGTGTGTGTGTGTGTTAGACACGTGTCGTGATCGTCTCACCTTCATAAGAGTGTGTTTGTTCCTGACTATATAACGTGACATCTCGCTATACACTACACAACATGACTATTGTCTGACAAAATCACTGAGTAATAAGAACACGCGGTCTGATCAGTATTAGTGTGTGTGTGCTGTTCTGATCTCTAACCGCGTGAGACGGTGGTTCTGATCCGATCTGAGAGAGGAAGATGCTGCATGTTTTCTAATTCTCGCTCAAAAGCTACGGTTTGGTTCTGCTGCAGTTCCTTCAGCTCACGTGACTTCATGTTTGTTCCCAAAAGCTCAGTGGTCTTTATTTCATCATCAAGAACCACGCCTCCTTTATTCAAGTCTAATTAATCATTTCCTTTTATTTGTGAATTGACTGACGTTTTGTTTTGTTTTTCTGTTTACACACTGGATCTTAAATGTGTGCAATAAGAGAGCAGACGATAAGAATTTGCACTGTAATGTATGATCTGTAAAGCTTAATTTATTAAATGTTAATTACGGTTCATTGTCACTGTGTACTGAATTGGACGAGATCCAGGATGAGAGCAGTACTTTAGGTACTGACCGCACGGGAAGAGAAACTAGACTGTTCTGTTCTGTTTTGTTTTTTGCTTCCATGTTCTGATCCCTTGTCTTGAAATAAAGACAGAATCTAAACATACAAGTTTTAGTCTCACTCTCATTTGTGCAAGTGTGTGTGCGCGCGCGCGCATGTGTGAAGAAGCTCCTGCACGAGTCACATGACCACGCATTAATAGCTTGCCCAGGACAAGACGCAGTGTTTTTTTTTACGTTACTCACTCACAGCACTTTATTATCTGAGTTTAATTATTAACCAGCTAAAATAATGAGCTAAAGTTTATCATGCATATAATTAACTTGACAAATTTAATTGATTTTTACTTTGCATTTCACCCTAACCTGCCCCAGGGTTTTTTTTTTTTTTCCAAGGAACAAAAGGTTTAGCGAGCATGGGAACTAACAGCATAAAGACAAATCCGTCTTTCGACTCGCTGAGACGTCGACGCCAAAGATCTATCAGCCGTAACGTCTGATTATTTTTGCGCTATGTTACTAAAATCTTTTAACAAAAGAAAAAGAACGAGGTGGTTTTTTAACAGTCGGTCCATTTGAGCGTCATCATGTAGTGACACATATGCATACCTCAAGCTAACGTTTCACTAACCGTGACAAAAAGTGTTTTCAGCTAAAGTTACATTTAAGAGTAAATAATAAAAATAATAAAAAATTAAACACCAAGAGCACGAACCTCATCTCAAAACCCCACGGGTCACCACACAATGTAGTATTTAATAGAAATGTTGCTGTCATACCCTCAGTGTTTCCCAGATGCCTTCCCGTCAAGGTTCCTGTCAGACTAGAGCTCTTTCGAAATGTCAGGGATTCCTGCAGACTATCTGCTTTTCCCCAAGACCTCAGTTACAAAACTAATACATAACTAGTGTTCTTTTATCTCCTGCGTCTGTGTTTAACGGCACTGGGATGAAGTATGTCACAATTTCCACACATTTTTTCCAAAATCCTTTTTTTTTCTGCAGACCGCAGGGAACCAGCAGTGCCACCAGGAGTCCTGGCAACGTAAAGCGGAGCGACCTCACATAGCAACCACCTGTGGCGCTAGAGAGAGGCTGAAAAGTAAAACGAGTCTTTTTGAGTGCCGGTCCTCCAAAGGCAAACCTCCAGACCATCTGTGTTCTGTGGAAATATGCACATAAATCCCCCGACACACATACACACGTAAAATCCTACATGTCATGAATTGCAAGAAAAAGCAGGAGAAGAGCTTTTAGGAAGCTAAAGTAGAATCAGATGGACACAAATCTTTTTGTCAGTAAAGTGTCCAGGATCCATTTCTGTGGATCTCAGCAGCAGTGTTGTTGAGGTCTGACGTTGACGAACACTTAAGCCCTGAGAACTTTAGGAGGCGTTAGAAGAGATGATAGGTGATGACAAGATCACCAGTGTTACCTGCATTCACAAGCTGTTGCACAGATCTGGTCTGACATGTATGAAGTGAGACGAAGAGAAACAATGCCCATTTCTTCAAGTTAGAAAACCAATACACAGCAGACGAGGGTGTTTATTTCACAATCCACTGATCAGCCATAATGTTAAACTCCCTGACAGGTGAAGTGAATAACATTGATTATCTTGCTACAGAGGCACCCGTCCGGGGTGAGAGGGTGGATGAAAGGGGAGGGGTGTATTATACAGACAGTGAACAGTCGGTGACGAGGTAAACCAAAACGTTCTCTAGTCTATCCTTAGAAGACTTAGAATCTTTGTATTCCATAGAGGGGATCCAGATCTGCTTCACACAGACTCTCCACTGGTGTCCCACATGGCTCAGTACTTGGTCCACTTCATGAAGCTGCTGCATTAAATTCAAAACACCAATTCTTACTAATAGCCTACAAACTAAAAAACGGCCCAGCACTCACTTACCCCTCAGCTCTAATCACAGTCCGCACCGCACCATGTTCCATCCCATCCGCCAGCACTGCTCGACTGGTCCCACCATCTCTCAGGGATCGAGGAGGACATGCGTCTAAACTGCCTCATGTCCTGGTGGAATTAACTTCCTCTAGATGACACTAGCAATCTTTACTCTACGAACTAAAGACCTGCTGGTTTCTTAGGTATTTGTGTGACATCCTCATGGACTTATGGGCCATTCATGTGGATGTTACCCTGACACATACCACCTACCTAAACAGCTCATCAACTATAATTTAATCTTATTAAACAGTGTCCTTTTTCAGTAAGATAATGTGCTCTGACACGTTACACACATTGTTCAGGAATGGTTTGAGGAACATGACGGAGAGTTTGAGGTGTTGACTCCACCTCCAAATTGGTCTGTGGGACGTGCTGGAGACACAAGTCCGATCTATGGACGATCCAACTCACACACTTACAGGATATAAAGGATCTGCTGTTGGCAGCTTGGCAGGGACACACACATACAGTACAGTACAGACACATTCACACCTTAGCCAGACCTCCTGCCGGTATGTTTCTGGGAGATGCGAGGGAACCAGAAAAAAGAAGCAGCGGAAACACACGTGGAAATTGAGAGGACATCTGAAACACCACACTGTAGATTCAGAATTAATAGACACTAGAGGACACTTTAGTTCAGAATTGAACCAGGTGCTTGGAGCTGTGAGAAAAACAACTAACCAGCAAAAATTGTTTAAAAAAATTGTTTGGGGAGAAAAAATGAAGTTACGCTTTTTGTTGCAGCACCACAGGTTCATCTGGCATCATGTACAGCTTACAGGAAGCATGCTTTATTACAGAGCATTAAAATATAAAAGACTCATTCAGATATCATCATATTAGTCTTTTATTTTTCAATTCTCTCCCACTTCTGTGTTAGACTGAGGCAACAAGGGACAAAAACTATTTTGTATTTGTCTCCTTCCGAGTGGAGATTATTTTAATAATCTGAATGTGGAAAATCCAGCTGTGTAACCAGACTCCGAGCACCAATATCGTTTGATGAATGTTTGACTCTGAACATCATTAACCTCCTGAGACTCGGACTCTAGTGTCGCGTACACTGTAATTTGTCCCTCGCTTTTGTTTATTAGCATCTGATATCTATGACCTTAATCAGTGTGTGTCTCCAAAGAGATGGAAGTTTGGCAAAAGAGTAATAATGTCCTTCATGTCAGGATACATGGAAGTCAAGTGAGGACATTTACGGCACAAGAGGTTAAAATTGTACAAAAGCGTACTAAAAGATTTACAGAAATGAATGCTTTCATGTGAGAAGGTCAGTCCTGGTGCGGCGAGGTGAGAAGGTCCATGTGTCTCCTGACAAACTGGAAAAAGTGTTCCATACAGAATAATCTACTTGAAAATCTGCTGTATTATAAATACTAAATGCTGAAATACTCAAATTAAGTGATGTGACATTTCTCTGGATATGTACTAGCTGAGTTCGAGCATGTCAGCTTCTCAGTATGAGTCAGGATGACCAGGTCACGGTACGAGGTCATCATTATGTATAATAAGCCCCAGGATCTTTAATGACCAGAAAGACTCTCTGATTAATTTTTTTTTTTTTTTTTATTAGCTGCAGAATAAAGATGCGGACTGAACAGGCAGTACGATCTGAAGTAAACAACATTTTAGGCTTTTTTTGCCTGTTTTTTGTTCCTCTAATGTGCATCAATCTCGACTAAATCATCATGGTGAAAGGGTGGCACATTAACGCAAGGGTCACTTGACGAGGTCCTTCCTCTCTCTTATCTCTGCACCTGTAACAGGCAGCCCGGCTCTCGGGCCTTAACAAGCCTCTACCTAGATCCAGATATGAGGTCGGTGTACTGTACACCAGTGGGCTTTTGTGTAGGTCTTTGTTTTTAAGAGCAGTAGGCCGAGGAGCACTTCACTCCAGCTTGCCTGTAACACCCTTATACTCTTATTTCACCCTTTTCTCCCTCCCAATTAGAGCCAGATATCGATCCCTGCCACGGCTCTGCATCCACTCCAATAACTCTAATGCCTGCTCTGGGCTCAGACTGAGATATCTTGGCACTGCTGCCGCTGAGGCTGACGGATTGAGTTTGAGAGTGTGTTTTCTCTCTCATCTCTTCCACGGGGAGTGAGGAAGGAGGAGAGTGACATAGAACAACATCCAGCTGATCTCCTGCTAATACACATGGTTTTTGTGAGCATCAGCTGATTCCTTCTCTAAAAAATACTGGAGGTTCTGACTTGTGCTGCTCAATGGAATGACAATCTTTTTGCACCCGTGACTTTTTCAGGATCCAAATGTCTATTTATTGCCATCACATTTAGTTATAAATAAATAAAATATTTTATGCATGTTTTTATGAATCAGAGAGAGTGGGTGTCTAATGAGAGGAGGAGGCTTGTGCATCACACTGCAGTGTATGAAAGTCAGGAGATGGATTCAGACGTCTCACTACTGAATCATGAATGAATAAAAAGCCGGTAGTGAAACAGGTTTTGTCACTTTAACGAGGTTTACATTTCATTTCACGTGAATCCCAGTTTACACCGGCAGCATGGCAGCAACGCGAGCCGAGGCGCGGGACGTTCATCATCTAGGTTTTTATTTCTTGCACTCGTTTAGCAAATCTAACTTCTGTCTGAAATATGTAGAATAAACATATGTTAATACTTTAAACATGCATCGGCGCATGTCATCGGTGTACGATTTGAGTTAATATGATATGAGTTCATTCACTGAGATTTTCACTGTAGCTTTTAGACTGAAATATCATCTGTGTGCTGTTTACTTTATGGACACACACACACACACACACACAGACAGACACACACTGCAGGATCATATTTTATAGCGTTTCCAGCTGGAGTCTTTCACCAAAGCTGCTCTGTGTGTCGTCAGGGTCGAGTGTAAAGGTCACTGAGATGAACATGACAGTGTGTCGGATTCAGAGCCGGTCAGGTCTGGTGTGAGGTCACAAACTCCAAACTGAATAAAGATGATAATATTAATAATAATAATAATAATAATAATAATAATATCTGACATATTGACTTATTATTTTGTAAGTGTAATAATCCAGATCATGTGCACGAAACATTCTAAATATCAGTTAATTAATGAAGATTTCAGTGACCGCTTTGTCGCAAATCCGTGCCTTAAGTTCTGTAAAATCAGTGTAATGTGATTAATGTGCTCGGTTAATGAAAGGCCATGAATGAGAGAATAACGCCGTGAGTGAGAGTGAATTTGTAAACTAACATGATTATCATTCGCTGTGTTTACAGACAGCAGCAGAGAGTAATGAAGCAGAAGATTTTTCTGATTCACACCTTTAGTTTAATTTCATTTAATATTTACTGAAAATGAGGCTCATTACAAAACAAAACCTTTTTTCACAAGTTGATGAAAATCATAAAACATACACATCTTTCTTAAATATAACACCTTAACTGACCTTAAAGAAGAAATGTTAAATAGTCTGTTACTTTAGATAAAATCCCAGCCATTACACACATACACACACACACACACACACTTGTAGATGATGAGCAAAAGTCCATTACTTTTTGAAGATTCTAATTTGCACGTTGACGCCTGATTTCCTGCTGCACGTCACCGTACTAGAGAGTGTGTGGTCACCTGCTGTACGGAGATAAGAACACACTGGTGTGTGAACTCTCCCATTCTGTCCAACTGGGACGCTCACTGGGAAACGCTGGGATTAATGCAACAGGAGTCCATTATTCTCTTCTTTTCTTCTCTGTAAGAGTGTGTGTGTGTGTGTGTGTGTGTGTGTGTGTGTGTGTGTGTGTGTGTGTGTGTGTGTGTGTGTGTGTGTGTGTGGACGTTTCAGAGGATGATAAAGTTCTCCAACATGTCTCCAAGCTGGCATGGATGTAAACTGATTATTATTTTTATTTTATTGTTCATGTTATTTGATTATTTGTTTAAAAACAAAATCCTGCCATGCTTGTGATCTGAAATGGGTTCATGTTGAGTTTTCTTTGAAAATCGCAACATAAATGCTCTAACTTGTTCCATTCAAACAAACAAACAAAAAAACATTCAGCTTCAGTTGTCTGACATTTGTGTATCTAACGTGTGTTTAGTTTAACAGCTTTTTCCCGCTCTTTTCGACCGATCGTATTTTGAGGATTATACATTTACATTTGCATACATTTACACACTTATTATAAGGTTCTTATTATAAGTTACTATACATTTATCATAAAGCGGATGAGAGACAGCATGAATAATCCGTGTCCATATTTCTGTTACACTTTTTCAGAAGAACCTTCACTGATGTATTACAGATCAGGAGGGCAGAACTAGGGAGTGTGTTGCTCCATGTGATCACATGACCACTACACAAGTCCCTGATTGGCTGATCTGCAGTCTGGGAGAGAAAGAAAGAGTCCCCCCCCCCACGATCCTGACTGCTGTGTGATTTTATTGCGGCCTGTTGGTGGAGCTGTTGAGCTCACTGTCGCAGAAGTCAAGAATATTCTGACTTTAAATAACAAATCGTTTGG
Source organism: Clarias pachynema (assembly GCA_030014365.1). NCBI lineage: Eukaryota > Metazoa > Chordata > Actinopteri > Siluriformes > Clariidae > Clarias > Clarias pachynema. The sequence continues at coordinate 525,114 of JAQMYL010000006.1, read as the reverse complement.
TGTGTGGAATGCTGGATCAGAAACTTGAATAGGTTTTTTTTTTTTTTTTAATGAAGAAAGTGGTTTCTGATCCCTGATTTACACGGCGGTCGGTGCGTAGGCGAGTCTGCAGGAGATCGGTCAGTAAACACTGAGCTTCTTGGTCTACACGGAGGTGCGCTCGCCCATCGGGGCAGACTCAGCTGCTTCTGGAGGGCAGTCATGCAGCAGGTTCAGCTCCCACTTCAAGAAGCATCCAATCAGTCCAGAGCTGCTTCACCGAGGCCTCCATCACCTAATTAGCTGTCAGGTACGAGCCGAAAACACCTGCAGTTGCTTCTTAACCATTTATGTCATTGGACATGTTTTAGAAAGAAAATGAGCTATTTGAATTTGGAAAATGTAAGGAATGTAGAGATTTAAAATGTAATGAATTACAGAACGTTTCTCAGACCATCATCCTAATGTGTGGTTCATTTTACCGACGCTGTTCTGTTCATACAACATTAGAGTCTGGCAAAAAAAAAAAAAGGCACCGTTCAGATTTTAAATAGCCTTTTAATTGTATAATTACTGCAGTGATTAATGTGTTTCAGCTGCAATCATCCTTTAACTCTAACTGATGCAGTGAGGAGATTCTCATCTCTTACACAGTCGTCTGGGAGGCGTGTCCCGTGTCCATGGAAACGATTTTACTGCGTTTCAGAAGAGTCACATTATGTGGCAATAAAATGAAGTCAGCTGACGACCTGAACCAGGTGAAACAACTCCATTTAATACTTGCGGTTTTGGAACAGGACGTCCACCCACTCATAAAGGTGTGACAGTCCAGTGTCCAAATACTTACTTCACTTGAACAAATCATAATTTAGAATAATTACTGTAATATACCTGTGTGAGATTATATAAATTAAAGCTGTATTGGAAAAACAAAACATTTAAATTATAAAATGGATAAATACTTCGAAGCGGTAAGCACTGTAATTACATTTGTTAACAGATCTGCATTTAAAATGATTGTTAGTGAACTGAGACTCTTCTTTAATAAAATCTTCACTGTTGTTTGGAAGCGTCTCTCAGGGAACAGTGATTAATGTTATTGTCCTTAACAATAGATTAATCTTTATTTATAAAGCGTTCTTGTTTCGTTCGTATAAATCTCTAGACAGAATAGGACACGGAATACTTATGTAACTTCAACCTAAAATGTACAGTTACATTCAGCTCTTTATTTATTGACACAGTGGCTGTGCAGCTTCATTACGTATTAATGTTTGTATTTATTCGAACAGAAATGTGCTGTACGTCCTAACACGATGTAAAGGTTGTACTTTGTAGTAAAACACTGAAGATGTAAAAAAAAAAAAAAATCACTGAAGTTTTGTTACTAATTCCTTTAAAAGTAATTTTTTTGGTTATTTTTATTTTGTTGCTAAATAAAGCTATTTTATTATTTTATATATTATTTAGCTGCTCATTAGTTGACCACAAAACTGTCAGTCACCTCTAATTATCATCAAGTTATCATGTATGTACAGTATTACATTGGCGAGGAACCTCATGATCAACTTGAGCTTACGTGGGAATGGGAGGGGTTAAAATTGTAAATCGTCAGCCACTAGAGGGCCTCAGAGACATTTTTTGCTTTTGGCTGATACAAAAATGTGGATGTTCTATGACGGTGGGATGGAACCCATCCAAGATGTCTGTATCTTCTCTCCTTCCCTTCGTCTCCTGATCTCTAGGCCTGGATATGAACCCATGTGCAGCGTCCTGACTGCTAACGCTCCTCATCATCCCTCTGATGGAGGCGACTCGATGCTTCAACACCCTGGAGAAAAGCACTTCAAGGTGTGTGTTATTGAAAAAGACTCAGGTGGAGCTGGTGCCGTACAATAGCATGTAATTATGAGAGTAATTATCCAGCTTGCAGTTCAGCAGAATCAGATAAGGACACACTGCGATACGGTATAATAATGAGGCTGTGTGTCCGGATCCATGAAATAAAAGTGCAATAGGAATCAAAGACATGGTCGTAGTTCATAAACTTCAACACAGTGCTCTACGTGAACCCATAATTACTGTGGCTAATGATGCAAATGATAGCAACTCCATCTTTGTTCATACAGAGCTAGCCTTCTCAAAATGCATTCTCATTCATCATGTGGATCCTCTGAGGACCTGTGGATAATTAAGCTCTAAAAATGTCCCAATTAGACACATTTAAGTGACCATTTTTTGAGGTTCTAACTGTAGCTCCAATGACTCATAAAGCTGAACAGACTCATTACCCACACACACACACACACACACACACATGGCGCTGTGCTCCATGGTGACTTCAGTCCTGCTGTGAATCTTCAGCCCTCATTTGTAGCTACACTACAGAACTGATCTGACAATTTCAGGGTGGGACCAGCATGGCTCATCCAATCTGACATCAATAAGTCCTGCTCGCTGTAGCTGCAGGAACATCAATCAGCAGGTCAAAGCGTCATGCCAAGTGCTAAATTGGAACATTTCTTCATCACCAATATTCAGCTTTTCCAACAAGCAGAAAAAAAAATGTGATAAAATGTGCAGTTCAAAAGTCAAGCAGTTTCTTCAACAACCAGAAATCCCACACGCCTGCCTAAAACTATTCCTCATTCTGGAAAGAAAGGTCATGATTTGATTGAAGTGAGCAGAAGAAAAACACTTTATACCCATGAAAAAGTGCAGCCTGTGGCGTCTCCTCCAAAGAAGACTCTCTACACACTTCTCTGCCTGATGGTCCTGGTGAGGCTCAGCAAAGTCTAGTGTGGCAATAAAAGTCAAATACACAGGAGTGTGAAAAGACCTTTGTGTTGTTTCCCGGCTCTCAAAGAGTCACTAATAGTCACAAGATGATGACATTGACTAATTTGCATATTAACTGAGTCATAATCATTGTTATTTGCATATTAAAACACGCCACATGAAGGAGGAAGATTTTCTAAGGCTGCTTGTCAGCGCTCTTAGGAACGATTAGAATGAATTCAGAAAGCTGTAAGTGTCAAAATTATGCGATATTCCCTCTGCAGAAATTCTTTCTCTGTGACATTTTCTCTTTTTTTTCTAGGAGTTATAAAACTATTTCCACTACAGAAGCTCAGTAGCGAATGTCTGGGGGGGAAAAGTGTATATAATTCTGACAGCTGATTGGTCCAAAGGTTGGTGTAGCGTCTCTGATCCTGAACTTAACTGTACTTGACAATATTTTATATTAGAAACAGATTTTCCACAGAGGGAAATTTGAGCTTCATATTGCAAATATCACTCACTAAAGCATTGCCATCACTCTTCCACAAACTGTGTGCGCGCGTGTGTGTGTGTGTGTGTGTGTGTCACTTTGTGAGGGTTTTGTAACTGGAAAACCAGAGCAAGCAATCAGTACTGTACAAACATACTGTATTTTTTTTGTAACTGGAATAGACTGCATTGACATTCATCCGGTTGTCAATAAACGGATCATTCATCCCTTGCTCACTCGTCTGTCCATTACACCCAGGAACAGGAGAGCTATACAGTGGTGCTGAAGAGCAGGTTGAGTTCATGGCTGGAGAATCACGTCATTAGCAACTATTCTATTCTATTAAATGTTGTTGGTCTTCCAGCTGCTTTGTCACCCAAGCGGACGTTACAATCTACATACTGCTGGGCGCAGGTTTTATGCAGGACACCTTGTCCTTCTTGGGATATTTTTTTATAACCTAACTCTGCTTTAAACTTCTCCACATCTTTATCCCTGACCTGTCTGCTGTGTTCCTCGGGCTTCATGATGCTGTTTGTTCACTAATGTTCTCTAACAAACCTCTGAGGGCTTCACAGAACAGCTGTATTTATACTGAGATTAAATTACACACAGGTGGACTTTATTTACTAATTAGGTGACTTCTCAAAGCGATTGAAGATTTTTATTTGTAAAATATTTTGAAAACTTTGTATCATTTTCTTCCCCTTTACCATTATGTGCCACTTGGTGTTGGTCTATCAAATAAAATTGCAATAAAACACATTTACGCTTGTAATGTGGAAAAGGTCAAGGGGTACGAATACTTTTGCAAGGCACTGTAGCAGTTTTCCACAAACACCGGGCCATGGACCCGTACTGAGCTGTGGATCATTTGGTCAAACATCAGCCACAAATGGTTCATCAATTAGTGGTTTATAGATTATCTGAGGTGTATTTTTGTGTTTCTCAATGTGTGTTCCTGTGGGGTACCGTTTGAATCGGTGTTTCTCTTTTTTTACAAAGCCCGGTCTGTTTTATTCTGTATGGAACTTCAGGAAACAGTTGCTGGTGGATGTGAAACAGAGGTTCACGTCAAATTTGTTGGCTTTAGGTGTACATTGCATTTCCCTTGCATTTCTCTTTCAAGAACTGAAATGGGTGTGGTGGGTATTTTCTCCTCTTTTATTCATACCCACCAGCAGTTGTGGAAATGGGACGACCTATCTTGCCAGATTCTTGACACTTGTGCACAAGCTTTCTGCAATATACAACTTGAAAATATAAAGCCTCATCTGTTCCTTCCTTTTTTTCATCCCAATGCTGCTGCAATCTCTCTTGTAGATCAGCCAAGCAGACAAGATGGTCATGTCGATAAAATGAAAAATCAGCCGGTGCTACCACTTCTTTGGCCTGACAAGTGCAATGAGAGAGTCCAGCAGATCCACCCCACCCATATTTTTATTGTACTTTCTTACTACAACAGGACAGGGGACACTGAGGATTATCCTCGGTGACAGGGTGTGCTCCAATGTAATTACTGGGAACAATGACTAAACCATTATACCAAAAATAATACCACTATACAGCATGCAAGGTGGTTTCTCCAACCATGGCCAGAATTTTCGCCTTGCCTGTGATGGAACTGCCTGTGCAAACACACAATTAACGACCACCATGGATTCACATTTTTGTCAAAGACGATGCTGCCTACTGTTACTTTTGTGGAACGCCTGTGACACATTCACAGAATGACATAAAAGTTGTTGATAACACAGCCTTCAATTGAAATCAGGGGGCAACACCTATTACAGTACACATCTGTGACGGAACTACCTGCGCAAATACACAATATGTACATAATGTACAGTATATATATAATGTATGTGCATCATCCCTGCATATTGCCATCCATGCATGTTATTGTTCAAACAAAAGTGGTCTAACTGCATAATGTTGCCCTGAGTCGATGAATAAAAAAAATACAATTTAATATATAAATAATGAAAAAAAGCATCTTTACTCAATCAGACATGCTTCTTCACATGTTCATGCACATC
>JAQMYL010000006.1:409952-420761 GCA_030014365.1 Clarias pachynema | reverse complement strand
AAACTGAACAGAAAACAAACTACAAACTGAAATAAACCAATGGGCGCTTCGGCGCCCTCTAGGGGTTAACCCTTACATCAGGAAGTTTAGAGGAGTTTGTTGTCGAGATGTTCTCCTGACGACGACTCCACACATGACTATGTGCACTGTAGATCAAAGCTCCTACACCCTGAAGAGGCTCTGTACAGAAGGATGACCGCAGAGCTTCGCTTTTGTGGATTGAAGTGAGTACGCTTAATGACAGACCGTACAGTAACAATATTGCGCAATAATGTTATTAAATTCAGAGCTGAGAAGAAAACAAACTTTCTCACAGTCGACCATCTCTTTGTGATGAAAATTCAAGCCACCTTTTAATAATATTTTTAAGTGTTTTTAGACATGAGGTTTAATCTGAGCAGAATCTGGTATGTTTCTAAAACACACTAATAGATTTATTAGCTTTCAGTCATTAACCTTGAACACTTCATGAAATAAATTGCAAAGAAAAACAGACATCTTTAATTGGCATTAAAATATGTGGCCGTGCAGTTTATTAACGTTTATGGAAATAATAAAAAGCCTGGGTGAATTTAATAAAGTATACCATATTAACAGGCTGTAAAGTTCGATGAAAAGCTATAAAATGCTAAAAAGCTCAGTGCACTCTGTCTCTCTCTCTCTCTCTCTCTCTTGCACTTATCCTGTACAGGGCAATTTGGGAACGGTAGTTAGCCTAATCTGTATGTCTTTGGACTTGGAGGAAACTGGAGTATCATGAGGAAACCACAAGCACGGGGAGAACATGCAAACTCCATACACACACACAGACCCGAGGTGGAAATCAAACCCTGAAGGTTCGAGGCCTCAGTTCTAACCACAACGCCACCATGCTGCCAATCTCTGTGTAGTTATTTACATTTTTTTTTAATGGGAATGTAAAGAAGTAAGAGATTAAAACTGGGTTCTACCCCTCTACAGTATGTTCTGGAGCACTTTCTGGACAAGTCACTCATCTCGGTAAGTCTCAATGAGGTCATCAGCATAGAAAAGCTCTGACCATTGCCAAAATAAGATGATTATTTTAATGATGCAAACAATAACTCATGATATTTTTGCTACTGTTAAATCTACGCCTTCCTGTGACTTTAGATCAGTGACGTGACGTGTATGTCGGCGTGTAACAGTGAGAACAGCGCTGACACACACCTAGGAGCATAACTAATTTGATAATTGACCAACGTCTGAGTTGTATATTAGTGTAGCAGAAGGCGGAGAGGCTCAGCAGTGTTCCTCTGCTGTTACAGTAGGAACATGTCAGAGATTCAGCTCTACTGCTTCAAAACTGTTATTGCTGTTAATTGGAGCATCAGCGCAATTAACAGCAATTTGTTTTATCTATTTGTACAGTAGTTACATTTAATCACGTTATGTGCATGAAACAACATCTCATTATAAACAGCTATAAACAGTCATTCTCTCACTTAGTTATTCTTTTCCATTTTCAGATGAAGTAAAAATACTGTATTGCTGATCATACACAGTAAGTCCTGGCCGAGTAATCTGATTGTTCTGATAAGCTGTTACTTGTTGGAGAGTAGCTGCCAGAATTCCCATTTGTAAAGTGATGCCTTTAGCATCAGTGAATAATGTTAGTGTTAATGTTAACTTGTTGTCTTTTGGTATCAAGTTATTTTATTTGTCAAATCTATCAAATAAAATAAATGCATGACACTGGCTCTAATAATCGTTAATGACACTAACTGATTTGTCAGCCTATTAATATAAACCTGCATTATTGTCAGAGCTGCTGTTATAGATAACTAATCAACAATCAGGATCTGCAATTCACGAGTAGATTTCAGTAGAAGTTTGCACATAAAAGCTTTATTCCCTGGGATTTAGTGTCTATGAGTTTTATTGGCTCTTAGTGCGGATGCCATGGATACGGTGTTGCCATGGTTACAGCAAGCGCAGTGCTCAGGCTGGGTTGGGTTGGTACACATGTCAGGAAGCAGCACGCAGACACCTTGTCCCTGTACCTCCCAGCTCGCCTCACTCCGCTTTCCTGGGAGAACAGACAGGAGTGAGGTGAAGTGCTTACACAATGAGAGGTGTAATTTGGTATAAAAGTGATGCTCGTGCTTTTATTTTCTCTGCGGATGAGCTACACCTCTACACTCCTTCTGAATACGGCTCTCGCTGCCGCTACTACAGACCTGGGAGAAATCAATGCTCCTGTTTCTACCGACTAAAACTCACTACAGTTCAAAATCACCTTCAACATGTTCTCAGGGTCTAAAGCCCAGACCATCCTGGAGCTTCTGGCATTTGTTTTTTCATCACTTTAAGACTGGCATGTCTGATCATCTGTTAGTTATTACATCACACTCCTGCTGAGTTCTGCATTCTGATTGGTCAGAAGGTCATTCATTCTCTGAAGTGTTACACCATATTATTTCTGTAACAAATCAAGAAATAAAAAAAGATTGTACTGATCGATATTGTGCAGATTCCTGTTTGCTGAAAACGTGTTTGGAAGGAGTCTCCAGTGCCAGAGGAAAACTGACCTCTATTTTTTGATAGATCTATTTTTCTAGTTTACACATTGTGTTTTCTTCATTTTCTGACTTTAAGAGGGAATAAAGGTGATGAAATGAGCGTGTATAGCTGCTATAACATAAGTGAGATAGTATGTTCTATAATAAATAAAAGAAATAATTGCTGGGGAAATTGCTGTGCTATAAAAGAAATACAACACTGGTGTGTGTGTGTGTGTGTGTGTGTGTGTGTGTGTGTGTGAGAGAGTAAGAGAGAGAGAGAGAGAGAGAGAGAGAGAGACCCCTGGTGCTAGGAATACTAAAGCATTCACAGTAATTACTGTTGACCATATGCTGGAACAAACATGTTAGAGCGAGAGTGTTTTTTTTTTCTTTTCTTTTTAACATCCTGAAGTGGTGATTAAACTCTAATCTAATAATCGTTTTCATTGTTCTGACTGTAAAGACAGAAATTAGTCGAGCTTCAGGTCACTGAACCATGAGCTTGTGCTTACATTACACATGGCCATGTTAATTATCCTGCACTTTTAATTGGGTCCACTGTGTATTTCTGTATTTATCTTTAAATATTAACTATTCATGTTTAAATTGTCTGTGGTTCTGTGTTTGATATTTAACTGTGGGCTTTAACAAATCTGCTTCATTTATTTTGTTTGCATACAAGGTCATTAAAAAAACTGTAGCCAGTTCCAGCCAGCAGATCATTTGTAATTTGTCATGTGAAGTACAATCTGCATTAAACATCATTACATTTATATCATATATCATTTAAAAAACAAGTTACGGCACTGTGGTCTCCTGTGTAAAACTCTGGTGTACGCTACACTCTGGTCCTGGTTCGCATGGTATTTAACAAAATTGACCGTCATGTCAATGTTGTTTTTTTGTTTTTTTTTGTAAATTCGATGCACGCTGCTGTAAAGAAAATGCAGAGGAGAAACTGCTCATCTGCCCAACTTACAGAGAACTTTAACTTCTTTCAGCATTTTATCTGTGAAATATTCACTCCTCCAGATAAATCTGATTAAGATGCATCTCTCTGATGTCCTCTGTGTGGCGGGAAAAAAATATTTAAGTTATTTTTAAGGATTCTCAGGCCACTCACAGAAGTTCAGGAAAACGTTTTATTAAGTCATTTTTCTTATTGATTTAAATGTCATTCCCTCCATGTTTTTGTACATTAAATAATTTACACACTTTTGTAAATTTAATGATTACATGATAAGGCGTCACAGTAGTGTAGTGGTTAGCACTGTCGACTTGCACCTCCTGTGTCCATGTTCGATTCCCAGCCGGGCTCGATTCCTGTCTCTGTGTGCATGGAGTTTGCATGTTCTCCCCGTGCTTGGTGGGTTTTCTCCGGGTATTCCAGTTTCCTCCCACGTCCAAAGACCTGCAAATAGGCTAATTATTAATAGGTGTGTGTGTGTGCCCTGTGATGGATTGGCACTCTGTCCAGGGTATACCCTGCCTCGTGCCCGAAGTCTCCTGGGATAGGCTCCGCCCCCGCGACCCTGAATACATGATAAAGCAGTATGGACGATGAGTGAGTGAGCGATTAATAAAATAATATTAATAAAATAACTTAAAATAGCATTCTGATAATAAGCTAATATGCAGAAGGTACCTGATTGTTCACTCCAGTCGGTCTTTACTCTCCTACACCACTCGTCCTCATTTACTTCAGACCTGTAGCTCAGCCCTCAGACTCGCACACTAGTTCGCAGGTACTCCTGCACGATGACATGACGAGCATCAAAAATGTTCCTCATAACTCTGTTCTGTCTGTTGGTACCAAAGTAGCAATAAGCACAAACCCAGTGGGAGGCTGATCACTTTACACACCTGCAGGTACAGAGGTTCAGTATGGGATTACACAATTGATCCATGGAATTCTTCTAGGCAGAAACATACCTGATCATAAGCCCCACCCACAAACATGCCTTTGATCAGTTCTGAGTGTGATTCAGGTTCCTGGCATTTAAGAAACAATTCAATGTGTGTTTTTCTTTACTGTTCAATCTCCTTGATACTGGGACTAGAGATAGAGCAACAACTATTCAGGTGTCAACTTACCTATAAAATATGACAAATATACATAATATTACAAGAGTCAAATTGTTTAATCTGGTGAGAAATATTGCATATTAATATGACATTACTCCATTTTTCCCATCCGCTGTGATTCTTTACCAGCTGCTCTACTACTGTTTGTTTTATCCCAGTTCTGACTCGTCATCTTCCTCACTGCACTGACTAATCTATGTTTAATCTATTCCACTTTACAGCACATAATATACTGTATATATTTATAAATAGTTTATCGGGTTTAAATGTTTCTGACTGTTTTTTGGGTTGTTTGCCTCAGTCTGCTCAGGAGAGAGAGAGAGAGAGCGTCTCTAGGTCAGGTCCCGCCCCCCGAGCTCAGATTTAACTGGAGCTGATAGCTTTGGGGTTTGATGACATCACGTCTCCTCTCATGTCCGTATCAGGTCTCACCATGTCGTCTTGTCTAATCGGGATTCTGTCAGCCGGCAACAGCGGCTTTGGCGTGTCAGGCTTATCAAACGCTAACCCTGCCTCGTGCCGAGGAACCGTCTCGAGCTCATGGCTTGTGTTAGATACGCCTCATCCTTCATTCTTCTACACACAATAAAACGTGGCCTGATCACAGGAAATCAGTAGCAATGACAACATGTAACAGACAGAAGTGTGTGATAACGAGGGCTTCTTCAGCGCTGTCATTAATTATCAGTGTGTTAGAGTGTGATGAAATGAAACGAGTGCTGCATGAACAAACGGTCCACTATCAGATACACAGATGAATAATGCATATGAAAATGTTCAGACCTGACTCTAACCCTGGATTAAATCATCATGACTGTATTAGTGTGCAAACTAATAAAAAGGTGTTGGCAAACTTCTATCTTTTTTTACAGTTTAATTGTTGCAAGGCACATTAGATATTAATAATATTAAAGTTCATTATTTATGTAACTCGTATGGAAGGAGTCTCCAGTGTCAGCCCTTGGTAACGGAGATAAACCTTGGTTTACAGTACCTCTGCTTGATCACACTTCCCCATCTGTGATTATTTTCCGTAATCAACTCGTCCCCGAGCGCCTTCATCCTGAAGCGTGTTCTTAACAGCACTTACATCATTACCACCACTATAATGATAATGTTAAACTTTGTGCAATATTAGCTGAGGGTGTGTGAGACAGACGGTGTGTAATGCCCGTAGTTTTAGGGAAAAGAGAAGCGATTGCGTTCAATTACAGCCCATTTAACATCGCGATTAAACATCCATACTCTGTCATGTGTGATTAATGCGTCACTTAACTGAGCTCAAACAAGACTCCACCGGCCATAAACTACCACATCCAGTGCTGCGTGCTGATATATATCGCACATTAGCATGCTAAATTAGCACAGCGCTGCTAGCGCTTGAGTTATTAGCATGTCAGAGCACGCCGATACAGAATGAATAGTTAATAAAATTCACTTGTGTATTTAAGACAAAAATGAACTAAACATGATCGGTACAAATACAACCTCAGAAAAACAGCAACATATACCTTTTTCACTGTGCCATTGGTTATTTAACAAAAATTAAGCCAAACCAACATGTGTGCAATACTAAGTACCCCCCTGAATCAATAGCTTGTAGATCCTCCTTTAGCAGCAATAAACACTGCCTCACAGTGTATATGAGGGTTTTCTGCTGAAATGCTGTTTGGTTTTCACTGAACCAAAATGGCACTGGGAATTAAAGCCAAACAACTCCATACAATTTTGTTTCTGCTGTCCTTTGACAGCTCATTGGTCTTGGCCATAGTGGAGTTTGGAGTGTGACTGTTTGAGGATGTGGACAGGTGTCTTTTATACTGATAACAGATGCCATTAATACAGGTAACGAGTGGAGGACAGAGGAGCCTCTTAAAGAAGAACTTACAGGTCTGTGAGAGCCAGAAATCTTGCTTGTTTGTAGGAGATCAAATACTTACATAGTTGAGGTATACCTATGATGAAAATTGCAGGCCTCTCTCATCTTTTTAAGTGGGAGAACTTGGACAATTGGTGGCTGACTAAATACGTTTTTGCCCCACTGTATAAGAATGAACACCCCTGGCCTCATATACAAAGCATGTTTTGCTGACACACAGTGCAAAAGTACAGCTTCATGCGGCAGCGTATTCTCTGTCTGACAAAACACATACATACTTAAAACTGCATATAAAAACTCTACATCTAACGTAAGGAAACATGTCACGGTTAGTTTAGCTGTTTTATTTAATGTTGCAATGTTATACTATAATATACATATAATATATACTGTGTATATAATAATATATAATTATAATAATTTCTAAATAAATAAATCAGACATTACAAATGAAACAGTTACACAGTACTTGAGTAGTCTTTCTCCCGAATACTTTTTTACTCTTACTTGAGTAATATTTTGACTGACTACTTTTTACTTCTACTTGAGTGATATCATTTTGACCTCAAGAGCTCAGGAGCGATGTGGTGTCCAATACAGTAGGACTATAGACACATAGACTGTATCGATCAACGATAGGGGTGGTGTACACAGCCGCTGGTTACAAAGTAGCTCACACACACACACACACACACACACACACACACTAACTATGCAGGAATAAAAACACTTGCTGTGTGCATTGTTTGTGAAAACGATATTAAATATGCATTTTGCAAACACTGCAAAAACCAGCTCTATTGCTCACCTCAAGACGCGACACAGAGTGTGGAGACGTTACGAAAGCAGCCAAATCTCTACTAACCGAAAAGGCTGGAAGGGTAAAGAAGTTTCATGATCAGCCTTTGTGGCCATTTATGGTCACAAAATGCTCGACAATGATGTGTTACTGTGGTAAGACCTATGAATTGGTCTCATGCTGCACGTGATCTCATGTTTTAAAGATCATGCTGAGGAGGACTGTGACAGTCCTGGTGAGTTTACAATGAGTGCACATACAGTGACCGAGGCCATGTTAACTCAGCCACGCGTCACAACCATTTCCAGCGCTCCCCACTCACACACTGTCAGCTTTCTGTCTCCATAAACAACTGCGACTGCCTCAGAAGTGCCTCAGAAAGGATATTACAACATGCTACAATGGTTTTCTGGAGCAGAAGCAAACGCTGGTGATTGTGAGCTCCAGCAGCACCAGCAGCTTATTAGTGGACACTAACGGAAAGCGTGACCTCACTTCCCTCTGTGTCTGAACAAATTACAGGAGAAATGATCACATCGGATTCATCTAAATCTCTGAAACAGCCAGTGAACAAGAACGCAGATACAGATCACGGAGTTAAAATCACAACAAAGAAAGAGCTGCTGGATGCACTAAGTGTTTAAAGAGTCTCATTCAAACCGCTTTTACTGCACTGCTGCTGCACTGGACCCAAGACAGATTAGTACAAAGATACAAAACCAAAAAAAAATGGTTCCAAGACACAAACAAGAGGACACAAGACATCAAGACGTGCGTGTGTGTGTGCATGACTTTTTGGCAGTGGAGTGTATATTTTTGTTCAGTACTCTTATAGAAAATTCCGTACATTGTCTGTTTTAGGTGTGTTTCATTGGCATTGGACTACATATAGTATCAGAAGGTCCCAGATTCAAACCCAGATCCACCAAGTTTCCACTGTTCGGCCCTTCAGCAAGGCCCCTAACCCACAATTGCTCAGATGTAAAAAATAAATAAATAAAAAAATAGTTATAATATAAGTTGCTGGTGGCGTCCCCAAATTGCTCATGGTGTGTGAATGAGTACTGTGTGTGTGTGTGTGTGTGTGTGTGTGTATATGTGTGTGTGTGTGTGTGCCCTGCCATGGCCTGGCACCCTGTCCAAGGTATATCCCGCGTCATGCCCCTAGTCTCCTGGCTCAAATGTACTGTAAGGGTGTGTTTTTTAGATACCATATAGGAATAGCCAAAGAGAGTGCACACGGACAACAGAGTAAAATTGTAGCTTCTGTATTTAAAATGTTCAACAAACTCCATGCCAGAGAGCAAGTATGTCCACACAGCAAGTTGTTAGCAGAGTCCACTCGTCTACTCGTCAAAGTCGTCACCCAGAACCAGTGCTGTAGAGTACGGTTAGTACCCGTCTAGACAGTGAGAGACTCTTCAGCTCTGCACCTAATGCAATGGATGAAAAAATGGAACGTGGATGCTGTTATTAATCAGCTAAACTTGCTCCACATTACACAGATTGTGACTCCAGTTAAGCAGAAGTAATTACTCACTAATCAGTATTACAGTAAATATACACACTTAGTGTAATGTGCATTACATATTATTATGTTTTGTTATTGAATGTTAATTTAATTTGTCCTGAGAAGTGTTCAATGTGTAGCTGAGTCTGAGTGTAATATCTAAGGTATTAGTTTAATTTTGGTAGCAGTTTCTGTACAGACACTTCATTGAGGGTAAAAATGAAGTACTTGATTAAAGTTGAGGATATTATTTCAGTTCAGTCACATGATCTCAGGGCCAATGTAAAGGTATACATACTGTACTTGAGAACAAGCGGCATTGGTAGCGGTTTTTAAAAAAAGATATCGGTGTCTTGGATAAAGTCAGTAAGACACTGACATCCTTCACAGTCGTAGTAAATGCACTTTTATAATTACAGCTTGTATTTAGCTGCCTAAAAACAATCTCTTTCTTTCTCTCTCTCTCTCTCTCTCTCTCTCTCTCTCTATTCTCTGGCAGTTAAAAAATGAGCTGTGCATGGCAGGTGCCAGTCTTCAGTGTAAAGATCACACCTGCAGAGGTCCACAGGAGCAGCTCGATAACGCTCGGCTTTCCACCGGACCACACTACAATGGACCCTCATTATCTCTGGCCTCAGCTTGACACGAGCATTTGGAAACCCAACAACTGAATTCCTCTCAAACACTTTTTCTTGAGCGCTTTTCAAAAGTAGCTCTCAGAGAGGCAGCGGAAAGGCTTTTCATTCTGACTGGTCTTTTGAGCTCTCTGACAGGACAAGGAATCAGATCTGGTCTTCCGATCACTACATTGAATGGTGGTGTCAGGAGAGAGAAAAAGGAATCGATGAGAGATCACCTGGGTTCATGAGGGATGTGGAGTGAAAAACGGACATAAAGATCAAACAAACAAAAAACATTGAGGGTCTGTATTTTATAGACCAGACAGGCCTTTAGTGTTTCGGGATAAACATCAGAAGCAGAGCACATGTTGACTGATTAGAATAAAGAGTAACATGCAGGGCAAAATCCTCAGTGTGAAAATAAAACAGCTCAGTGTTTACGGAATAAAAGACTCAGGGTATCGCTGTTGTAGGATCAACAGCCAATCATGCTGCCAATGGAGTGATGTGAAGCCGAGCTTCTGTTGATTTGCTGTTTTATTCCTTTTATACCACAAATAAAAAAAACAACACCGTATTTTTTTCCATTTATAGTTGCATTTAATTTTGTGAAATCAGTAAGTTCCTATTGTCACTTATGTTCTACAGTCATTTACTCACCGGCCTCTTGTTCATAAAGTTAATAGGAGGAGAAAAATGTCATTTAAATTTAACCAATAAATATTTTGAGGTCACATACATATGAGCTTTATTACATTTTATAAACTGACCGAGTAATCTGATTGGACGAGAGGCGTTATTCCCCGAGTGCTGATAATAGACAGTATTTTATGACTGGGCGTGTCCCAGGTGTTGTCCAGTGGTTAATGACACTAACTGTGTGTCTCAGCGTGGGTGAGAGTAGGTCTGTACGGTCCGCAGTACTGAGGAGAAAGCAGCTGTCTGACAAAACCCACATTCACACCCAGAGTCACAGAAGCACTTGTAACATTTGGATTTTAAAGTTACACTAATACGGGTTCTAGAATCCAACTTCCGGTATTGCGCAAGCGTAGCAGACCAAGGAAAGACGCGACACAACAACTTTAAAGCACAACCCAAAGTATAATAAGTGAAAAAACAAAAACAAAGGTGCACCAAAAACCAATATTTACAAAATATATACAAATATAAGTATGCGTGTGCGTGTGTGTTTGTGGGTGTGTGTGTGTGTATGTGTGTGCGAGTGAATGACATAAATGTCCAAAGTCCGGATTATTGAAAGTGTGTGTGTGTTGGGAGTGATGAGTCGGTCTTACCGGCAATAATGAAATGTTTCGGGAGCACGACAACGGAGTAAGATGGTAGTGGAAATGTCCGGCAAAGATTAATCCAGAAATGGTAATCCAATTTGT
>JAQMYL010000006.1:377538-383346 GCA_030014365.1 Clarias pachynema | reverse complement strand
GACACAACCCTCTGCATTTATCCAGACTTGGGACTGGCACAAGAAGACACTGGATTGCGCCCCCCCATGGTTGCATTTAATGCAGCTCCAGCGCTGCTGGGTTGATAGACCCTGCCCCATAGTCAGGCTGTTCCACAATTCTGGTGATGAAATTGTGCTGTCCTTTTAGGATTGTCACATTACTGCTTTCTAATAGCATCACGGCTTCGGAACATACTTTATATGACAAACTTTTTTAAACTTGCCGGAGGAAGAATAAACATACAATGATCTGTAAAGTCATCCTTGCAGGTTCAGTTTTCAAAAGTTACATACCTTTTTTTTTTGAGTAAGCCATGCTGTATTGCCCGATTGTTTGTGGTTCATGAGGATCTGGCTGCTTTGTAGGTGCATTACAGTCATTTCTGTGTCTTCCACATATATACAGTAAACTATCGCATTGATTGGCTCTGTTGAGTGACTTGTATAGCCACGCCCACCTTGAGGGCAAAAGCGCTGTATTTGTCTGAAAAAGCACTGACTGCTGTGATGTAATCTGTCCCAAAACTGCTCATAACTTCCCGTCTACTCAACACTTTGTTTTAATTTATGGTGCAGATTTAACTTCAGGCAGATACTGAAGGACTGGCAAGGTTTCATTAAATTCTGTCGAGCCAGTTCCATGTGATGTTGTGACAAAATCCAGACAGAAATTTTTCTGAGACTTGTTTCTGGTCCTCCAATGTATGAAACGTAAAGATATCACTGAAAGAGCGAGTTCTAATCTTTCTTATATTTATATAGATTACACATTTCTTTACAGACTGATGAAGCTGCGTTTCCAAACCACTCGACTTTTGTGAACAGTAGATTTTTGAGACTTCCCTGACACGGTTAGATTCACCAATGAACCTTTTTCAGATGGCGTTCCCTGCAGCCTATCAGATGTCTCCTGCAATTTCAGATAATCACATGACCCAATCCACCCCCCATCCTGCACATTTTTGTGTTTTCTCAGCTCCCAGCACACCTCATTTAACCTCAATTAGCTAATTAACAACCTTTCCTTAATTGAATTGGGTGTGAGAGCAGAGAAGTCTGCAGTGCGCAGGCCGGATCCTCCTCCAGGACCAGGCTTCAGAAGCAGTGATGATGAGGCCCTTCTGATGATGTATGATTACGCATATTAGTTACATATACCTTATTTGAGTTTTGAAGCCTTGCATAGTCACACAGTGCAGAAGTAGCACGCTTTCGTCACAGTCAGTCATACCCTCTACATTCATGTGATTGCCTGAAGTTTGAAAAAAATCCACACAAATGCAAGAATGTTCAGGAAAGTCGAGGAGTTTGTATGTGCAGCTTCATCAGTCTGTAAATAAATGTAAAAAAAACTAATGTATACACAATGTAAGAACAAAAATGTATACACAGTTCAGGAAAAGAAAAATGGTAATTAACATTATCACATATACACTATATAACGTATAGAAATAAATTAAGTATTAAAATATTTATACATGTGTTTTTCCTGAAGTGTGTATAAATTTTTGTATATATAAATATATTTGTGTTACAGTTTTTTATGAAATACAACACTGATCTGGCGCCATAATATAACTTACTGCTTGCAAAGCAATCATACTGTACATGCTCTGCATTTCCCAGTGGCATTAGATCCAGGCAGCCTTTATGGGGTTTAGAGAAACCAGTTAAACCATAACAGCTACAGCGGTGAAGTGACGTAGGTTTTGTTTCTTACAGTATGGTGCTCATTGCTTTTCCTCCCTCTTTTAAGCTGTCAGACGGAGAATCCGGAGTGTCTGCTGTCTCGGCCAGACGATGATGTTTACTATTTACTGTTCCTCTGTTTCCTCGTACTGTTCCTGCGCTCCTTGTGCTAGAGTTGTTTTTGATGGCATTCAGTCTGATTTTAAGTTTAACTTCAATCGTGTCTCTTTGTTATACACACACATGCCATCAGAGAGATAGTTTTGGATGTCACTGTTGTTTTTCATGTTAGATAATAAAATATTTGTAAATAAAATGAATAAAGCTTGTAGTTAAGTCTATCTGCAGAGCAGCCGATGTTACAGCTTTGATTCATCACCCGAACATCGTCTTGGGGGAATTATGGATTAAATGCCGATGTTTCTGCAATACATTGGCAAATAGCAAACACTCTCCGTGCTACATCTTGCTAATATAACGTGCAGTACAGGGATGATATCGACCAGACGTACAGCATGTGAGCTGCTAGGGCACGATATACAGACTACACCACATTCAGCATGTGAGACAAAGCTGTATGTAAAGTAATAAACCTCAAAGTAATAAATATCTAAACTGCAGCTTTCTTCACTATCACACTCACACACACACACACACACACACACACACACACACACACACACACACACAAACATACGTACACACATGCACAGACCCACAGTTTCCCTTTGATCTGTATGTCGTCTGGGGAAAATCTGTGTATTATTTCATCACAGTGTGTGTTTAAGGTCTCTAAACCACCTGTGACACATTTGATGCATGAACAAAGAGCAAGAAAAATACCTCAGACCCGAAATACAGATGGTGAAACTACTGTAAAAGCAATCAGAGATCAGTGTGTTGCGTTAGAGCAGAGAGAGCGAGGCAGTGTGTGTTTCTCAATGTTTCATTCTATAAATATAACAAACGTTAGCAGTGCTTTTTCCAAGTATTACAAAGATATTACTGTTAAAGGGAAAACAGGACAAGTTGTGTCCATAATTAGATATGTCCAGGATTAGACATGTCCATAATTAAACGTGTCTAGGATTAGACATGTCATGGATTAGATGTGTCCAGGATTAGACATGTCCACGATTTAGATGTCTGCAGGTTTAGACGTGTCAATGTTTGGATGTGTCCTGGATCAGCTGTGTCCATGAATAGACATGTCCATGATTAGATTTGTCCAGGTTTAGACATGTCCAGGATTATCTGTGTCCATGATTAGATATGTCCATGATCAGACTTTTCCAGGATTAGATATGTTCATAGACATGTCCAGGAGTAGATATGTCCATGATTAGACTTTTCCAGGATTAGATGTGTCCAGGATTAGATATGTCCATGATTAGACATGTCCAGGAGTAGATATGTCTTGATTAGACTTTTCCAGGATTAGATGTGTCCAGGATTAGATATGTCCAGGTTTAGACGTGTCAGTGTTTGAATGTGTCTTGGATTATCTGTGTCTAGGATCAGACGTGTCCAAGATTAGACATGTCCAGGATCAGACGTGTCCAGGAATAGATGTGTCCATGATTATCAGTGTCCAGAATTAGTTGTGTCCTGGATTAGCTGTGTCCAGGATTAGACATGTCCATGATTAGATATGTCCATGATTACTCATGTCCATGATTCAACATACTGTATCCAGCATTTATATATGTCCAGTATTAGATATGGCCAGGATTAGTTGTGTTCATGATTAGACATGTCCAAGATTAGATATGTACAGTACATGATTAGATGTGTCCAGGGTTAGGCATGTCCAGGTTTCGCTGTGTCCCGAAATAGGCATGTCCAGAGTTAGACATGTCCAGGATTAGCTGTGTTGCTCCTAGACAGGTACGTAAAGGAAATCTGTATAAAGCTTTAAATGACTTCAAACAATGAACTAAGCAGATAAATGTTATCACTTACAGAGCCAGCTACTGAAACGCTTTAATAAAGCACACTTGTAGAACTGTATATACTGTTAGCTAAATCTCATGCAGCTAATAGTGGAGCTTAAAAGCTCTCGAGAGCTCATCTCATTTGCATATTCTCCATTTAAATAAATCACTAGGAGTTATAAGTCCTATGTTAGAGTCACTTTACAGTGAGGTCCTGAGGGTCTAGAACAAGGGGAACAGAGTCGTCCAGGATCTCATCAGTCTTTAGACAGTTTGATGTGACAATAAAGAAAAAAGATAGAGAACATAATACTTTCATGTGACTTAATTTACATTTTTTAATACAGGAGATGAACATGTAACAGACTTACGAGTGAACGTTAAGAAAATCTCTATAACGGACGACTAATGAAAAAGTATATTTCAGGAATAAGACGTTAAAGAGATTTACACATTAGCGGAGACAGAATCAGATGGAGGATGTGTGTTAATGATTCTATTAGAGGAGAAAGTGGAGTTGGAGTGAGCTGTAGAGTTAGTTTTAATGGTTTCGCACTGAATCATCCACAGAGGATGTCGTATACGGGTGTGTAAATTTAATGCTCTTTTCTATTGTGCTGGTACTTGACACACTAAAACTGGCAACTAATTTTTTTTATATATATATAATTACTTTTAGAACCTGTAATACTTAAGTTTCTTATGTTTCTTATTCTTAAGTATTTCAGACTATAAATCAAATATTTCTGAATTTAAATAGCCTATGAAGAAATCATATAGTGGGTCACATGAATCTGATGTTCCTCAGAATGTTCCCAGTCAAGAAACGCATCAGGAAGGTTCGCTTAATCTCGAGCGCTCCCCTGGAGTGTGTGGAGGCGGCGGTGGAGAGAAGGACGCTCCATCTCTGACATCACTATAAATATGCTCATATACATTCTTTCCTATTAATATTATAACTTGCTGGTGCATCGTATGTACAGTAACTGCAGTTCCCGGATGTATATTTAAATAACTTCACCCTTTTCTCATTGTGATTATTAATTTTAACCTTATTAATTTTGGCCTTAATATTCTTCTTCAACCCTATTCTTTGTGTGTTATTGTGTAATCTGTGAAGTGGCTACTGTAACGTTACAACCTCCCTTTGTGATTAATAATCTATCTATCTATCTATCTATCTATCTATCTAAAGATGAGTATCTTGGAAATTCTGTTTTCATAAAAAAAAACACTGTTTTCCTTTCTCAGTGACGTGTATTATCTGAACTCATGAACTGCCTCTGATCTGTAATCTGTGCAGTGATCACTGATGCACGTCCTCCTCATTCAGGATTCATCTCAGAATTAATCTGAAATGATGAAAAACAAGCAGGCATACAAAAGTGTTTTATTGTTTATTTATTGTTTTGAAGCAAATGCTTTAAACAGCTACTGTAAGTTGCAATATACTCACTGGCCACTTCTTTAGGTACACCTTACTAGTACTGGTTGCCTTCAAAACTGCCTTCAGAATTCTTCACATCATAGATTCAACTTGGTGCTGGAAACACTTCTTACCCAAACATGACATCATGCAGCCGCTGCAGATTTGTCTAAGGTCCTCTATTGGAGTGAGATCAGGTGACTGTGGAGGCCGTGTGACCTCACCGTCAAGAAACCAGTGTGAGATGATTTCAGCTTTGTGACATGACGCGTTATCGTAAAGGGATTGACACAGTCAGGAACGATACCCAGGTAGGCTGTGGGATTTAAACCATTCTCAAGTGGTACTAAGGGGTCCAAAGGCTGCCAAGAAACAGTACAGTATCTCCCCCACACCATCACACCACCACTACTAGTCTGAACTGCTGATACATGCTTTCTTTTGTCTTGATCATGTGATCAGCTGATTAGATATGTGCATTAACAAGCTGTTGAACAGGTATAATGAAGTGGCGGGTAAATGTCTATACAGTAGACAGTGTATATATAGTTATTTTCGGTTTCCTGTAGACAGTACAGTAACAGTACCTCTGCCGCAGCATTATGTTGCGTTACAGGTTTGAAATAAAGCTGTGAATTATTTCCAGTTCTCTGAAACTCGGCAGAAATAAAAACTCAAATTCAAGCCAGTGGATGTAAAGCACGCTGCAGCTGACACTGAGACCCTGAACATCCCGAA
>JAQMYL010000006.1:367538-375038 GCA_030014365.1 Clarias pachynema | reverse complement strand
AAAAGCAGTGAGCACACGGCTGTCCCTAGGACAAGGTCGGACATCATGGTCTCCACCACCGGGCGGCGTTTCAGGGTGTAACACAGTGTAGTATGATATCGCTTTGGTTAACGTCAGAAACTACTGGAACACACACGAGATACTCAGGTTGCGACCGTGATTTGAAGATGTGCAGCGCTGATGCCAGGACTCGGGTCTCCTCCGCTCAGGAAAAGGAGTGTCTTTATTCGACTTTCGAACGTGAGAAAGTCAGCCGAGTCTTTTGAGATATCAGCGGAGAGAGAGAGAGAGAGAGAGAGAGAGAGAGAGAGATCTACACCTGCTGTCAGATGTTTGTCCCCCATCACTCGTGTTAAACATGAAGCATGGTGGAGAAAGCGCAGGTAAAAGAAACACAGACTGATTCTCAGGCCGCGGTGGAAAACAAAGCAAAAAACAATTACACAATAATAGAAAAGACAAGGACTATAAGTGCAGTTACACAATTCATATTTCTGGGCAGCATCGTATTGTGATGCAAAGTCAGTCGTAACGATGAGGCGAGAGAACCTGGCGAAAAACACAACCCATCCTCTGCAAAAGAAATTCCTCACAATGACACAATCACATTTCCTCCGTGTAAAACTCTACACTCATTTCCATGAAAAAAACATAGAAGAGAAGAAAAAAAGAAAAACATAACATTCATCACAGCGTGTACTGTTTCATACCTTTTATATTTTAGATTTGTCTTTACAGAGTTTGTGAATGATAAAATCCTTTTCATTTCTTTGCAGTTTACTCTGAAGGAAAATATCTCTGTATGTTACATATGTTACTGTATATCGTCAAAAATATGAAAAATAAACGTTATCACTATCGCCACACAGTTCGCATTCATCAAGCAGTCATACATCCGAAAAACAGATCGGACCCAATACCACACCAGAGGGTTTTCTTGGCTTTCTGCTTCGGGTGAACCTTGTGCTCGGGGGGGCTTCCAGCCTCGCTCGACCTCACATTCTGTAGCCTCCGTGCTAATGCTAATGGTAATGCTAACACCATCCAGAATCAAACTTCTCTTAAAGAAAAAAAAAGCAAAAATGGAAACAGCTGAACATCCGAACAGAGACGATGCTCTCTTGGGTCTGAAGAATAACTGGGAGTTTAACAACAGAAAGAAAAACTGGGTGCAAAACTGATTAATTAATCTTCATTATGATTCATAATGAAGTGAAATGTGTGATAATCTGGTAAGAAACTGCGGAGAGACATCTTTTTTATTTCGGCACTTAGAAAACAATCACAATGATTTTGCGTCTTTATCCATAGAGAACAAAATTTACAAAGCCATTTAAACAGTCTCTTTAAAGTCCTTTTTTTAATTGTTTCTTTTTTTTTTATTATTTTCATGTAGTTTTTGTAACTCAACTCCAAAAATTGAGAATATTCAAAATACACTTTAACTCACTTCGCTCTTTTGTTATTTACAAGTATTTACAAGAAAAGATCTTTTTGATGTTTTTTGTATCTATATTAAAAATCTCCTCCGCCCTTACGTGTGTGTGTGTCTGTGTATGTTTTTTTTTTTTTTTTTTTTCACTTTGTTCTTTTTATACATTACACCCCCAGTCCTACTGCCATGGCCTGCCTCTCCCACAAGAAAGCCGCCCCCTTGTGGCCTCAGATGGACGTGCTATGGGTGGGGTCAATGGCTTCGGGGATGGGTCCTCCGGGAACCGGTGGGTAGGGCAGTGGCATGGGTGTCTTGCCGGGGCTCTGCCGGAAGAGACCCCCGTTGGGAGCCCTGTGTTTGCACTGGATGGAGGAGGGCATGGTGGAGCTGCCCAGGGGCAACGGGAGTGCAGTGCCAGGCCCTGGTGCCAGTGTCCTGCCCACTCCATGGGCTTGCTCTGGCAGGAAGGTGCTCACGGAAAGAGCCGTGCCCACGAAATCCCGGCCAGCTTCCCGTGCCGCCTGGCCCGGCTGCATGCCACCGATGTCCAGGGCAGAGATCTCGATAGATGGCCCGGGGATCTGCTTGTGCGCCATGTCCTCGTCTATGAGACTGTTCATGCGCCGATGCACCTGCTCCAGGTTCACCTCCTTGTCCTGGAGAGGGCGAGAGAAGGAAGAGAGAAGGGAAGGGAGGGAGGTTTTCTGAGAACTCTGAAGCTCCACGCAATTAGTTTTCTCTTGCTTTTTTTTTTTCTTGTTGGTCAACGTTCCACAATAAAAGGCCCAGTGGGAATTGCCTGCATAGCATTGAATTGAAGGAGACGTATAGAATGTGCACTTTGAAATCAAATTTGGCCAATGGACAGGAAAATGTGTTAGCTAAGCGAGACCAGGATTAGGGATCAGTGCGAAACGTGAAATAACACTAAAGCACAGGTATAAAATTAAACGGGACTCGGGGGGACTCTTATTCTGTGAAGTCTTATCATTGGCTGGGCGTTAAAGCGGTTTTATTTTATTATGATTAGCCTCACGTTGGAGCCAGTGGAGATGATTTACTGAAAGCTTTTATGCTTCAACAGTGAGTTATGATCTTGTTTATACATCATAATGATAAATGAGTACAGACTGTGATATTAGAGTGACTTGTTTCTGTAAATGCAGTGATTTATCCTCGACGTCTTTATTTATTCTCTTATCTTTAGGGCAATGTCAGTGAGCTCCATCTTCCTGCTGATCTGAGTCATGAGCTCACATATGTACAGTTTGAACACATGATCGATCCTATTGTGGTGTTGAACCACGTGCTACACACGGCGGCACCATCACGGCCTCTCTACAGGACGCTTGACATCGCTAGAGTGTTGCTTAAACTCGGATCTGTATTGTTTATTCAAAGTCTAGACGAACAATGTATATTAAAACTGAACCTAACTTGAACCTAACTGACCGGTCTAACTCATACAAACTGAACTGGGTCATTTGGACAGGAACCAGGACACCCCAGTTTAGGGACGAGCATAGATTACTAGTGGTACTGTGAATACAAGTCAAAATATACTCAGCTATACTCACACACACACACACACACATACACACACACACACACACGGCTCAGTCTGAGTGAGCTGGTCATACTTTATGTACACTCAATCTTTTAGCCCTTTTCAACTAAAGTGAACCAGGTGCTAGTCCATGTTTGGTGCTAGTGCCAATTCAATAGTGAACCTCCTAATAAACTGGTTTTGTTTGTTTTGGAGTCACATTCACTGCCATTTCTTTCCCAGCAATGTAGCAACAACAACAACAACAATGCTAAACTTCAGCATGGCTTCGCGAGCAGTTCTCCAGGCTTTAAAATTCCTAGAAAGCATTTGAGCTGCCCTTTGCATATTGAGTTAATTTTTAAAAGTTGGCGGTCACAAACTTTTAGCTGCTGACCTGGACCTGGCTTGAATTTGGGCACATGCTCCGAACTAACTCCGGAGCTGCCTTGGTGAAAAAGTGAAGATATCTGCAGGTTTGTTGTTAAACTGAGCTAAAGCACAGAGCTGCAGCGCTGCGGAGATGCCGTGTGTTCTAGAGATCTGATGAACGAAACAGAAAGAGGAACGTCACTAAATTTTTTTCTGGATTTTTTTTCATTTTGTAAATTATATAATTGTCCAGCTCCGTGTCATTTGAGCTCTGGTCAACAAACTTTTGTGATTTCTCTTTGCACTTTGTAAAGGCTAGCTATAAAGTCAACTATTTCCACTGAATGAAATCACTTGAACCCGCTCTCAGCCTCACACACCTCAAACATTTTTCCTTTGATTTGGACTTAACAGATTCTTGGACATGACCCTGTCTCCACTTTCTGATCCGTGTCTCTGGCTCTTTTTTTTTTTTGAGTATCTGTTCCTCGATCCGGTACCTGTTCTGGTCCTGTACCTTGTCCCTTAGCCCTAAGTGTCCTCTGCGCGTCCTGACCCGTCTCCCAGCAGGCTCCTGAGGTCTGCTCCAGACAACTTTAATCTCTGATCCACATTCTGTCTCACACACTGTCCTGATCTCCACTCGCGCTCTGCAGGTCCAGCTCCTGATACAAACCCCCAAGCTCAGGGATGAGGTTCCTCTGACTTTCACAGACCTGCCAAGCACCAAGATCGATAATGCCTCGTCCTGACAATCAATAGTCCATGCAGAGTGTAAGGTGGAACTGTGTGTGTTTGTGTGTATTTTCTGTCTGGTGCAGCAAACAGAGCTTTTATTCACTTTCTAATTATCATTATTATTCCAATTGTTTGTAAAGTGTGAGGTTTAGCATTGTGACAAATATATTTACCCTTTTGTCAAGATTTTATTCAACAGTAAAAAGTCCTTTCAGAAAGTGAGGACGCTGTGTCGCCGCAACCTTCAAGCTAAATAAATCGAGTAGGGAGGGGGAAAACATTAATACTGTAGGATGGGGAAAAGGGGGTGGGGCTTCCCACCCCTATTTATTTATAGAAATTACTTTCATAATTTTCGTAGCAGTTTAATCCAATAAAACAACATGTGGAGCTCCAACAGGAAGTGTGTGAAGGTCAGCAGGTCAGCACTGAGCTCCTTCTGGCTCCCCTCATCCTCACCATCTCGTCTGTGCCCTCAGTGCTCACTGTCTAATCTTTTCCTGTGTGGTCCCATTACACACATTACTAATGCCCTGGGTCTTAGTGTGTGTGTGTGTGTGTGTCTGTTTGAGTGTAAAGCTGCACTGGTGTTGTGCCCCTGCCTTTATGGTAATTCCTGCTGTATACATCATATTCTATAGTTACACACACATATCTCTGGCTTCTGTGATTTTTACACACACACACACACACACACACACACACACACACACACACACACACACACAATGCTGATATTGGTTCTTGCATTTTGTGTGTTTTTTTAAGCAAATATTGCTTGTTTAGTCTCTAGCAGTTTAGTCGTGATTTTACGTTTCATAAATCTTTGACCTGATTGTTTTCTGCTACAGAAGGTTTATTTTAGTAAACTGCAGCTTGTGTAAGTATTCAGCCCCTGAACTTCTCCACATTTCGGAAGGATAAAGCCTGGAACTGAAATGCACTGAGCTGGGATTATCACACAAGTTTACACAAAACCTGGTATAAGACTGGAAAAAGGAGAAATGAACATAATTCATGAAACAATTTTTCAATAAATATGATATACAGACAGTGATATTGTCTGCTCTGATGAGACCAAAACTTCAGGTCTCGGTACAGAGAGCCGGCAGAACCTCCTGTGCGCTGTGAAGCACGGTGGTGTGAGCATCACGCTGTGTGATTACTTTTCATCAGCTCGGGTCAGGGTTCAGAGGTGAGACAGATGGAGGCAAATACAGCTCTTTGATAACAGAGCTCTATATAATGGCTCTATGCGGTTCTGACCCGGATCAGCAATTTAAGTCCATTTCAGATTCCAGAATGTAATACCATAAAATTGCAGGGAAAATACAAGGGGGTGAATACTTTTGCACAAATTCAGTGTTTTGTTACTGAAGATTATTTAGATGTATTTTTTTTAGAGGGCTGATGTTAGTCTAATAATCGTACCATCAAACAGAATAAAAAAAGCTGTATTTCTAATGACCCACTGTTTGCTTGTTTGTTTGTTATCTCCCTTGCCCCGCCCCTCATTCTCGACCCAATCGGACAGCACGAGTTCTATTCTGACCTGTGTCAATAGCCTCTGTTTCATCCCAGTCTCTCTCTCTGTCTGTCCAAATGTCCTTGCTCCCCTCCGATGACGCAGTAGCAATATCATTATATCTCAATGGATCTGAAACCCTTCTCACTCTGTAATCCTTAGTAACCTGCACAAGATCATAAACATATCAAGAAGAATAAGAAAAATAGAAATTTCAACTCTCCACATTGACATTTATAACGCACTGACTGACTACGTCTGATTGCTTCAGTGGGTTCTGGCCCATGCAAGCATCCTGTCTGACCACACTTTAGTTTAAGGATCCATGTCACGCCTCCGGAGGCTGCTGCATGCACGGCTTACAGGCTGTAATGCAACGAGCGCGCTTTGGTAATCGAAGCCATTAAAAAAATAATTTTTTTGAAAAAACAGTGGTTTGGCCGATTTGATGGATGGAGTGATCGTTTAATTATGATGGCAAATATGAATTGTTAATAATGAAACATGTTATATTTAATTTTGTTTTAATTAAATAAAAAAATGACAAAGCAACAAATTTCCAAATCTTAGGATAAAAATTTAGAAATTCCTGTAATGACTGAGTGAAGTGGAATAAAAAGGCTGATACAGCACTTCCTCCAAAACAAGGCTTCAGTCTAATCATAAATCTTAACAAATCAGCACTACAGTTGCTGTATAACAAGCGCACATTAGTGCTGCATTTAAAATGAAATAGTGCCCCCTAGTGCCTGGCAGTAAAACGGGGAATGTTGACGTGACGAGCAACAAAATGATGTCCTCGTGCGTATTTTAAGATGGTAAGGGACCAATTTTGATTTCATCAGAGCACACCTATAGCTGCGTGTACTGGAGTTCGACTAAGTCTGGGCTCGCGTCTGCGGCCGGATCCGTAAAGTAGAGTGTGGCAGTATCATCAGCCCTCCCGGCCCTGTGCTCGGTCACCTCTTTGGGCTGCTCTCGCCGGCAGTGGCTGCTGCTGCTGCTCCAGAACGTCTCGAGGGCGGCCACCAGGCAGGCCAGCACAAGCCCGGCGGCCAGCACGCAGAAGACGCCAGCGAAGCTGTGCAGTTTGAGTGAGCGCCCGTCAGACTGCGCCCCCCGCTGGCTGCCCGGGTCACAGCGACCCGAACGAGGCCACCACTTCTGCTTCAACACATCCAGGTCACCCTTCTCCTGCAGCTCCAGGATCCTAAAAGAAAACAGCAAGAGCACGGTTATAGAATTTCCCCCCCCAAATTTTTTTATATGAGCTGGTCGTTAGTGTGTGTGTGTGTGTGTGTGTGGTTGCACAAAGTCCGAAATCAGGTCACACCAAAATCAGGTCACACCTTTCAAAAGCTAGCAGGTTGTCTTACCTGCTCCGGAGACTAGAACTGCAGTCAGAGTTTACCCTCAATAGTTTATGTTAGGAAAGTTTTCCGCGTTCAGACTCGCTTAACTTAATTACACGAGCGGTCCATTCAGATTATTAAGTCCTTAAGGTTGCCAGGTTTTTTTTTTTTTGACATAGTGCTCTCTTGGCACTTTTTCAACGGGGCATCTTCTCTAACTTGTGTTTACGCCTAAGAAATTGTGAAATGGTGGATTGAAAATGCAAATCGATAAAGTAGAGATTTTTTTTTTTCTGTAGATTGCAATATGGTATCACAGAAAAGGAAGACACGATTAAACTCAAAGCCTTGTAAGCTCCGATGCTGTCGTGTCCGAGCGCCTGTATGTAGAGAAAACAAACAAGAGTCAAGGGGCCGGTTTCTCGATAACGCACACTCTTAGTGCGCTAAGAAGACTCTTAAGATATATCTTACGTAAGTTGATTACTTTTCTAAGTGTGTTTCCCGAACTGTCCCTTAGGAGTCTTCTTAA
>JAQMYL010000006.1:345451-356412 GCA_030014365.1 Clarias pachynema | reverse complement strand
TGAGAATCTACCAATGTAAATGGTCATGAAAATAAAGAAAACACACTGAATGAGTGAAGGTGTGTCCAAACTTTTGGCCTGTACTGTGTATATATATATATTATTTTATTTATTTATTTTTTTTAAATGTATGTTTTGGTTTTAAAGGAGAGTGCTAGGACATGGGGATGGAATGAGACTATGGTTAGTTTTGTTGTATTTAAAGCATGTATTTGTTGCTCATCCTGCCTCCTATGGTTGTGGACACATTACTGGGAGTGAACTAATCATCTGAGTTAAAAGAACAAAAGAGAAAAAGACGAGAGTTTGAGAGTGATATCAGTAATAATGTAGACCATTAGATTCAGCTCTTTGCCAGATTACTTTTGGAAACTTACTGCAGATCTTATGATATCAAAACCCGGTTCGATCAAACACTCGCTCACACTGCACCAGTCCAGATTCTTCACCATCATCATCATCATCCTCGGTCCTCGATCGATCACTGTTAGACGAAGTCAGACATGTCGAGAGCAACAAATGAGGCCCGGGGCTTCATCTGTCCTGAAAATGGGATGGCTATTTAAAAAGTCTATAGATCTCATCTCTCCGCTGGATGGTGTACATAGAATAATTATTGAATTTGAGCTGTTCAGTGTTCCTGATGGGTCTGTTCATCCACTTAATTGAATCATGGGGAAAAAAGGATGATGACTCTGCCCTCAGGGCCCATTCTCCAAAAGAACCGCTTCATCAATAAATCAGGAAAATGACAGAACAGAGCAGAAGTAAACAAGAAAAAAAATATTCCAGTCAAATTACAAATAAAAATCCAGCAATTAAAGTTAAAAGCAGACAAATGGCACATTAGTTTGGTGTTAATGGCGGCGTGTAGCAGCGACAGCCTGGGTTTCCTGCTGAGGCTTTCACACAGCTCAAGAGAAAAAGAAACTCACGGCAAGAGAAAAAATAAAAAGTTTACAAAAAACAACAACTGCAACTGATGAATAAAACAAAGAACACTGAGATTAGGAATTCTTTAAGAAATGTTAAAGGTTACACAGCGCCGTGCTGACGAGCCGGAGAGACAATTACACGGCGAGACGGCATCTCGTACCTTCATCTGTCTGAGTCAAAGCCAGAACACTGACGTGATGAGTCTCTGTAATCCAGGAAATACCACACAGACAGTGTGTGTGTGTGTGTTAGGACGAGTGTGTGACAGTGTGGGAAACCCATCAGGTGTCCCTCTGGCTGAATTGTGCAGGAACACTCCACTGTTTTGTTCCTGTCAGTACCATCGTCTTACATTTACAATGAACCATAAATACATTTGACATCAGATGAAGATCACTGAACAGATTTCCTCACATCGCCCTCGTCACGCCTTCAAGGTGCCGCTCACGTCCCGTAGTGAAGGTCACAGACGTCTAATGGAGCTGATGGAGCTCTTAGTGAACACTTAATGCTGAGACACGTAATGCAGATTAACTACAGGTGTGAGCGCCGTTCACAAGTTGCATGAGTGATATGAAGAAGAGGCGGAGTTTGTCTGGGACAGAGGTGCGTCTCAGTCACGCTCAGTGAACGCATTTGTCTTGCACTTTATCTCATGATATAAAAAAGCTGATTTTATACAGCGGTGCCTCGGCATACGAGTTTAATCCGGAGGCGAGTTCTTAAGGTGAAATGTTGTATAGCGAAACACATACAGTAATGTAAATGCAGATAATCTGTTCCAGCCACCCAAAAATATTACCAATATTACCAATTTCCAACACTATAATCATATTATTACATATAAAAACAATCAAAACATTTAGAAAACACATGTAAATGAAGTAAAATATGAAATAAACCTTAATTTATGATTCCTCTCGGCACCATCTGCTAAAAAACAAACTGAAAGCGGCTCTCTTTTCTTCTTGCTACCGTCCTGGATAACATTCTTGAGACTCATGGCCTTCACTAAATCTTATACAAAAAAAATATGTAAAGTCGTTTTGCTTGGCTTTCCTACGCACAGAAACAAGTTTTGAACTGCTCCTGGACGTACACACACCTTTGTCTGTCTGTTCGGTTCGGCTCGTCCGATCATGTGCCGAAAACTTCATGTGCCGAGGTTTCAAATTTGCCAAATTTCTTGCAAAATCTCAGTTCTTAAGGTGAAAATTCTTAAGGCCTCGTATGCCGCGATACCGCTGTATAGAAGGATGTGCTGGATCGAGTGCTATTCTCTGCACAATCAAACATGGAGAATGGAATAGGGATGAAAGCTTTTCAGTTCTTTTTTTACTTTTGAGAATTCTGTAGAAATTTTGAAAGCTAAATGAAAGCTCTAGATTGTAGACTTTACAAAATGTGGCCATGTACAGGCGTACTTCACTTAACAAAAACTCTAAAGCTATAACCTTTATTATCTACAAAATAAACAATAAAATTATCACAAATAATAATAATAATAATAATAATAATAATAATCCTGTTAAATCCGAATGTCGCGTGTGGTGTAAAAGGTTCCACTAATTCCCTTGTAGTGAAGAGCAGAGCCGAATTATAAAAGCTGCAGACACAAAGTATTCATTTTAGCATTAGCTTAATGGCTTGACATTTTCACACACACCTTGATTAGAGCACACTTTTGCTGAATGCAAAAGGAACAAAATGCAAGAACCAAGAATGAGTCATTTCGAATCGATGATGCGCGAGAAAGACAACATTATCCAGCGAGCATGCGCGGCTTAAACGAACACCAAGCAGAGAAACGCTGTGGAAAACTACGTCTTAATGGCATGTGCTGTAATGTAATGCAGATAAAGGAGACGCACCGTATGGTGTTGTCCATGCGCGACACAGTGAGGTACGCTGCCAGGTTGGCGGTGTACGACGAGCACACGATTAGGGTGAAGAGCCACCAGCTTCCCATCACGATCCTCAGGGCCACCGAGCCGACCGCCGAGTCTCCGCCTGCGAGCAGGACAACACCGTCAGGACACTCACCTTCATCAGAAACAAGACTGTCTCCAAACGGGAAAACTTATCATGTTAGGATGAACCAAAAGACTATTTAAGAAACTATTTAAGGCATTACATAATAAACACAATATTTACGGACCCAGAAAAGCAGAAAGTAGCATTCATTTTCAATCGATGCTAATTTCCTTTACTCATACCGTACACTGCCACCTACACCGCAAACTGTTCCTCCAGAATCGACTCCTGAGCGTTGCTTACCTTTCTACAAATCAATTTTCTATTACAAAACACAGCTAATCCTTATCTCCAGAGCAGAACGCTGTTTTGGGCCAAACAGAGGTGCTGTTGTAAGCTTATTAGCCACATGCTAATTCCTCCTGCGCTAATTCCACCATGCTCAATAAAAGCACAGGCGTCAAGAACTTGCATAAATTTGTTGCAGAGCCTTTTGTGCAACTATCAATCATCAGAAAGATTAGACGGTAGCAGGCTAAGGACCAATGGGACAGGGCCTCCCCTGATTTAATTACAGGCTGGTTGGCATAAAAATGCTTGGGTGGCAGAGCGCCAGGTGGTAATAGATGCAGATGGAGCGTCACATTTGCTGAGCTGGAGGTTTTCTTGCGTTTTGGATCAGATGAAGCTGTTACTCAGTGTCTACACACAAAGGCACCTCCAGCATGTCTCCATTCTTTAGTCAGGTTTTTTTTTTAAACGCTAGGGTTTTTGTTTTTACCACAATCAGCCTCAGAGCATCATGGGAATGCCAGAGGTCAGTGCACTGTCTCTGTTTGTAAATAAGAAGTATGGCTGACGTGTCCAGAGCTGAGATATGGCACCATTACACGTCTAATTATTGTGCCAAAATGTGTAGCTTGGACTTTTATTGTGCAGAAGCCGAGCCCTGGTCCTGGAGAACCTTCTGTCCTGCAGGCTTGGTGTGTTACTGCTTTAACACACACATACACACACTTGCACATGCACACACACACAGCAGTTAATTGTGTGTGTTGTGAAAACAGTACACTCCCCAGAGTCTGTGTTATAGGATAAATGCGGGGTGTTCTGAGAAACACTGTTGGATGTCGTTGTGTCCGAATTTCAGTCTGAATCTTTTGAACGCACTCTGTGGTTTTGTATTAGTCGTCACGTGGGAGTGTTTCAGTACTCCAGGTGAACTGGTTGCATAGAAGATTTAACCAAAGGAGTTCTCCTGCCTGCCAGAAACCTTCACACTGAAGCCCGTCTGCTGCACCAGGCAGCTGAGTGCCACCGCCATGTTTAGTCTGTCTGCAAAGCTATCTTTAAATACTTTACTTTTTTGTTACTATTTAGATTTTAAGGTAAATTCTTAATTTAGAAGATTGTAGTTGAGCAAAATGTGCAACTGAAACATAGAGTTTTCAGATACTTTTCTACAGATTCAAAAGCAGCACATGATCTTCCAAAGACAGAAGATCTTGAGCACATGTTCTTCTGATATCACTGCTGATTAAAAATGTCTGAGCTTTCCACACTGACCTTGGTGAACGAAGGCGCCGTAAACAAGCCACACTGCGCTGTGTAAGGAGCTGGAGATGTTGGGCGGAGCTCCAGAAGTGTTCTGGCAGCGCAGCGACTGCATGCGGTTCAGCAGGAAGATCAGGACTCCGACTACAGGAATGGCGGCTGCGATGCAGGCCCAGACGGCGAGGTCAAACGGAGCAAACAAGGAGAAGATGTTGATCTTCTCCTCCGGTTTACGCATCAGGATCCCCACAGAGTAATCCATGTAGCGTTTGCTGAAGTCCACAATGTTCTCTCGCTCCGGCGTTATAGTGATGGCTGACACAGCGAGATCGGCCCTCTGCACAAACAAACTCACATCCATCAGGCATCAGAACCAGACCGGATAGTACATTATTATTATTATTACTATTATTATTATGATGAAAAAAAGTAATAGAATAGTTAAGTCCTCCACTGGATGATTACTGCAATGATTGATGCGGTTCAGCTGTAACAAGATATTTAACTGTAACTGATGCAGTGAGGAGCTTCTCATTTCTTACACAACCAATTCAGACATATCCTGTGGGCGTGGCAAAGATGTTACTCGGTGATCCGTCATCTTCAAATGTTGAAAAAAAACATCCTGACTCAGTGTAATGGGAGATCACTTACACGCTTAGTGAAATCAAATCATAAAAAAAACATCAGTAGAACTCATGACTATGTTTGATAGCAAAAATCCTGCAAGTTCATTTTACTTTCTACTGTAATTGCCCTGCATTGCCCTGTGTGCCTGACCTTTGACCCCTGCCTGCTAATTTGAATCTTAATGATAAATGACTTTCACTTCCAATTTTTTTTTTCTGGAATAATTCAAAAAGCAGTAGCTCCAATCAGTTCCTTACAAGATAGAAGCTAATGAATGTCTCAAGATACACGAAAAAATGAACAGACGGACACAAACTCTCCAGATCTTCTCACTGAGGTTTCAGAACATTGAATGTAGTCGCCCTGAAGCACTCACTCACCTTATTAATAAGTTCCCCGATCATGCCGTTCCAGGAACCATTGGGAAGCTGAGAGCCGTACTTGCTGTCCGCTACCTGGTAGATGTCATATTTGAAGCCGAGGATCTTTGCCAAGGCGTCAAGAACATCGATGGAGAACCCTTTGTACCTTTTGGGCTGGCCGAGAATGTTTTCCGCTACCATGACAAATGGGTCCTCCTTTAAAGAGAAGACATAGATCATTTACTATGATTGATTTTCCTGGCAGTTTCAAACTAGTGTGCAACGTGTTCTTCCCTTTCAGAGCGCTGTTGGACATGCATGGTGCGATGGAGCAGGATTACATGCAAGGCATTTTAAAGCAGCATAATAAGGAGCATGAAGTGCAAAACAAAGGAGCTACACTTCTAGCAGTCCTTCTGCTAAATATTTCAAGAAGAAAGCGCTGAATTATTCATCTTTCTCTCATTTCTAATGAAGGAAAGCAATTTTGTATGCGCAGAGACATTGAAATATTAAGGGAAGATAAATAAAGGGTTTAGTTTGACAGGTTTAGAGAGCTAAAAACAAATTATTCTAAGATAAAAAAAAAAAAAAACTAAGTAATATGTGTATGATTCTCACCAGCAGTGTGACAACTTTCACTGTAACCCCTTGCATGCCATTCTCGATCCGACTCTCCTTCAAGCTCCCGTTGAGGCCGTGTACCGAGTCCCATGTGGCTAACTGCAGGAGATATAGAAACACACACGCGATAGTCAGTGGTAAAGCTCATTAACTGGGGTTTAGAGTGCGCTCAGTGACTCTAGTGACTGTAGTGTATGTTAATTTAATACACACTCAGCCATAACATCACAAAGCAAAACATTATGCCCTGTATTGTGTGGGTTCCCCTTGTGCCGGGCCTCTGGGGGTTCTGTGGTGTCTGGTACCAAGACGTTGGCAGCGGATCCTTTGGATGCTGGAGGTTGTGGGGCGGGGCCTACATGTTTTGGACTTGTTTATCCGGCGCACCTCATGGGGCTCCATCAGATTGAGATCTAGCGAGTTTGGAGGCCGGGTCGGGGGCCTCAGGATCTTTGCCTGAGATCTGGGTGTTCTGGTGTCTTTCTATAGTGACCAGCATTGACTTTTTTCAGTGACTTTTGCCACATTGGCTTGTCTGTGGGATCGGACAGGACGGACCGGCCTTTGGTCCATGGATGAGCCTTGGGTACCCCTGGTCCTGTCACCAGTTTCCTGTGGTATAATTGATAATTCAATGTTAATGTGTTAGTGTTAAGGCTGATTAGTGTATACAAAAAGGGTTTTTATTTATTTGGTAATGATGCAGACCTACTGCTGGTGTGGGGAAAAAACAGTATATGCGTTACACTTTAAAGAAAAAAAACCTGCAGTCAGTCTTGGACGAATCAGGAGCCCAGGGCATGCAAGACATTTTTATTTATGGTTAAATGTCACATAAGCAGTTTCAACAAACAGGGATATGAACTTGTACATTTCCTTAAGTCTAGAATAATGCATACAGCTAACTATTTTCATAAAAAGCATTATAACTCACCCAGTAGACTATAGGTAATACATTTATAATTTGTCTACCTCTGTACACACACACACACACACACACACACACACACGCAGGTGGTACACAATTTCCCCCTGAGCGGTACGTCACAGTGCCCATCGATCAACAGATGTCATCACAGACTCGTCTTGATTAATGTCTTTGTCTGGAAATGCTTTTCTGCTGGCACAAAAAAAAAAACACTGGCATATAAACAACATACTGACTGAACCAAACCACTGGCAGATAAAAGCTTTAAGGTGCTGCTGTAAATCTATATGAATAACTTCCTCCAAAGTTTCTATCCCATATGCTGTGGTAGACGAGTGCGCTGACTAACAGACTGTTCTGGTGGCATTAACAGCTGCTTGGTCTGACTTGGCACAGGTCCACATTAAGGATACGACTGCCAGGACTACCGCATGCCTCTCGTGGTCATCTGGCTCGGGCACGCTTTCTGCTTGCTCATCGCCGTCCAAGTAGCACTGCGCATTAATATCCTAGCTCAGGTGTGGTTATGGCAGAAATATGCAATAATATTAGTCTATTAGTCTCCTCTGGTCCTGGAGCAAACCTGATGATCTGCTCATTGGATTTGTGGGTTTATTAGAGCAGAGAGAGAGAGAGAGAACACACTCAGTGAGCTGGAGAGAAACAGTCCAGACCTGTGCAACATAGCCTTCATGAATATCCAGCATTAGTGTTACCAACTGTGTGAGAGTTTTAACTCGGTAACATCAAACCCAATAAAGAAATCAATAAACATTCTCCGCAAAAAGCCGCACAACTGGACACCATTCGAGCTAAAGCATATTCCATTAACTGATCCAATGTGAAAGATTAATCCCTGTATGAATTCAGCTACACACACACACACACACACACAGAGGTCATAATCAGGAATGCGCCTCATGGTAATGAGCTGACTGAAACGCGGCACATGTACATATAACACGCGCATTCTTTTTTTCCGCAACTCTGTAGAGAGCCGAGTGACGAGCACGAGAAGTGAAAGCCTGTAGTGTAGCTCATGTTCATCCTCTGTTTCAGAAGCTTCCTTCCTCTCTTTGCTTCTCCGTAATAAGCTGCTCCGCTGTGCTTCTGCATTAACACAATGCTGTAGACGCATGAGGGTCTGCCAGCCCGGGGCTTTGAAATGCCATTATTTTTTCTACTACATAATATTCAGATAACTCTTCAGTGATTCCAGCAGTACCAGGGTTTCCCGCTCGCACACATGAACTCCCTCCAGCAGCAGCAGCAGAAGCAGCTCTGCTCTTTACT
This sequence comes from Clarias pachynema, assembly GCA_030014365.1. Taxonomy (NCBI): domain Eukaryota; kingdom Metazoa; phylum Chordata; class Actinopteri; order Siluriformes; family Clariidae; genus Clarias; species Clarias pachynema. The sequence goes on along the minus strand of JAQMYL010000006.1, from coordinate 348,111 downwards.
CAAGGTGCTTGCAGACAGCGTGTGATAGCGAAACATTCATAAAAATCCTCGTTTTTGTGCTGAGTCACTGCCAGAACAAACACAAAGCAAAAACAAGGAAAAAACACAAAGACGCAACTTTTATAGAGTACAGTACACCGTGACAAATGCTCCCAGGTGCAGGGGACGGGAACAGGAAACGTCGGCCTGTTAGAGTTCTCCCACAATGGAGACAAAATTTCATCTGAAGCCGAAATGCACCAGGAGCAGAATTCTCGCTTTTTATTGCCGCCTGCTTGCTTTATTAAAACACCAGTATGAGGCAGAGCGAGACCCGATACAAAGAGGTTTATCAGGCTGGATTGCGCCTTGCCTAACAGTTGTGTCTGTCTACCGAAATGAACAACTTCTAGCATTCAGTAGGCAAATAACAAAAAGAAATATAGAAATATAATGAAAGTAGTGGATCTGTGATATCACACCAGCAAGCTGATCTCCTTTTGGAGTGACTATTCATGCTGTGAAACATGCTCTCACACTAGCAATCAGGATTCTTTCTGTTGCCTGGTGCTGTAGGTTATTGCATGAACCTTTTCCAAGCTGAAGCATTTGTTACGGGCCAAAGCCTTTACACTGCCGCACTCACCCCAGCGCACACTAACACCCCGCAGCTGATTTACCTGCTCACCACCTACTGGGCCACAAAATGGCTCAATCCTGATTCAGTCCCTTTCTCCTAACAGTACTGTCCATTTTAACGTGTCTCCCTGGTTCCTCAAAATACGTACCTGAACTGAGTAATCGCTGCAGTCGGGAATAAACGTAACGTGAAAACCGCTCTGGACCGAGCGACCCGGCGAGCCTGTAGTGCGGCACAGTGCTCCATATCACAGAGTTTCTCCCTTCTTAGCAAACTCCAAGCCAAGGGCAGCTTGTAAAAGTGATGGGGTTAAGAGCCACGCCGCCGCCCTGTCCGTCACAAACACTCGTCAGCACAGAGTGATGATCTTGAAGAGCCCCGGGCTTAGAGAGCCGGCCGGCCGATTCATCAACAACTGTCAGATTTTCCCACTTTGTGTCAAACTTTTTACTACAGTGACAAATGAAATGCAGGACATGACGGATGGTGTATCAGAACAGAAACTTAGAGGAACTAAAGAGAAGGACACTAAGCTCAAAGGACAAAGAAATATATCACTTATTTCTTATCACATATCTTAACCTACCGTACTGGTGCTGTAAGACCTACAACTTACAAAGAGTTTATTTTATATATACTTTATACCTCTGCCATGTTACTTACAGATGTATCACAATACTATAATACAGGAGGCTATAAGCACATCACTAACATGTATATAATCACTGACTGTAAATACTTATTATAAAATATAATATATTGTATAATATAATGTAAATACATTGCTGTATCATATCATTTATAACTGTCCTGTAACCATAGTGACTGCATATTACAGTACTATTATTTATTACTGTGCTGCAATATGAATTAATTTTTTCTTATAGTTACTATTATAACTATATAACTATTAATAAATTTTGTATAACTAACTGCATTTGTTGTAGATATACTGTAATATGGCACTCTATATTACAGCAAACTTTAACCACTTTCCTCGTGTTACTGTGTCATAGTCACTATTTACTGTATCACTACTATATTACTATATTACACACTATATCAGATAGTTGTTTTAAATAATTTACACAAATACAATACTCAGTTAAATTACTCTTATATTTAACTGATACTCTCACTCTTATACTTACAGTACTGTTGCAGATCTACTGTAAGAGTATATTTTTGAACTTCTGATATTATTTCTTACTTGACACCCTCAATCCAAGTTGGGCGATACGCTAGCCATAAACCAAAACTGTACTGTACAGTACATTAAACACAAATTGGGAGTTTTGGTGTATGAAGGTGTAAAAGTGATTTACATTTACAGAAGACTTGCCACATCCCTGTACAGTCCTGACCTCGCTCCAAAACATTTCCACATATTTGGGCCAGTAAAGGAGTTCCTCTGAGGCCGGCGTTTCAGATGTGAAGCAAACAGACAGTCCTATCACGGCTCTGGTGCACTGAGAAAACTTTTTACCTTGATGGTGCCCAAGCACTAGTGAAACATAAGTGCATTTTTGTAGCAGGGGACTATATAGAGAAATAAAGAGAGTTTGTGTGAATGGCTCTTGTATTTTTTTTTTTTACGTATAATTATAATGAAATGAGTCGGCCTCACCAGTTTAATGAATCAGTCCAAAAGCACGATTTAAAGAAAGCTGATGGTGAATAATCCTAATTTTTGGAACAACAAAACAGAGTTTGCAGTCCAATACAGTGGAAAACAGCTCTGAGACAATATGGTGTCCGTGCAAGCGCACAGTAAACACCATGTAGTGTATTTCATTTATTTGTCATATGCATGTCAATAACATAGGGCCAACAACACAATGAAATGCTTAGGAAAAGAAGAGCTATTCAACTTTAATGTGTACAGTATATGTCAGTGTGTGTATGTAGGCACATGATTGAGAGCTTCTGTAAATATATATATATATACATACAGGGTGGGCCATGTATATGGATACACCTTAATAAAATGGGAATGGTTGGTGATATTAACTTCCTGTTTGTGGCACATTAGTATATGTGA
>JAQMYL010000006.1:325598-335652 GCA_030014365.1 Clarias pachynema | reverse complement strand
CATCCCTGCTGAAGCTGCTGCTCCCGCGACCCGACCTCGGATAAGCGGAAGAAAATGGATGGATGGATGGATGGATGAATTGAATTGAATTGAATTGAATTGAATTGAATTTAATAGTTTGCAGTGACTTTCAGTCAGGTCCATGCATTTCGGAACAGAGATATCTTTTTGGTGTTTGGATTCTCTACACCACCACACTGAATTTGAAACGAAACACTCGAGACTTTGGGTTTTAATTCAAGGGGTCGACAAAAATGTGGTCTTAACCATTCAGAAATTACAGCCGTCTTCAGAAACACACACATTTTGAGGGGTAGTAATGGCTAGTAATTTTTGTAAGTCGCTCTGGATAAGAGCGTCTGCCAAATGCCTAAATGTAAATGTAATGGAACAAATGTCTGAGAAGTAGTTCCATGCATGGCCAGGTGTATGCTGTACCTTAGTTACTCATCTGCTTAGATTACTCATCTTACTTATCTGCTTACTAATCAAGCAGATAAAAGTCCTGGGGGTGGTTCTGAATGTTACATTTGGATTTGGTAACTGTTCATTCAAGGTGTCTACGTATGAGAAAGAAGGAATTAACTGGCGAGCTTAGCAACAGCAAAAGTCCTTAATTCTGTCCATGGTGAAGAAGAACCCTTTCACAACATCTAGGCAAGCCAAGAACAGTCAAGAGACGGCTTTAAGCTTCTGTATTTAACAACAAGGTGCAAACTGCTGAGAAAACTCAAGAACAAATGAGACTTTGCCAGATTTTTTGAACAGATGAAACCAAAATGAACAACTCATGATTCAAAACACCACATCATCTGTCAGACATGGTGGAGACAGTGTTATGGCATAAGTATATGTGGCTGCCAGTGGAACTGTGTCACTGGTGTTTATTGATGACCTGACTGCTGATAAGTGTAGCAGGATGAATTCTGAAGTGTTTAGGGCCATACTCTCTGCTCAGAATTAGCTAAATGCTGCAAAACTGATAGGACATTGCTTCACACTGCAGAGGGATAATGACCAAGATCATGCAGTGAAAGCTACCCAAGGCAAAGAAATGGGATATTTTTCGGTGGCCAAGTCAGTCACCAGCAATAGCACAAGCTTTTCACTTACTGAAGACAAGACTGAAGACATAAAGTCCCAAAAACAAACAGCACGTGAAGGCAGCTGCAGTAAAGCCCCGGCAAAGCATCTGGAGGGAGGAACCTCACCATTTGGTCATGTCCATGGGTTCCAGACATCATGCAGTCATTGACTACAAAGGATTGTCATCCAAGTATTAAAGGCAGCGTTTATGTTTGTAATTATATTAGTTTGTTCCATTGTTTATGAACCTCCCAACGGGTGGCTGTAATTCCTGAATGTTCAATGTCACACACTGGTCAAACCACTTGAATTAAAGCTTAAAGTCTTCACTTTGCTCACACCCTGAGTGTTTCACGTCAGACTCAGTGTGGCGTTACCTTAGTTTCAATATGTATAGACGTGTCTGTATGTACCACTTATGGAAGGAGTCTCCAGTGCCAGAGGTTTTCTGACATTTTACGATAGAAGAGTTTACATTTCTGCGAGTAACAAGCTGTGTTTTGTCTCATTAGAGAGAATATAGTAACTGCAGGCTGGTGAAGGAGCGACTGTTTATAGCTGCTATACGGCAAGTGACAAAAGGAAGTGTTTTTAAAACTGTACATTTTTGGCACATCACTGTGGTGCAAGAGGAATAAAAGACTTCAGGAAATGCTTTTAACAGCACACTGACCTTTTTATTCTAGTATTTAAGTTTATAACATTTCCCTTGTTAATGAGTTGGTATTGATCTGTATGGTGTGCGCTGTGAATTTATATGTACACAGTACATACAGTATATATTTATTTCAAACAAAAAGGTTATTACATTACTGAAATGTCCTTTACTTTGGACATTAGATGTGGTTAGAAGAGAATTCTGGATTGTACAAATACGGGTGTTTGTGATTTAAAAGCAAATCTCAGTGAACACGTTAAGCTGATTTTCAGGGCGAGGCTCAGTGAGAATAATATGATCTGATCTGATGTGATGTGATGTGATGTGATGATATGGATTAAGTATGATTAAAGCTGAAGAGAGTTAATGTTGGAGGACAGCTGGCGACGGCGCAGCACCGAGCCTTAAACGGTGCTGACGCAGCAGCTCGCCGCTGATGAGATGAAGAAGCCAAACAAACCTCTCCCTGACTCCTCATTAAAGGGTTTAGGTTAGAGAAATAATCAGCACATTAACAGGAAGTGACCTCGAGCGACTGCAGGTATCCCTCCTGAGGGTCGCAGAGCAGAGACGAGATGCGGTGGCTGTTCCTCATACAGTTCACGCCGCTGTCTCTCCAGAGCGGGAAAATCTGCCGGATGACCGTCATCCTTCCCAAGGCGCTGTGGGTCAGCTCCATGATCTCCGTGTCGCTGATCTCCTAAAGCAAAACGCAGACAGACAAGCAGATCCAGTGGTTTTATTAATAATATTATTGTTATTATTATTTTTGACAATGAAATTCATTTTAATTTCAGCGGACAGTGAAATCTCCTGCAGAAAGATGAGGTGCTCATTTCTGCTGTTTATTTCTGATCTCAACCGGCGAGGAGAAAATTACAGTTATTGCCCCTGATCTCACTTCAAAAAAAAAAACAAAAAAAAAGTCTCAATTTGAGGAGACCTGGCATTTTCTCAGCTCATCATGGTAGTTATTCTGTAATGAGCAGGAGCGCGGTGTGAAAAACCTCCTCGTGGACCAGAGTGAAGAAGCATCACATGATGATTTCAATAAACTGCTGAACAAAAAAAACACAAAAAAAAGGGGGAAATTTAATTGAAGCACTTTAACACTCCTGATTCAACTCATCAGCTAATTATCAAACGCGGTGTGTGTTCGAGAGACGGGGGAGTGTAAATCTGTTTAGGGCAGTGTGTGTATGTGTGTGTGTGTGGGTATGTGTGGGTGGGTGGGTGTGTGTGTGGTTTTATACCCGAGCTGTAAGAAGATTATTGCACAAAGAAAAAAAAAAAAAAAGGCAATCACATTTCCGCTTGTCACAAGTTCGGATTCTAAAATGACTTCGGGTGTGTGTGAGAGTGTGTGACGTTATGGGACGGCGATGCGGACTGCGTTCCCTACACACGTTGAGGGTGGCTGTTTTTCTTTTCATGATGTTTGGATTATCAGGTTTCTAGACAAAAGTTTTGATCCCCCTCATTTCTTCTTTTTAAATGAAATTAAATGATGTAAAATAAACTGCGACAGGCTGCAAAGTGACCAAAGGTACAATTTAAAAACTAGTTGAGCCTCAGCAGCGACCTCATTTCCCCTCTCGTCTGTTCCAACCCCTCAGCATTCAGCATCGGCAGTGTGGAGTGGAGTGCCAATTAATGTATAGATATTATAAATAAACTGCTGAAAAGAATAAAACATGGCAACACACACACACACACACACACACACACACACACACACTTGGCCATGACAGGTGTGTGTCAGACTTATTATAATCATACGTCAATCAGCGGGAGCTAACGAGCGTCTAAAGCCTGTTTTTCTCTCTGCACGTCACCTGCACTGACTCGGTCTCGCTCTCCTTTATGATGCGGAACACCTTACATAACTCACGCGCGGCACCTCGCTCCGTCTCTTCCTGTTTTGGCCTTTAGCTCGTAGCTGTTTTTGTGTTTCTGTTGAATAAACTGCACTTTGGGTGTCTAAGCCCCGTAGCGGTGCTGGAAACGGAGCGCTCTGTCAGCGTTATATAACCCTAATGCTGCTTAGGGGACGAAAACAGGCGTTTTAAAGAAAAACATATGAAAGGTCAGGAATAATATCATAACTAACCTTTTACCTAATGATAAGGGGAGTGAGTACAATAAAACAAAAAATATATGATTCCTTCAGACATTCGGGTTTGTTTCAGCAAATGGTGAGAAATAGTTTGAAAGTTATTAAAATAAAAACAGTAACTTATGAAACTTATTATGTAAATGCAGCACTTCTGGGATTTCACTCTGAATCTATTTGTGTTATTAATGTTGTGTGTGTGTGTGTGTTATTTTACACCTTCTGTAAAATAAGTAAGAGAAAAAACTCCTGTGCAAAAGTCTTGACCCCCCTCATTTCTTCTTTTTAAATGAAATTAAATGATGTAAAATAAACTCCGACCGGCTGCAAAGTGACCAAAGGTACAATTTAAAAACTAGTTGAGCCTCAGCAGCGACCTCATTTCCCCTCTCGTCTGTTCCAACCCCTCAGCATTCAGCATCGGCAGTAAACTAATCACCTCCTGATCATCTGTCATCATCTGCACCTGTTTCTCACCGGGTCGGGACTTAAGTTAGATATTTTTATCCTTGAATGATTCACAGGTCACCGTGTGGCTTAACAAACACGAACACATTCTGGAAGACGAGACTGAAAATAACAAGAGACAAAAATGTCCTTCAGGAAGCCTAGAGATCTATTCTTCAAGACCACAAAATTCTTTGTGGATAAATGAGGGAGGGTCAAGACTTTTACATCTCATCTGTGTTGGTAAACATTGTGTTATGTCCTGTACTTAAAGAGGTTTTTATGCTCGTAGTTCAGTATTAAAGGCGCTCAGAAGCTCTTTTTCATCAAAAACCTAAAGTTTAAAACAGAACAATAAAATCTTACAGTGACTTCAGGCAATGTCTCGAGACTATAAAGGGGAGACAGAGACACAGAGAGAGAGAGAGAGACACAGAGAGAGAGAGAGAGACAGAGAGAGAGAGAGACCCTTCAGATTCCAACTTTATCTTTATGTGTGGTTTCACGTGTCTGCGAGACGTCCTGCACGTTAGCGCTGACGGACGTTTTGTAAATAAATGAAGTAAAACAGCTCGGGACGTGAAATATTCATCACCAAGATGCTGCTCAGTCATTGTTCATTAACAACAAGGACCAAGTACTTCTTATTCTAAGGACAACACACACACACACACACACACACACTATCAACTATCTCTGGAGGGATAACAGGTAGCAGAGTGACCTAGAAAAGAGGTGCTGAAGTTAACATCCTCTCCGGATTTGGACGTGTGTGTGTGTGTGTGTGTGTGTGTGTGTGTCGTTCCCCTGCGGCGCACAGATAGAGAGATCTCCTGCGCCTTCAGACTAAAAGCCTGTCGGTGTTTTCGACACACCGAGGGGCTTGCGGTGCCTCTGCTAATTTCACACTCTGTTGTTTCGCATCTGCAGGAAGAGTGAAGCGTAGAGAGTCTCGGCGCGGGAAACGGCCTTCTGAAGACTGTCAGAATCGATCGCATTAAATAACTAAAAGTGGACCGCCGATAAAACACTACATGCTGCGCCGTACAGGAAATGGATCAGCTTCAGGTTGGTACGAGCGGCTCCGCTTCATCACACCACCATGCCGCTGATTAATTCTCCATAACGCCAGTGTGTGGAGTGTTTTAGTCCCCGCTCCTCAGTCCTCACCTGGAGTGACGGTGTTCATCAGCTCACTGGGAAATAACTGAAATATTACTCGTGTGGAACTACATGGCAATTAAATAAAAAAAAAAAAATCTTTAATCAAGCAGAATTTACAAGAGCAAATGCTAATTGTAGCGCACGGACAGGGCGCTAATCTGCAGCGCAGGGATCGTTCCTGCACTCTGCTGTGGGATGGAGGGAAAGTGGATGCTGTAATAAAAATAATCCCACCAGAGGCTTAACGGCTACCGCAACATTTACTATTCCACAGGCAATGAGGGAGGTGGAGGTCCTGCCACGACACCGCGCGCATCCTCACGCTGTAGCACTGATAAGCTCTGACCGCTTCGCACCGCGCGCTTCCTTCCTGCGCGCTTTATTAATACGTAATGTGAACCTGAATAAATAATGAGAACCGATTCAAGGACGCACAATATTAGTGAAACTCGCTATCTCTGGGAGCGGAGCGGTGTGTCGTCTGAGAGCTAAACATTTAACAGCTTCATATACATAACACACACACACACACACACACAGTGGCATGCTCGAGTGTTAGCTGCTTAAGTCTTTAAAGCAAAACGCAAACAAAACCCGCTTTTCCAGAGCCTGCATCAGTAAAGTTGACACACGGCTGCTTATTTCAGACTCAAGGCGTGAACATCGTGTAGATTAAACACCATCTGCTGATGTATAAATGTACTTTTGAGATGATTAGAGAGTGCATTTGTTTTGCAGCTGCTCTGGCAGTCTGTTGTGTATGCAGAGGATGAAGTGCACTACCGAGGGCACTACAGGCTGAGGCCTTCTCTACAGGGAGGGGCTGCTGATGCAGATTTAAAACCTCTCGAGGCTCAAGGTGCGAAGGCTCCGTGTTTAACACTTTCGAGGCGCCCCGTGGCTGAACATAATTCAGAGATTTTCAGTCCTACACACAGGTTTTTTATTTTTCTATTTAAATCTCAGGAACAGGAAATACAGTATGAACAGAATCGGTGACATCAATCCAAAAGTTACAGTAATAATAATAATGTCGGGAAAGTTCCAGGTTCCAGATACACACTTTAGCGCCTCATTCAGATTATTAAAATCATCTGCATACAGTAGGTTAGGACCACACAGTGTTTAAGACGTTTTTCCTGAGTATAAGTGTCCAAGACCACCTGCTTTAACCGGCACATCCTGCTGAGCTACAACAGTGCACTTAATGAAGCAGTGAGATAACACGTCGAGGTTATGAAATTATAATTCACGGTCAGAATTACACTTTACTCTGAACCCTACAGTATGTGTGTAACTTGTGTGAGTTCTGAATGGTGCCCAAGTCAGTTGTTAAATCTAAACGCTGAACCCTTTCATATGAAATCCTCAGCGCACTTCATCAGCTCCGAGTCCGGGGTAAACTTTAATACTTTTATAAAAGGTAAAACACATTTCAACATTAAAATTATAAGCAAACTTCATGAGAATTTAGTGAATATTGTATGACCGCAGAACATAAACATTAAATATTTGTAACTGTTACAAATAATAAAAATACATTTACAATCTTTCCTGTGAAAAGATCAGTGGTTGGTGTAAACGCCGGTTGGTGATGGAGCCAAAGTCGGGTCTGTTTGCGTCTTGGGCTTCGAGATGTCTGAAAGATTTCTATGAAAGACAGCCTTCTGTCAGAGAGAAAAATTTGGAACTAGAGAGCGGGTGGTTTATAGACTCTTCTGAACTTTTACAGCATCGTGAATTTCATCAAGTGCTGTTTTAGCCCAGATCCTGCTTGCCTTTGCCAGGAGGTCAGATCCTCATCACAGATAATCTCTCGACATTTAATTTAACATAGAAATCATCGCAGCTACAGTACAGTATCTCAGTGTCTAGAAGTGTAATTAAACAAAACCTTAATTAGAATTAAGGAGAAAGAATTCACTGATACAAATCTATAAATATAAGGAAGCTTAAAAGTGTCCAAGATCCTCCTCACATTTCTGCAAGTTTGTTAGATGTTTCAGGAAGAGATTGTTAGTGGTTTTATTCTCTCCATGGAAGGTTTTACTAAATATTATGCACAGGATGTAGGAGGTTTTATAACGTTTAACACTTTTAATACACCATTTTGATTTGTTTAATTAATAATATAAAGAAACTTTTATAGAGAAACTTTTACTTCAATTATTTTATCATAAAAATCACTCCACCAGATACACCATGTTTCTAAATAAGATCTGTCTCCATATATGTGTGTGTGTGTGTGTGTGTGTGTGTGTGTGTGTGTGTTTACAACCAAAACATAAAGTTCAGCATGATGTATTGTTGTTCCGTCACGCTGTACTTAACGCTGCTCCTCACTCGCACTGATGTCACTCAGAATCGAGCGTAACTAAGACACACCTCTGTTTAAGACAAGCTCCGCCCCCTGTGTGTAACTCTCACGTACTGTAGCTTCTGAGTTACATCTGAGCTCTGTGTGATTTCAGGAATAAATGATCTGCTCTGTTTCATTTCAGAAGTGTGAAACAGAGGTTGTATTTGAATACTGTGTATTCGAAGAAGAAGAAAAAAAAGTTCCTAAAGTCTGTGAGGCATAAACACGAGGTCGTGAAACCCACGAATCCGTAATACAGGAGTTACTCATCAAGCTTTCACAGTGAAAGAAGCAGATCTAAATATACACTGCAACAACAGGCAAGAGGTGGCACTCATTAGTTGTCATGGAAACAGGAAATGAAATAAAGGATACACTGACCATTTAAGGAAAGTCAAATCTCTATGTCTGTTTTTTTTTGTTCATGGCTAGTACAACCCAAAATTAGGGCTTTGACCAAACACAGGACTGGACCCATGACAAACTGGACTCAGGGTCAAGGACGACAGCACCAGGGGCAGATGTGTTACTGAAATACTTTCTAATTCAGCATGACAGACAGAAAGGACTTCAACAGAACTGCAACAGTAGTGAAGCAAGAACTGCAGAGTGCCCAAGTAACAGGTCCAGAAGGTTCCCTGTTTCAGACACCCAGCGTTACAAACCCTGGTACATTTTTCTTGTCCTACAAACTCTAGCTTCCAACTTTGAGCATTTGGCCTGAAAGTGATAGTCGCCAGAAGAAGAGTGGGTGTGGGAACAAGCACTGGAGGCATATACAGCAATGGATAAGGAGACATCTACCATGACCTGAAGAAGACACTGCTGGAGAGGTTCAACATCTCTCCAGAGGCCTACCACCAGCATGTCTGGTAGAGCAGTATGCCACCAGGATCGTTGCCAGTAGAGACCTACAGTAACACGAAGATGCTGTGTGTCCTCCTGCATGATGTAAGAACTTGGGTGCAGGAACAGGAGCACATGGATGGGATCAAAGGGAGACTGGTAGTATTGTTTCCCTCATTTGGAAATTTAATTTCATGAAATCTAATACTGATTGCGCTGCACAAACCTGAATTCATTGTGTTCATTTTTACCAATGCACTTTGAGTGAAACACTTCGACCAGATGTTGATGAACATGTTCCCTTACACTTACTTACAGTAAATACTTGGCGCCCTTCAGGCAGAGGCCATACAGAGTGCTGGAAAGATAGTGAAGGGTCTGAAGGAAGATTTCTTACTGATGAAGGCTTTAGGTGTCATAGAGCATCAACGCAACCTGAAGAGCCGGCATGTGCATAAGAGGGACAGAACCTTACGGTCTGTATTGACTTCAGAAATATAAATGCAGTCACAAAGATTGGTGAATAGCCCATGCTGAGAGCATAGGCATGGCAATCCTTAGCACCATGCTGGACCACTGCAAGGGCTAGTGGCAAGCTACAGTACAAACAGTATACCACCTTTAGAACACCAATGCTCCTGTACCAGCCATATTCCAGAGTCATCTATAGTCCACCTAGGCTGGACTTCTCTATCACATACACAGCGTTTTGGCCAAGATTAATGAAGCTGGACTAAAAAGTGTAAACAGGATTTTACAATTGTTCATTTTGTGAAAATATATGAAAATTAATAATTATGTGGTTAATTGTGACGATATGAGCTAAAAGTGAGGGGCCTCTGATATACACTGGAACCTTAGCTTGCGAACGCCCCAGGGTACCACCAAAAGCATCACTTAAAATTTGTCCCTGTTCATGAACTCCCATGTTCCGACCCAGAAACCGCCATCCCAAGCTGTCAGCTGACACAAAGACATGAGCATGTTGCACAGCATCAGTTTTGCTCAGTTCGCGGATTGCACGCATGATATAGTTTCGTGCAAAATTGAGTGACGTCCAAGCTTTTGCCGAGAAGTATCATCCGAACAAAACTGTATTGAGTACTATGCCTTATGAACGATAACGCTGTGTCTTTTTTGTGCAGCGCAAAAAAAAACAAATGTACCTGGATAGATTTTTTGTAAAAATGGCTGCCACTTACAAACCAGAGGCCAAGAAGCAAAAAAAAAGAGAAAACCCCTGAAGAAGAATGACCCAGTGTTATTATGGAAGGGGACTCTCCTTCCAAACACTAACCCCCCTCCCCACCAAACAATAACCCCCTCCCCACCAACCAATAACCCCCTCCCCACCGAACACTAACCCCCTCCCCACCGAACA
>JAQMYL010000006.1:298052-309078 GCA_030014365.1 Clarias pachynema | reverse complement strand
GAGAGAGAGAGAGAGAGAGAGAGAACATGCATTCCATTGAGTTCTCGGCCACAGCAGAGGTGTTAAATCCGGGAGATGAACAGAGTGACGGAGGTGAGATAAACACAGAGATATAGATATGAAGCCTGACCTCAATTATAGTATGCAGATAGAGGAGACCTCACCCAGCGCGTATTGAGTGGGGGGAGGGGTAATGTAGTTGGGGGGGGGGGGGTTGATTCGGGCGTCTTACATTGCAAACTCGATCCACTGGCAGGAACGTAGAGCAGAGAGAGAGAGAGAGAGAGAACGCTCGGATTCAGCACCAGGATTTTTCCCTTTTCCAGTTTCTTATGAAATGCTGGTCCTGAGCTCAGGCTGGTCAGGAGAGAGACTCACGTTACAGCAGCTGGTGACTGAGAAACAGAGCAGAAATCTGGAAAGTGAAAGTGATGAGACGCTGCCGAAGACACTGGAGACTCCTTCCTAAACAAAAACATCTTCCCTATTTTAATCCGTTCGCAGAAACGACCCGAGAGCGGGCGTCCTGCGCTGCTGTTCTAGAGAATTAATCGACGCCTTCCGACCAATCAGAGCGCAGCATCGCTGTGCCTTTACACGCATTAACTGATGTAACTGTAACTGAATTGTAAAGCATATGGACTGAAATGCTAAATCCTAATTAGCCATGTGATTAAAGAAAATCTCCTACAGCTGTCGGGCGTTTCGTACGTCCACACGTCCACTGAGAAATGTCTTATTCTTAAAGATCTAGAATGAAGATCCGCCTGCTGTCGTACCCGTGCAGAAGGCCCGATCGCCTCCACAACAAATGAATCGGTGCATAAAACTTTTAATCTCTTTTCTTCTCGAGGATAATCATTCACACAGATAAATACCAACACGCTTTGGCACAGCGACTCATTACGGCATTTCTGCGTGTACCTTGTTCCAGAAAGCCGAATCCATCCCTGCTTCAGACTTCCATTACCCGAGCAGGCTGGGCTTATTATTAAGACTGAAGCCTGTATGATTGAATATAATGGGCCATTGATCCTCCGCCAACAAAGGATGTGTGTGTGTGTGTGTGTGTGTGTGTGTGTGTGTGTGTGTGAAGAAAAAGCTAAACAATTTCTCTGCGTTTTCTTTTTTCTTGGAAGAGCTGGAGCAAACAACAGCATGCGGCAGGTTAGCGCGAGCGGCATACTGATGTGAGGAACGATTCTGAATTCTGCACTCGCACCCTGACACGTCGATTCAGAAAACCTTCCGATATAACTACCTTTTTTTAGACATCCACCTCTTTTTTTTTTGTCGTTTCATATTTTTTCACGTCCCCCGCTCAGACTTCTGCTCGAACCACTGGCACTTTATGTGGGAAAAAGTCTGCAGTTTCAATTTGCATGTACAAACAGCTTGTTGTGATGTTCTATTAAAAAGGTGCGAGGTAAATCAAAATGCTTCTTCGTACACAGACGGCTCTCTGACTCTCTCTCTCTCTCTCTCAACCCCTCTGGGGTCTCATTACTGGAGTAATATATCTGTCTTTCACATCTCTCTCCCTCCCTCCCTCTCGCTCTCTCTCGCTCGTGTTCTCCGGTTCTGCCGTGTCAGTCTGCCTGGTGACCCACCGAGACGAGCTCAGATCCTCAACACACCTGAGAGGGAGAGAGCTGAATACTAATTTCACACTTAATCTTGTTGTAATGACACACGTGTAATTAAGCCGAGGCCGGACCTGAGACCTGAGTCTCCTGTTTGATCCACTACACTGTTAGCATGAATGTGCTACATGCTACACACATGAACGACAGCTCTCCCAGGTTTCTCACTGGACATCAAATTCTCATTATCTCCCCATCATTAACTCATAAGAGCACAGGTGGTGCGTGTCTGAGGTGTGGTCATGACCTGGTGATGCAGCTCACGATACAGGGGTGCTGGGTTTATTCCCTGTCACACAGGGTGAGGAACTAAACACCAGATGAGATGTTTTAGGAACTACTGTACTGCTGACCTTTGGAATGCATTGGGATTTCTCAGGATGAGCTGGAATCCATCCGTGGCTGTGGGTAGAGAAGGTCCCTGGATTACTGCTGGTGCAGCTTCCTCCTCGTACAGTCTATTCTTCTTTAATAAACAGAAGCCCACTGGTGGCGCTCTGCCGAGGTTCAGAAATGAGGCTCCTCCACAGGGTTGCTGGGATTCCTTGATCCGTGATTGGACAGACTGGACGAGAGCGTTTGATTTTCTGTATTATGAGGAGCATTGATAGAGAAGTTCTGGACTGACCTTCTCAGGGATGATGTCTTGATTAGCATTTGAAGTCAAATCTCCAATCAGATCGTTTCCCCTGTAACAGATCTGGAGACACGATGATTTGTCTCAGCTTAGTAGGAGATCCAGGCTCTGCCCTCACCCCTAGGTTCTGATGGAGCGGAGGCAATCCTTAAGAAAACACAAAGAGAGAAGATGCCTGGAAGAAGAACTCTGTCATGCGAGAGATCTTCCGACTCACTGAAGGGGAAAGGACGCTCGATGTCAAAGGTGTCCTCGCTTCTGATAGTGTCCCTCCGTCCCGCCCGTATGGAGGTGAACTTCACAAATCTGTGAGTCTTGTGGGCTAATAATAGCTAACATGTGTCTGTGGTGTGTTAGCGGAGCAGCTAATTATTACCTCTCTCATCTAACCACGCATTTCTTCCTGCTGCTTGATGCCTGAGAAAAAATGAACACGCGTTACTCCTACATTACGTCCAAGATCAACAGCGTGGAAGCCTGCAAACGCCTGCTGGTGGAGCACGAGCTAGTTTCAGGCACCGTGATGGTATCACACGATTAGTTAGTCTACGTTCTGCTAAAAAAAAACACAAGGGACCAGAGTGTGAATTTAACCATATAGGTTTTTTTTTTATTCTAATAAAAATGACTGTTGGAGATCTGCATTCAGAGACAGCTCGTTAAATCACAAAAGCACGGTGGGGGATTTTTTTTTCTGTGACTCCATTTAATATGTCCATTCAGCATGTAGGTGTAGAATTACTTTTCATTTCTCTATTTAAGTTTATTGTGTTCGTAATTGTGCAGAAAAGTTAGAGTTGGTTCACCGCCGACTATTTTCGTAGACATTTTATTAGAGTATTATGTAGACATGTGCACATTGTGATAATTGTATAACAAAGGCGTGTAGGCTCAACTGGATGATTATAAACCTAAACGCTCCTGCAGTTCAATATTAACTCACCAGCAGCAGGTTTTATCGCTGATCGTGTTAGCGCAGCTCGTCCCGTCCAGCGAGGGTTGTTGTGTTTGTATCTCGTGTCAGTGATGTTGCACAGTGTCGTCTGTCTACATGTCTCGCTCGCTTCATGTTCAGTACGCTTTGGGATCGGATCCAAAAATATATATTTGATTTATGAAAAGGATATTACTGCTTTCCAAAAGAATCTCTTTTTATTTACACCCCAGTCTCAGGGTGAAATCTGTAGAAACTTTAATAAAGAAGAAGGATTTAATTGGATTTCATATGGAAAATGCTATTAAGAAGTTAGAAATAAGAGTGAGTAAGAAATGGCCATCGGGAGCTGAACGTGTCACTCGAGCTCACTCTGCGATCAGGGCTGAGAAAAGCATCAGGTTCGCCGTTGATGCTGTCGAGTCAAACAGATTAGACAGAATGAGGCGCACTGGGGAAACATGATTAAAGCTTCTATTTTAGATCGCTTTTTTTTCTCCAGTAGGATGATTAATACGGCCAGCTTATGTCTCAAGCAGCGCTTTGACGTGAAAAATGGCACAATTAGCAACTTGTGAATAAGAGAGGGAACCCCGAGCCAGCACCCGAGGGACGCTCGCCTCCAGGTCAGGACAGAATCGTCACGCTCTGCCTTCCAGGTCTGTTCCTTAAAGGCAGAAACACAAACTCATCCTCAGAAAGCGTTGAGATTCATAATCAAAATTCAGGGACGAGGCAAAGCCTGCTTTTTTGGCCACAGAGGACTTTTTTGTCATTTTGTTTTTCCTCCTTTATGCAAAATGTGTAATATGAGCAGAAGAACAAAAAACGGAAAATGTCAAACACACACTCTCTCCTGCTTCCTGTTTAATGGATCATTGAACATCAATACACACACACTGAATAACTGAACAAGTGAATACGTTCAGGGAGAAGATGTGCATCGTCCCAACACCTGCTGGAAACACATCAGACACATCACGCCGCTCGGGTTCCGGTCTGTATAACTCTGTACTTCACTCCTCTGTCCCGGAAAATAAAGTTACAGCTTCACCTCCGACTGTTCCAGAGCTCTGACACTGGAGACTCCTTCCGTACATGTTAAATACGTGTGTCCTTGGATGATATTCACGTTCTCATGCACATTAAACATATTAAACACGTTAAAATCATGTGTCATGTTTTCTTGCTCTACATCTAAATGGTAGTCTTCTTTTCAGCTACTGACATTTTTTTTTGTTGAAAAGTCAGAGAAAGGGAAGATTTTGCATGTAAAGTGAATTTAAATTTAAAAGTGTAACGTAATTTAAAGTGAAAAAGAAAGAAATTATTATTTTTTTTTTTTGGAAAATTTTTTTTTGATGGTAATGCAGTGATTATCTAAAGTAAGAGCCTTCAATCTGTTTCACTCCTTCTGCAAACGTGTCGTTTTAGTGTGTATGTAAATGAGCTCCTGCTGAGCCACACCCATCAGAGAACAGCAGAGCTGAGCATCAGACCTGGGGCGGGGCTCTTCTTATATGAGGTCA
Source organism: Clarias pachynema (assembly GCA_030014365.1). NCBI lineage: Eukaryota > Metazoa > Chordata > Actinopteri > Siluriformes > Clariidae > Clarias > Clarias pachynema. The sequence continues at coordinate 304,335 of JAQMYL010000006.1, read as the reverse complement.
CATTAGGGGCGCAGTCTAATTTGCTTGATTAAACCCCGGCCAGTACAAACACTGAAAAATGATTAAAACCAATTTCTTTTGTATTTACAGTCACACACACACACACACACACACACACACGTTTAAACAGGACTTAAAAATTTTGTATAATAGGTTTCTGTTAATGTTTCATCTTCTCTGGCGTTACAGTCCTCCCCCAGGATGACGCCCCCCTCCCTTCCCCTCCTCCCCTGTACCCAAAAATAAATAAAAGCGTAATTATGAAAAATTGCAGACCCAACCCTGGGGAGTCTTATTAGTGGTTAATTTAGATAAAAGTGAAATATTGGATGAGAACTTGGATGAGTGTGTATTGAACAGCGGCTGTGCGTCTCGTCTCCTCGCAGACAGTGATGCAGCGAGAGGGCGAGTTCAGGACGAACACTCCACTGCTGATGCTCAGGTAATTGGATGGAAAGCTGCGGAGTTACTGGAAGAGAAAAAGAAATGACAGTAATGTCTCTACTGGCCTGAGAGACACATTACCATAAAATAAATAAAAAATCTGGAGAACCGAACAGGAAAAACTCCTAGAAGTTTACTTTCTGCCCTCAGCGCCACCTGTGTCTATTATCCGGCGAGCGGGGCGAGCTCTGTCCTTCGTCCGTCTTCCGTGCACTGTGTTAATTGTGTCTGAAATGTCATTGTCTTTCCTCATATTAATAAAGAGCTCGCTCCTGTCTCTGTAATAGGATTAAGTATAACCTGAACACCTCTGAAGAAACGCCTCCAAAATAAACTTCACATCTGATTACATCGTCTTTCACTCACTGATGCAGAAGCAGGGGTCAGAGGCTGGAACACACAACCACACGAGTGTGTGCTGCTCCAAATAAAGCCTTTTACACTTCTTCATTAGACAAGTGTGTGTGTGCTCATGCGTGCATGTGTGTGTGTGTGTGTGTGTGTGTGTGTGTGTGTGTGTGTTACTACTGAAACTGAGGAACGCTTACGAACAAATGTGACAGCGGGCTAAAAGCCAGGATCTCTTTACATTGAACGCCTCCGTGCTCGAATAAGTGAAGGCTGACACAGGGAAGGGGCGGGGCGCCCTAACACACCACGCCTGGACACGGATAATCACGTCCTGTCTCGCTGTCGTCCACAGTCTATAAAAGAGCTGCGGGACCCCAGTCCGGTGTGGACGTTCGAACTATTAAATCTATTAATTTCTCTAGCTCTAGATCAACATTATGATTGGATTAAATCCCAAATATTCTTCAGATATTATCAACAAGTAGCAACACGGTCGAGTTGCACTTAGCACTGTGGCCTCGCACGTCGAAGGTTCGATTTCTGCCTTCTGTGTGTGTGTGTGAATTTGAAGTCCAAAGAAATTGCAAAGAAGGCTAATTGGTGTTCCCAAATTGCCCATAGTGTTTAAATGCAGTGTGTGTGTGTGTGCGCGGGCGTGCGATGCATTGGCACCCTGTGAAGTTTCCTGGATACACTCCAGGCTTCCTGCGATCCTGTATAGGATACGCAGTATACAGTAGGAGAGGAATGAATAAATGAATGATCAGAGTTTTATCAGAACGTGAGGGGGGGAAATGGCCCAGGATCGAGTTTTGCCCCACAGGCGACTTGTGTATGGCGAGCTCTGCCCCAACACAACCACACACCTGCCAGGGCACTTCATCTTTTGCCTGATATTAGATTGTATTTGGGTACACTTGCGTGTTTACACTCTCCAGTACAGCAGGTGGCAGTGTGCATTTAGTTAGTTTGCAAGCCAGCATTAAACAGAAAGAGAAGGACAAAATTAAGACATCACCCTTCGTGCTATGCCTAATACTATCGATATTTCGGAAGAAGAGTGATGTCATACCGTGTGCCAGACCGATTTTTCCACAGTTCCTAAAAGGGGAACGATTGTGTTCTCACTGATCAACATGAACCAGACTTTGTGGTCACGTGTTCTCGGGAACGATACAGGAGGCCCTAATGTGAAAACGCCCGAACTTTACTGAGTACGGAAAGAGAAAGATTTTAGAACGCAACTTAAACTCTGATAGTACATTATATATATTATATACCATAAACATACACACCGTATACACCTTCTCTCGATTTGCTAGGTTCATCAGCAATGCTAATCAGGTGAAGCTAATCCCTCCTCCATCAATTACATTCCTCCGTTAATGCTCCTTCTGTTTCCCTGCAGTTCCCAGAGATACTCCGCTCTCCGTATATTGAGAACATGATACAGAACGCTCTTTACTCTAATAAACACGACGAGGCGTAAGCGTTTCACTGGGATTGAGCCTTGTGTCTAAATGCAAATGAAGAGAACAACTAGCGAACATGAAGCTATCGGCGTAAAATCAGCAGCGCTGAAATGATATGATACATTTGAGAGAAGGAGACATCAGGGGATAAAAATAAATCATTGTTTTGCGATTAGCACACACTGAAGTCTGTGCAGGGTCGGGGTTAAGAGCGGCGTGCAAACCCAGGGGGCATGGACTCCGGTCATTTCCTCGCCTTCACGTACACACCGAGGCCGATCATTAACTGGTGAGGGGTCTTCACGCTGGGAAACTGCCAAACTCTGCCTGTGTGTGATGTACGGGAGAGAAAACTGTTAAATAGCAGGGCTGGATTTCTTTCTACAGTAAATAATTATCGTAGTCCACACCCACGTTTGACCTTTTTGACCTTCCCTTTTTGTTTAGTTTATGGTCCTTAATTCCTACAGCTAGACCAGTAACCATACTGGAAGATGCTCATTAGTCATCGGCTCTCAAGCTCTATCACTCGACTCCCAGCCTCCTTCATCCACTGATGGTCTAGAACCCCGTTTAAGAACCGGACAGAACCTACAACATACAGAGGCGGGAATCGAACCCAGTTCTAACCGTACTGCACTTCAGGACATGCTGTTATAGGAAAAAACATATGGGTTTACATTCTGGTTTATTTCACACACCACTCAGATGCTCATTATCTACTTTTTTATTTTATTTATAAATTTTTTTGTGCATTGTGAAACCATTTACATTTACAGCTTTTGGCAGAAGCTCTTATCCAGAGCGACTTACACAAGTGCTTTGAAGTTTCCATCAATAAACATATCCTTAGACTGGTTCAGTCACATGAAGTACTATAACATTAATGGTATTTTTATAGATGCTTTTAGCTCGAGCAGCTTCCATTTTATCTCATTACACACAGCTTAAGGGCCCAACAGTGCCAGAGTGGTGGTGCTGGGGTCCTGGGGACGTCCCGATCATCAGTCCAAGACCGAGTTACCCCTGCCGTCACGAACCGAACATCAAACAAATCAAACGAATCAAATTACCTTTGATTCAGACTCGACAAACGGACTCGCGGTGTTCGCTCTAAAGACGGCCAATATCTCAGACGGGAAGACGCCTCGGTGTTTAGACCCGCAAGTCTCTGCATCATATTAATGTATTCATGAGGAATAAAAGGTTAGAGCCGTACAATAGAATCCTCCGCATGTATATTTTATACAGTATGGTTAATAGATTATGTTCTACAGAGCATTAATTTGTCAGACAAAGCAGAAACGATGGCATTACATAGATCTCGGTATTTCTTGTGACAGTGTATTATATGTATATCTAATGAAACGCTTTGTAGATTTCTCTCGTCTTTGTTCTTCTCCTTTGCTGTAGCCAGAATTAGCGCTGCGACCTGTTGTGAGGCTTTTTTTTTAATGAAAGTAGCTCAGATGGCGGCGTTGCAGGCTTTTGATCCGTCTCTGACTGTAGATGTGTGACTTTAGCAGTTTAAAGGCTTCAACCCACTCAGACACAGCGTGGCTCTCTGCTGCTCAGAACAAATGAGCAAGGGACTCGATAATAGGTGTAAGATTGCAGCGCTCAGTCCTCCCGCTGAAAATTAATAGAGATCTTTCTATTGTGTTAAAAAATTAAGAGAAAGATCAGGATAAAATTACAGACAAGACAGGCAGAGAGTGGAGCCTTTCCAGACGGGATTCGCTGGAGTAACTTCAGTCAGGATTTTACTCTCAATCTGACACATTGGATCTTTTGACAGATTAAGGGGGGAATTTCTCTCCTATGTATAAACTGAGCCCTAGAAATAACTTCAGGTAGTAAAACCAGCTGAAGTGGCATGTTGGTCAAGAATTTATAATGTTTTATTCACTCTTTTCTATTTCCTATCATCTCCAAACTGACCAAAAATATCATTTTCTATTTTAAACTAAAATATAGATGAGGTGTACAAGTTAGATATCTTAGCAAGTGAAAATATCTTAAAAATATCGTTAAATGTGTCTACAGTACACTTTCTTAAAATACAATTACAACAGACCAAGTAGAAGACTATTCAGCTTATTACTAATCAAATTCTATTAAAATTATGGGCTATCAAGCAAAAATGTCTATTGCCAAAGAATTTCACAAGTTTTACAAATTTATTTCAACAAAATTACCTGCCAATAGACCAAGACATTTTTACCTTACAATTTTGGTTACATTTGACTAGAAATATTCTTAATAATCTTATAAAATCATTTTATTTTAAGAAATTATAGACAGTTTTGGCAAAACGCAAGAATAGTTAACTTGCTAAGATGTCATTTTTTTGCAGTGAGGGCGTGTCAGAGAAACGACACTTCTAAAGAGTTCATGGACATGTGATGGTCCCAGTAATGATCATGCATGGCCACGCCCCAGGTCAAGTTTAAACTTGAAACTAAGTTTAAAAAGTTTGCAAATTAAATAAAAATAATCTCTCTTAAAAATGGTCTCACAATTTCAAGCAAAACTTTAGAGCCAAAGTCATTATCTGCTCTCTCTCTCTCTCTCTCTCTCTCAATCTCTCTTTATGTATTCCTGAGCGGTTGCCAAATCCTCCTCCTTCAGCAATGAGCTCACCGGATGCGGTACCGATTCCCATGACGGCGAGTGGAGGAGGCTTCAGTCGCACTTTCGAACGAGCTTCAACACCTGCTCCCATCTCCTAAAAAAGGAAGGCCTGTGACTAAAGCAGACAGTTTCTGCTGCGATATTAGCCAGCACCGCATACGGCGAGGCAGGAGGCGTTTCAGAACCTGGCAGTGGACGCAGCCCAAGTTTTCAAGCTTGAACTCGCTCCGAAGTTTAAAGCAGAGCTCGGCAGGCAAAGAAAGTTAGATCCCGGAATGGTTGTTTTGGAGATGGACAGGGATATGTTTTTCTGGTGTCTGATCTCGCACGGCATCGGGAACGAGAGCACAGAAATATCTGTGGAAACAGGTGCACAGGATCTGAGGAGCGTCAGTGAGAGAATCGCTACAGAATACAAACCACACGGGCTTATTTTTAGCCTTACACCAATATCCTGCCGAGTACAGTAATGAGAACGTGCGAACTGTCTTCATATGACAAAGAATTAGGAAAGAGTTACCAGAGTTAGCTACTTTCCCATAAAAGCTGGGATATTAGCTGCTTAGCAATCGTGGACTTTTACTGTAATTTTCTTCAATCCATGGTAACATGATTTGGCTTCTTTTTTGTCTGAATCTATTAAAGTTATTGCACTTAAAGCTGGCTTATTGTTTGGACCGATGAGAGAGAACGTTCTCAGTTCTTTCTCGGGCTCTCATTATGCACAGAGCAAAAGGTTCAGACAGTGGCAATGTTCACACTTCAGATAATGTCTACATTAGCATATCGCACCCCATGCTCTTATTAGGAAATTATGTTTCCTGTTATTGTTCGGCACGGAGTCCTCGGAGAACCCGGCTAGTCACGCTTCTGTGGATGCTAACTGGCCTGTGGAAAAGGAAATGACTTTCAAACTTCTGGACTAACTCGTTTCCTGAAATAAATACAGTGTGAGAGCGATCACTGGGGTACGACCGTAACGTTTCTCAAACGGCTGCGATTCGAAACGCTGGGGAGCTTTCTCCATCGGGAGGAGAACGTCCCACCTAGCGGCGCTTGCAGAAGTGAACTGTATTCCTGTGGAAGTGCAAATGTACGCTGTACAGTACGTTGTGTACAAAAACTCAAATTTGTACCTGTTTACTGTTTACTTTATATACAGTACAAAGATAGTATTTAGATCTCTGGGGCAGGTTCAGTGTTTCAGTGGTTAAGGCATTGGACTACTGATCGAATGACTACAACTGCTCAGATGTAAAAAAACAAAACAAAAAAAAAACATCGTAAGTAGGGCTGGGCCATATTATACCTTTCACGGTAATACCGGTACAATGTTAGGCAATGATAAGAAAATGAAATATCGCGATAGAATATGGGTAAAA
>JAQMYL010000006.1:257064-275139 GCA_030014365.1 Clarias pachynema | reverse complement strand
TTCTAAGTCGTTCTGAATCGCCTCTGAACCGTCCGCGTCGTTCTGTTCACGGCTAACGCTTAGCTACAAAGCTAACTAGTGTCTAACACAAGACTGAATCCGTCTCTAACCCCTGATGAAGGGCACTACTTGGAGTGTGGAACCAGGGGGATTGTGCACCCTACATAGTGCACTAGCTTTCTATTTAACACTACTTGGGATATCTTCAGTACTGTGACTGCGGCCTCATGCATAAGGTCATCACCATGCTGATATTCGGCACAACAGCACGGCCTCGAGTGCGTTATTGCTTAATTACCGTGAGTAGAGAAATTCCATCTTTAAAGACAGCGAGAAGATTTTCTCTTTCTCCTGACCCTGTGTCAGCAGTCTGGAGATCAGTATTGACTACAACCCACAAAACATTTAACACCCACTTCACCAATAATTGTTTATCAGTGCTGATTAATGCTCCATTCCCATCATTCAATTTCTACTCTTTAACGATTCCTTCATGTGGAAATGCGAACATGGCCGAATTCCGAGTCACTTTAGTGCAGAGGTTACGCAGGAAAGGTCAGAGTACACAGCTGCTAACGTTTCCAAAGTTTCCAAAGTTGTGATTTTTTTTTTCTTCCTTGAGTTTTATTTCTAGTTTTTATATCATAAATTCTGACAGTGACTCAAGCTAAATTAGTGATGTCACAAAAGTGCTGATGTCACACTGAAGCAGTTAGATGAAATCATGTATGTGTGTTTGTGTGTGTGTGCTGTACAGAAGCCGTGTCTGGAGATGAGAGACTCTGATTAAGAGGCGTCCTCAGTGTGAAGGCATAAATATAGGACTGAATGAATTAATAAATAGTGTCATAATCCCTGAATGACATTCCACTCTGTGTGTGTGTGTGTGTGTGCGCGTAACTGTTGTTACAGCCAAAACATAAATCTCAGCGTGACCTGTTGTGGCTCCTCAAGCTGTCAGATGGTGGCGCTGGACCGTACACCGCGTCTCCCGCGAGCATAACTGAGACACGCCCCTGTTTTAGACAAACTCCGCCCCTTGGTGTGCACAAGAGTCTGATAGTGCTTCAGTGCTTCAGTTCAATTTTATTTCTATAGAGCTTTTAACAAAAAGCAAAGCAGCTTTACAGAATCTAAAGAAAATAAATGTAAAACGTTGATCTATTTCTATAAAGCTCCTGTGTGATGATGTTTACTATACGATAAAAAGTGAATGAATTGAAGCTAGTGTCATTTAATTTACATATTAAAGTGCACATACATGGAGACGAACTCACACTGATTGCACGGAGCTGGAATAGACGTCAGCTCCGCCTAGGAACATTAAATCCAGCTGTTTACATTAGATAACTGTTGGTAAGATTTACTGAGCGTGTGATTCTTAACTACACCAACAGGTGGCACTAATGAACCAGTTACAGTAATGCTAAGTTACGTGTTATAGCTGTACGTTAAACACATGCATTAGATACCTGTGCTTAGCTTTACACACACATACACACTCACACACTCACACAGATATAATGAGGTGTTAATGACTGTGGCGTTATAAGGAAATTGTGTTATCAGTCCTGCGTGTTGTATAATTAGTGTAAAACGAGGTGTAAGTGCAGGTGTAAGCAGATCGAATAGTAAAAAAAAATCAAGGGGGATGGTCAAGTATTTATTGATTTATTGATTTATTTTGTGTGTGTGTGTGTGTGTGCGTGTGTGTGTGCGTGCGTGTGTGTGTTGGGGGGGCCTTAACTAACCATTCAAAATAATTTCAAAATATGTAAAATTTTTAAGAAAGTTTTATTGACAAAATATAAAGAATTTGTCTTTTATAATCATTTCGGAAACTCCTGACGCTTTGTTTTCATCGTGTCTCCGCTGAGAGGATTTGTGTGTATGTATCATACCTTCAGTTCTATTCTTTTTTATATAAGTCAAAAGCTGCGCTTGAACTGTTCTCTTGGCCGTTGTGAAAATGCGGACAGCGTGAAAAATGACACAACCTGGCGTGAGCTTGTAAGAAGCGCATATTGAGGTCTGATTGGCTGTTATCACCGTTATTTATAGTCTGTAGAAGATCATATGTAGAGAGTTTCAATATTTCATTTTCATGAGAAATGTTTAAGTAATACACAGCATTATTAATCTGAAGGGGACGGTAAAGGGGGATGCTGGTTTTACAGACGGGATGGTTTTTGTCATTTTTTTCAACAGGGGGATGCCCGCCCCACACACACACACACACACACACAAAACGAGACCTGTGGTGTTTGAACCTGAGAACTTCTGAACCATACTCCAGTGCCTCAACTACCGAGTTACACCCTGCCCCTACACACCTCACACCTCATGCCCTACATCCTACACCTTATGCTCTACATCGTACACCTACAGTACACCTCACTCCCTACACCCTACACATCATGCCCTACACATGCCCTTCACCTCACTCCATACACCCTACACCTCACACCCTAAATCTCACCCTACACATCATGCCCTACACCTCACTCCCTACACCCTCCACATCATGCCCTACACATGCCCTTCACCTCACTCCATACACCCTACACCTCACCCCCTAAATCTCATCCTACACATCATGCTCTACACCTCACTCACTACACCCTCCACATCATGCCCTACACATGCCCTACACCTCACACCCTACACCCTCCACATCAGTCCTACACACTACACCCTATGCCCTACACTGAGGTGAGACACAGTAAGTCATAAGATTTCGGTCTGACAGGAGTCGCTCTAGCGTGACATCCTCTCTTCTTGCACAGCGCTAAAAAGAACCTCGGGAGCCTCTCGCCCTCAGTGCACTTATAAACATGTGCGACCACTGCGAAACTAAAAAGGGAGCAAGAAAACACAAATCGTTATAGTGACCGTGACATCAAGCAACACTAAATAATCCAGAATCACTGGAAAGCAGTCAAGCAGCAAATCTGGATGTCTTTATTTGGTGTGATTGTGATGAGACTCAGCAATTCTGTATTCATTTCTCAATTGTATCTGTCTAAAGTGACATTGCAGATTAGGTGCGAGTTTTTTTTTCTCGTTTAGATAGGATTAAATAGATTAAAAAACTATTAAGCCAAAAAATGCATTAGTAAAAAATGTCGCTTATTTATGGAGACTTTCAGACCACACTCCTGCTCTGTCACATCGTCATCAAAACAAAGAAGAGAAGCTTAAACACTACAGTACAGACCACAGAGTTCATAAAGAGTTAAATGAGAAGAAAAGAGAGAAGAGGAGAAGAGAAGGCAGGAGAAGAGGAAGGATCAGAGGTGAGTTCCTCCACGATGCTGGTGTGAACAGAGACCACTGGAGTGAAGAGCTGACGATAAGGCTTGTGTTTAAACGCCACAATCGGAGGACGTCTACCCCAGGTGATTAGATGGAGACTGATGTGAATGAAGCTGATGAATTAAAGCTGATGAATTAAAAGTCATTACTCCTGAACCTCCTGCGATTCAGCAGTCAGGATGTTTTCCATCAATAGATCGGGTCAGGAATGTAGAGCTGCAGCTTTCAGTGGAATAAATGCCTGAGGTCGACCTACAGCACCTGACAGTTAACTGTCCTTTTTATGTTTGGGGATTAGACCTCACTGCCTCCTGGTCACTGCTGAGAGATTCCTGCACCAGAATTGTAAAAAAAAAAAAAAAAGAGGTCACTCAAGGTCAGAGTATTAGCTTGCTAGTCCAGGGAAGCTAAGGAAGAAGAAAAGTTTTTTTTGTTTTTTTCCCCCTAAATTAAAGTTCCAGCACACTTTGTTTTTAAGAAGCACGGGTATCTTAACTGAATAATTTACTTCCTCTTATCTGCCTCTGTGGACGTCGATAAGCTGGTGTTATTGGCTGGAATAAAAGTCCTCTTTCCCCCGGAGTGTGAGCGACTGATGTGCAGAAACGCTATCATTACACTCGGGACCTGGTGTAGGACTGAATTTAAAAAATTGGGGGTTAGGAGTGTAACCTCTGTGCACAGCTGTAGGTTTAGTTATTTCTCCCATAGATCAGCAAATGACATCTTATTAGCAGGTGCTAAAGCGCTCTTAGCGTTAATGACTACCGTTAAAAACAATGCTTTTATTCAAAGGCAATGAGAAAAGCTAGCTGACTTCCATTTTGTGTAAAAACAGCTCGTCCTGCTCCGAGAGTGAGGGCTGATGGGAACTTCACACAATGGCTCTGAGTACAACTCTCCTCTCTAAAATTATAGACTGGAAATAAATTATTAATCTTTTGAATGCCCTGAATGCCCTCATGCCATTAGCCATTAGCACGCACGCTCATTAGCCACATTTTGTGTTTTTGATAATTTTGTGGTTAAAAGCAAAATGCAGCATTGTTAGAAGAAAAAAAAAACATGTTCTGTCAAATTCCATGTTGAATAATTATTTAAAATGGAGTTTAAACTTTTAATTATTTTAATGATTTTCATTACACACATTATCCTGTAATCTAAAATATATACGGTGCTGTGGAAAAGTTTTAGTGAAGGTAAGGAAAAAATGCTGTAAAGTAAAAATGCTTCCAAACAGAATAAAAATTAAAATCGATATTTGGTGTCACTCACCTTTGGCTTCAAACCAGCATTAATTTTTACACCTGCACACAGTCCGGGATTTTGTACGATCGGCGACACCAATTATACCGAGCGTTAGGATTACCAATGCTGATGATCAGGAATTTCATATGTAGATTGAAACACAGTCATTAAGTGAAACAGAAACAGCTGTGTATGAGGTTTAAACCTGGGTGAGGAACAGACAAACTCTGCTACTAAGGTGAGGTTGTGGAAGACAGTTTCATGTCACCACGGCGGGACGGAGCTCAGCATCAAGACACAAGGTAGTTATACTGCATCAGCAAGGGCTCTCCCAGACAACCATTTCAGAGGGGGTTCAGGGTGTGCTGTTCAAGCTATTCTGAAGAAGCACAAAGTATCGGGTGATGTTGAGAACCGTAGACTCAGCAGTCGGCCAAGGAAACTTGCAGATGGAAGACATTTCATGCTTACTTCTCTTTGACATTGGAAGATGCCCAGTAGTGCTGCCTGCAAAGAACTGAAGGAAACCGGAGGGATCCAGGGACACCCATGAAGAACTGCAGCCCAAAAGCCAAACCTCTAACATGGAAAGAAGGCTCAACTATGCATGAAAACACAGGAACTGGGTGCAGCAGGTGCTCTGGAGTGATGAGCCAAAATGTAAAATATTTAGCTGTAGCAGGAGGGCAGGATGTTTACTGAAGGGCTGGAGTGTGGTACAGTAATGAGCGTCTGAAGGAAACAGTGAAACATGGTGGAGGTTCCTTGCAAGTTTGCCTTTCTGCCTTCCTGCAAGTGGAGTTGAAGATTTGGTCAGAATTACTGGTGTCCTCTGTGCTGAGAAATACAGGCAGATACATAACCAAATTTAGGTGTCGAATTTATTCTACATCAGGACAACGAGCCCAAACACACAGCTATTGTCATTAAGAACTGCAGTATCTTCAACGTAGAGAAGAATAAGGAATCCTGAAAATGATGGTTTGACCCCCACAGAGCCCTGATCTCAACATCATCCAGTCTGGAAGAAGGATTCGAGGCAGCCAACATCCATAGAAGATCTGAAGTTGGTTCTCCAAGATGTTTGGAACTTGCCAAATTCCTACAAAACCTGTGTGCAAGTGTACCGAGAAGAACTGATGGCAAGTCTGGTTTTACAAGCAAAGGGTGGTCACACCAAATACTGATCTGGATTTCTCTTCTGCTCATTTACCTTCCATTTTGTTTATCCATCAAATATAAACTATTAACACACTTCTGCACAGTTACTGTATATCTGGAACATATTTAAACACTTATAACAGCTGCTATAGTACACTGTGAGGTGCATTGCCGGGTGGGCAGAGTCGGGTGTGTCGTGTTGGGTGTGCCATGGTGATTATTGCACTACGTTATATAAATCTGTAGTGTTAAAAACAATTGTGTTACATAAAGCTGAGTTTAAATGAAACAGAGATCCAATTTATAAGAATAATAAGACACACACACACACACACGCGCGCTCTAATTATGTCTAGCTCATGCTTGAGCCTAATGCACACCTTCAGTATTCATGAGCGCTAATTAAAACATTCATATTACTTCATAGTGCTCTTTGCACAGCCACCAAATAGCAGCTTATATTACATAATGTCATCGTTGCCATAGCAACAGACTCATTTACAGTTTCTCAGAAACATTACAAGCTGCGATTGTTTTTGTTTTATTACCTTAATGAGCGAGAGAGAGAGAGAGAGAGAGAGAGAGAGAGAGAGAGAGTGTGTTTATAGCTGCTATAATCTATCAGCACTAACGGGACAAAGGCCCCTCTGACTGGAGAATGCGTTTCGAGCTAACTGGAATGTGTGTGTGTGTGTGTGTGTGTGTGTGTCTGCACTGTACTGCATACAGGGCCAAGCTGTAAAAGTTAGAAAGCAGAGGAAGTGTTAAAGTCAGCCGTGCTGTTTCGAGAAGCTCTTTAAGGTGAAGTTTAATCCTCTTCCACACACTGCCTGTCAGGCCGACCGCTGCAAGGCTCTGATCCAGGATTCTTGGCAGGAAAGATTTATTTTTTGCAGGAAAATGGAAATAGGTTTTCGTGCGTCACTTTAGTATTTCTTTTTCATTTGCTGGACTTTTGGCCGCTCCGATGAAACTGTAGCAGGTAACCACTCTAGGAAACCGCTCTCACATCCACAGGGGGAAAATCAACTGCTGGTTTCGTGTTTAAACTCTAGTGCTGTGCAAAAGTATTCATCCCCCATCCCCCCGCACTAAATAAGGCACTGAGTCCACACATGACATTACTGCATGAGTGGCAAAAAGATGATGTTTAAACCCTCTGGATAAACGTTGTGAATGGAACGTGAAATACTGTCCATGACTCGCACTCGCACCCTGGATGAAGACGGCTCTTCCTGATGAAGGTTCTCGATCAGAAACAACTGGCTAATACCAACAACTCTCTCATAACTTCTAATTATAAACTGAAAATTGAAAAGGTGTGCTTAGTTTATAACTTTGACACTGAAATGGCTAACACAGATGGTAAAGCTGTTGAGTAGTGCATTAGAGCGAGTCTTGGGGAAATAAACACCACAGAGGTGGAAGACGGAAGGTAGAATTATGGATCGCGAAACGTTTAAAGAGTAAACATGGCTGTTTTATTCTGCTGCTTTCCGGAATCGTCTGGGAGTGTGCTAATGACATTCACATTCCTGTAATCAGTGACAAAGTGGCTGTGATTTACATTCTGCAAACGCCTTGATGGGAATCTCTTTTTCTTTTCTAATCACCATGCGGAGAACTCGCTCTGTATGTTAAATCCATTCCACCTGGAAAACCCGATTGCAAATGCTTAATTATCCCTGACCTCACCAGTGTGTCCCTGAGGAGGAGGAGGATGGGGAGGAGGAGGAGGAAGGGGAGGTGCCAGTGATGAATCCTGCAGAAGCATGAAATGGCATGAAGATTGTGAATGTAATAGTGACCTGATTCACAATCGGACAGCAGGGAGGCGCTGGAGCTGTCAAGCGAAATCACTCAGGCTTGTTTAGATGTGGACCAGATTGAGGGGCGTCAGGTGGAACACACCACGTCCTTAAATCACTGAACTTTTTCAGTGTGTTTCTGCACCACAACCATGTAGTGCTTTAAACCAACTAAATGACTCAGGGTACGGGAACCAAACATGCTGTGTGTTGAGGATTGCAGATGAGTTTTATCTGTAGAAGTTGTTAGCAGAAGTGTGAAGCGCTCTGGAGATTCGGACCGATGGAGAAAAGGAGAAAGTGAGCGTTCTAGTACACATAGTATTGGAGGCATTGCTGTTATTATTTGGTAATGTACTGTATTGAGCGCAGCCCCGTGTTCCGTGTTCCTCATGCTCAGGTGATTTCTATGATATCTACACGCACTTTGAAAAGGTTTGTTTACTCTGATGTTCAGGGAGAAACAAAAGAACCATTTTAACTCTGAGCCTCGGCTACTGGGGGCCAATAAACACAATCACATTTACAGCATTAGGACGACGTCCTTACTTTTTTTTATCGCATTGTGCATCTGAGTGTTAAGGGCCTTGCTCAAGGGCTCAACAGTGGCTGTGCTGGGGTTTGAACATGAGACCTCCAGATTTGTAGCCCAACCACTGAGCCACCATTGCCCATTCCGTCATATGGATGGTACTTTAATGCCTCCTTGAGAACTGCCACTGCCTGATTAAGTCGCTGCTCAATTTCCCATTATTGAGAATGTAATTCTGTAGAAGGGGCATCTGCTGTAAATGTACTTAACATGAATTACTTTCACACCTGATCCATTAGACAGCGTTTAATTCTGAAAACCCTGATGACGGTTTTGTTTTTCAGTGTGGAACATTTTCTCCACAAAAGCCACACCCTTGGTGTCTTGTGTCTCACTCTGACGTGTTTCCATGAGGACTCTGGTCTGATAGTCTGATGTTTTCCCTCTCGGTCAGACTTTTTCAGAGCCACACTCCGGAGCTCGATGCCGATCGTTTTGTCTTGGATGTTAAGACGGTAATTATGCAATGAAGAAATACAAAGGCTTAAAGGATTTTGGAGCTCCACCCGACGGTCCACAGACAGGCAGGTTGAGTACGTCGCTCTTAATCCTGCTGTATCTGCAGCTTCAGCAGTAGTGGCACGAGGGCGCTGGAGGAGATTCTCTCCATCACATCTCAAACTTTTGCGTTTCGGCCCACTGCCTGATGCGATGGTGCTTTACAGGGCAGCCAGCTGCTGCTAATGTGCAGCCATATTGGCTTTTATTAGACAATTAAATTAGATGACAGTCAGAGTTTTGCTGTTAGAAGAGCGTGTGGTGTTTCACAGGGAGATCATGATGCTGCAAAAGAGACGCATAAAGCGTAGTTTAGTTGTTTATTACCTTTCATTGATTTCTCATGATGATACAAGAAGATGCTACTACTCATACAAATCCCTCACGCAGCCACCCGGGACAGGAGGATTAGGTGCCCAGGATCGTTCAGTGGACCAGGAATCACGGCCGCATTTTCTCTTCACCGTCCACTCAAAGAAAATCCCCGGTGACTTTTTATTGAGTTTTGACTCGACGTCATGCGTTGAGCTCAGGCATTAAGGAGAGCTTTACTGAGAACTTTCTGAGTAGGAGACTCCAAGGTGGAGTTTCCACCATGCCGGAGCTAATAGGTTTATTAATTATTAAAACTCTTTGCAAGACAAATGACTACGTGCTACAGTAGGTCCTCACAGAGTCTCCTCCTGAACCTTATAGCTCGTCCCATCACACCAACACACAGTAAATCTGTTGTACTCCTTCCATCAAGAAATCCACATGAAATAGCATTCTACACTCCTGGCAGTCACGATGAACATCTCAAACCGTAGTGTTCCTTTTAAAATTAACTTTACAGTAGCTTGATGCAGCTTTGGATTTCCATCATCCTTTAAAGGTCTGGAGGAAATGATTTTAATCTAGGGTGTGTTGTGCTCAGTCATGTGCTGGTGTTAACGAGTTGTTAATTATGGCAGTTGATGGAAGAAAGTGACGTTTGGCGTGACAGTGCGGAGAGCAGCGTGACAGGTTTATGATGAGTTTTAAGGCAAAGTGAAGTAAATAACATTAAATAGAAGAGATAAGGACTAATTCCGTCAGTGTGCCATACGAGCCTGCGCGCTGTTTCTGAGCGTATAGATGTGTGTCAAAAAGAGACGTCAGCAAGTTTGTGTTATTATCATAATTACAGTAGTCTTGAGAGGTATCGGTTTCACAATATGATATTTTTCACACATTCCTTTGTTCCAATCAGCTTTCAGGAGACGTGGTGTTATATAAAGAAACACATTGAGTACAGCTGCCTCGCGAGTTTTAATTTCATTACATCTTTTGAGTTATAGAAGAGTGTTAATGATGCTTTAAAGGTTAGCTCTGAAAGTGCAGGAAGAAACAGTGTTCATAATGTTCCAAAAGCTCTGAAAGGCCAAACATGAATTTAATACGCTTTGTTATTGTTTCTATAGTAACGCTTAATTCATAGGGATGTGTACGGCAAACATTCCAAACACATGAACTAAAAATAGAGATGTTTCCTATAAGGTTCTATATGAAATGTTTATACATTTGGTTCTGATACAAAGCAACAGCACCATTCAGGAATTACAGCCAAGTACAGTCATACACACAACACATTTGGGGTGGCTCATAAATAATGGAACAAATGGCTGAGAAGCAGTTGCATGGCTGAGGTGGTCCTGAGTGCATTTGCTAGCTGTTCACCTCAACATGATCTCTAAAGGCGTGTCGATGCAAATGTGGTTGTGTACAAGTGGTTGTGTACAGACGCCAAATGCTGAAAAACGTATCCTTGTTCCAATATTTATACCTTTAAAGAACATTCTGCCAATATTAACCGCAGACAGATAAAAGTATAACATGTCGTTTTTCTTAAGGAACGATGGAGCTGTTGATAACACTTTGGTTTTCATGTTAAACAGAAAGCGATAGAAGGTTAAAGCTCCTGTAAACCGTATTGTATTTCATTATTGCTGAGGTTTCAGTAAACAAATTAAGATCCCTTTTTAACTGTGTAACTCTATTACTGAAACTACCCCCTGCTCATTAATATTCAAACAAGATACAATATTCTAATGCTCATTAATATTCATTATCTGACATGAGTAAGATCCACAACTGGCCTGAGTGGAAAGAAATGACAAGGAAATAAAAACTCAGCTGTGAGAGGTGAGACACTTCGGAGTGGTGAGTTTATTGTATAATCGTAGCAGAAAATTAGCATTTTTTTTATTAATCAGTGGTTTAATTGTTGCTGTTAAAAACATTGATTCGGTGTTTAATATGCTAACGCTGATTCACGCTAACTCGCTCTGCTCGAGAGAGCAGCTAGCAGCATCACCTAAACACACTCTACACAGAGAGCACGGAGACTTAAACGTACAATTACTTATGCAAATCAGATATCATCTAATTAAACATGTGTAAATTTGCATACTGCATGAATTCAAAAACCTAGAATTTAACTGATGTTAGTGTTTAAATGTTGATTTCACGCTGTGTGCAGATGCACTGCAGGGAGAAATACTGTAAATGCAGCGCTAAGCAGCAATGTAAGGACGTCTAGATTATCTCATGTGAACGCTTCTGAAATCTTGTTTTTAATATTATAAAAACTGTCATCAGAATACGTACCAGCTAACCAACAACAGTGTGCAGTAGATATTTAAATTGTCTCTGTCTTTATGTTTCCTCGTTCCTGATCTGCTTTTAGAGCCAGTTATTGGTGATTATTGTTAGAAGAAATGAATGTCATATTATAATCATATTAATAAAGCATATCAATCTTATAATAAAACTTTATTTAGGTATTAGACAATCTCTCAGGGCTGTAATGCAGTCCAGCATTGTCAAGTCAGGACCAAATGAAAGCACCACTGAGTCGAGCTCTGGAAGGCTTTACCTTCTTACAGTACATTTCACGGACTTGGAAGGTCTCAAGTTCTCTTTAAGTCCAAATTGTATTAAATCAAAGTCAAATACATAAAATACACAAAACATCTTGAGCCTGGACTCAGTTCCCGAAGCTCTGTTATCTCACAACCTCATGTACTGAGTGTTAGTATATATATATAGAATAAATATGCTACATGTGCCCATGTTCATGTGGAATTTAATTGCACACTCATAAGTGTGTATTAAAAATGTACAGTACCATCTGTTGAATTCAGAGATGAACTAATGATTTTTTTCAAGCTCGATTTTTTTTAAGATATAGAGGCATTTTTCATTTAAATTTCTTCTTGTCCCGTCGGCCGATTGTGATGAAACAAAGCCTATATGTTACTCAGAGCTCGGTCTAATACACCTGTGTAAACCCTGTTAAAATTCCTTCAGTAGTTTTTACATGATGTGTGCACAAGCAAACAGACCAAAAAAAATTCCCAAAACCATCTTTATGTGTTCTATTACTCATCTTCCGTCCCATCAAATAATTTTTTAACAAATATTTTCAATGTACAGACACGCCCACTTAACAGTTTTATTTTATGGCTGTAGAATTTTACTTAAGTTTTAGAAAAGACGAATCTATAATTTTTCGACATAAACTCTTTGTTTATCTGTCAATAAAGTTCAGGCTTCAGCTCTTCAATAAGCATCTCAGTGTAATGAGCACTTTTATTTTCTGGCCCTTAGGAAAACTGTAAGCATCGTGGTGTACAGAACAGAGAACACCAAGTGAAGTGACTTTCAGGTGAGCTTATCTGATGATGATGATGATGATGATGATGATGATATTGAATTACTATAGATGAAGATCAAAAATCTAAGCGAGATGGTTAAGGCAAAAGAAGAAGAAGAATTCAAACTGAAAATAATCGATTGGAAAGACAGTTGATTGTCTGCTCAGAGGAGATTTCAAGATTTCCCTCTCACTTACGTCTAAATAAAGCTGGATGCTCTGAACACCTGAGATCTCTAACGTGCTCCTGTTTGAAAACTGCATGATGCAACAGCAGGCAATCTGAGCTGGCGGCCCATCAGCACCTGAGGCCCAGGTGAAAGAAAGAAAGAGTGAATAAGCTCATTTCGATAGAAGACAAAAGCACCATCAGGGGAGTACGCAGTGGGCCAGCGTTATGCTAAGCTAATCAGACAGGTTCAAGTCCATAAAAGCCCAACCAGGGAGAGGAGAGGAAATGTGTAACGGCTCTGAGTGTTAATGCCGTTCTAGTGAACAGGAAGTCCACTGGGTAGACACTCTACTCTCCAATTACAGCCTTCTGCTCTGACTCGAACACGTCTCATCAGTCCCGAGGCTGGAGCTTTATTCTCTTTCACATTTTCTCTGTAAAATAAAAAATCCAGTTTGAAATGAAGCCAAGAAATCGTCGATTGTCTCCAAACCGTCTGACTCGTAACGTAGCTGAGCTGAGGATAAAAGATAAATTAGTATTTCTGATTAAATTCTGTTTAACATAAAATGGAAAAAAATAAAATAAAAAAATAATAATATATATATATATATGTATATATATTTTTTTTTTTACTTTTTTTTCCTTTTTTTTTCCATTTTATATATATATATATTTCTAATTCCATTAAATAATTGACATACTTTCAAATACATACTTTGGGAAACTGGATTTGAATATTCCAGAAGACAAAAAATTAGACGCCCTGGCTAGAAGTGGCACGCACTCACTGCGGTCTAAATCATAAAGGCCATCAGCAGTGTGTCGAGTTTTACATTCAGTTCTCGTCCTGTCACTGTTCCCTTCCCACATTGAGTGAGAATCTGCTGCATCCTGCGTCCAGACCATCACTCACTCACTCTCTTTCTCACCGGCCGCTCTTGTCTCTCTTTCATAAAGAGACTAAACTCATGTCTGGTCTTCGTAACCAAAAGCTGTAACCTCGGAGAGCAGCTCTGCCTGATACAAAGCACTCACACTGGAGACTCTTCCATTATAATCAGGAGCTGTTGCACCTCAGTCTTAACTTCATTCAATCATCTCATCCTGTGCAGTGAGATAAAATCATCACCGCTAAAAAGAACAGCCCAGAAAACTGCAGATGGTGGGCGGAGCTTCCACAGCCGTCTGTAACAGCAGCACATTATGAGTCTTCAGCGGGTTTAGCGATGACGCTGAGTCAGCGAGTCTGGAACCTAAAGTTATATATTCCACTTAAAAGTAGAATACATCACATCTTACACGCTGCTGATTAGTAAAGACACAGTGCGCACAGACACACACTTGAGGAGTGTCTAGACAGCAACTTTTTTGTTTGTGCTTCGTTCTCAAGAGAAAATTTCCCACAGAGTGTCATTCCATCCGTCTTCTCCACAGTCGCCTGATATCCGATTATCTTCTCGTCCATCTCCTCTAGAGAGTGCAGCACTGACACACACACACACACGCACTTGGGAAAAGATGAAAAGAGACCCCGCGCCCCCGTCTGAGATGTCAGCGAGAGGAGGGTTTTTTGGAGAAAAAGAAAAAGGCGTAGAGCAGAGAAGAAGCGCACACTCCTCTGGAGGACGGCTGAATCATGACTGTAAATAGAGATAAATGGGCCTCCCCAGTGCTCAAATATTTGCCACAAAATTGCAGACACGCCAACACGTCCGACAGGCTGATGGATCAGCAGCGAGCGCCGAGCCGAGAGAAAGACGAGTGTTCTCTCTCACCGACGCCAAAACAAGTCGCTCTTAATCCCTGCAGCAGGTCAGAAGCGGGAATCTTCAAACAACACTTAATCTTTATTTATATCTAAAAAAAAAACTCTTGTCTGTTCATCCCTCTTCATCTCCGTGCTGTAAAGACAATGTGACGATAAACATCAGATGGGCTTAGGGAGGAGGAAATCTGCATGGCCTTCTGGGAAAACTCCCGGTTCCCAGAGACCACACACACCAGGTGTGTACGGTGCAGGTGCAGGTGTAGCGCGCATCGATCAGTGCTGTAAAACCGCCAGTCTGCCTGCTTTAATACCGAACTTGTGTCTGATTTTCTACCGTGTTTAACGTCACACCTTGATCCGGTTGCTCATTACGTCCTGAAGTGAAGCGTACATCTGCAGATTTAACAGATTTAGTTTAAAAAGCAGCTGTGAAATGATCTCAGGCTCACATGCTGTTTCTGATGATACTCTAGAGATTAAATGTGTGATGGGTAAAAAAATAGACAAAAGAGTAAACAAACTGTCCTATAAGTCTTTACATTAAAAATATAATGATGAATACATACTGTGAGTTTTTACTTTCCAGGCTTTGTTTTATTAATTAATCACCCGTAATGGATCAGGTTTTGGGCTCCTGATACCCGATCCCTGTATGAGTATGGATTCTAGTGAGGGGAATCACCAGGGGCGACCCGATACAATATTATCGTGACAACCAGGTGCTGATTTGATTGATATTGTGATTCTTTTAGCATCACGATGTTATACTGTAAATGACCTCGTTAAATTTTTTATCTAAAATAAACTTAGCAAGTAACTTTCTCCTCTGGAGTCTGTGCTGCGTGAATAGTTTAGAGCATGCCACCTCCAGAATTATACGTAACTGAATCGTTTTTCTCCATCTCTAATGTTTCCCTCCCAGCAAAGCTGACCTGTATCTCCAGCTCACATTCCCTTCTACGTGTCTCGGCGTGTAGCCTTAAACAACTCGTGTTTATACCCATACACTCTGTTTATCTCCAGATATGTTTATGACAAAGTGTTAGTGGTGTAGCGAGCTAATCTTTGTAGCAGCTTTTGCTAACAAGTTAACAAGTTGTCAAATAGCAAATCTAGCTGTGTTAGTGTATCCGTGTCAACATGTGCTGGTGAGTAACTCT
Organism: Clarias pachynema; assembly: GCA_030014365.1. NCBI lineage: Eukaryota > Metazoa > Chordata > Actinopteri > Siluriformes > Clariidae > Clarias > Clarias pachynema. Next base: position 259,738 of record JAQMYL010000006.1, on the reverse strand, counting down.
GAAACATCCTGCGTACAGCTCAATAAGTTTGAGAAATACTTGCTGTTGAAACCTACTTTAAGTATTTTAAAGTAATTTATGGGGAAGTTTTCAGTAAAGTCTCACTCTGTGGTCAAGAGGAGGAAGAATAAAACATCTCTATTATCATGGTGTCACCACGTTGCCGGGAAATAGGAAAAGTGAGCTTTAAAATTAACTCTGCCGTCAAGATCTGAACTTCAAAGATACACCAAAGATGCCCTGAAAGTTTGTGTCTCGCTTTGAGCCCAAGCAGCAGAAGTTATTAATATTTCAATGCCAGCTTATTAAAAGCCCGAAACCCGTTCTGCAGCCTGGAGGATAGAAATAGACGAGCGCACTGCGGGGAAGAGTAATCGCCAGTGATGGGGGTAAATAAAACACAACCTCATGAAAACATCCTGAGAAATCTTTTTGGAATGCTGATGAGAACTTCAGAAAGACGCCAACTGAGATGAGAGCTGAGAGCTGGACCGTAAGGCTCGTCACCGTAACCCTGAGGAAACCATGAGGGCTGCACTATTTTACCTTCATCGTCTGATTCCTGGTTTAGTCGGATCATCGTGTGATTCGGACGTGATAAGAGAGGGAGATGGAGGTGGGGATAAAAAAGTGAGAGAGTGAGAGATAGTGAAACAGATGATGACATTCTGACTGAAAAGTTGCCCACGCATGCAGGACATGATGTCCAGGTTTCTGTCTGTTCGCCATCGTCCTTCCCTCAATCTCCCTCCCGGATTTTAACGCTCTCTCCAGGGGACGATGAAAAGGCTCGACGGGCGCTCGCAGATGTGCCACAAATCATGCCATCCGTCTGGTAGATGACTCATTTGTGCATCCGTGTCCACCTGCTCGCTCCCTTTTCAGATCACTCAGCGGGAGGCGGGAAAACAACGGCGTTCCATGAAGACGTTGGCTCCCAAAGACGCGTGGCTTCAGGTGTGACTGCAAAGAGCGCGGTCACTGAGTTCCACGTGGCAGGAGAATAAGAACCGCTCGCTCTCTGCCTCTCACACTGAACACTGCAGGAGCGTAACACAGATCCTCAAGAGAGTGGCCTGAAAAAGATTATCCACATTCTCTCCTGAAGTGGAAGACCCAGCGGGACACGGGGGTAATACACCACCTGTGTTTCTCTGGCACTTTATGAGGGACGTTCAGGATCAGATTAGTCTGTGAGTCATGTCTTCTGAGAAGATCTAATTGTAACTGGCAGAGCTCTAGGCTACATTTTTCAGAGAAATGTCCTTATCCATAATCTGACACAGGAGAGAGGAGAAGCAGGGGGTTTTCATCAGATCTACAGCTTGTGCAATTTAGGATTGTTTCCATTTTTTATAAAGCAAAGCCAAAAAACTTCACACAACTTGACAAGAACCTGAGCTCAGGATCGAACTGAGACCCCTGGAGCAGTGAGATACTGTAGCACCGTGACCCCTAACATCACCCCGCCTTTGCTTACTGCATGTCATATTGATCCTTTACACCTATCAGTCCAAGTGTTGAGTCTGAATCAGAGTGAAATTGATTCTTCGTGATTTATTTGTTTTGGTTTCACCAAAGGAAAATGATCCAAAAAACAAAAAATGCTGCCTGAGATGTGTATGAAGGTCATGAAAAGCTGAAATAAACTCCAAATAAACTGTTACATTCATTACAGTAAAAGTTCAACAAAGAAAGTTGCCGAAAGACATTACCTGAGTGCAGAGAGCACGGAGCCGGCGCTGAATAAATAATAACTAGATCATTATTCTTTAATCTTTAGTAAATAATTAGTTTCAAATGTTTTGCGAGACTCAACCAGCATTTGGTTTCATTTCTGTTTTGTCAGAAGAAACCTTCAGTGCACACTTCAGTGTTTCTCCAGCACTACAACTCTCTGATCCATGCTTTAACACCCTCACTAAGAAGGTATTTTTATTTTTGGTGGCAAATTATAATAACAATTACAATTATCTTTACAGAAACTCTCACATAGTTAAAATGCCACTTAATGGTAATATATTAAGAATCAGAAAAAGCTGCATGAAATGTGAATATTTTATATGATGTGTAACAGCACGAATGTATTTGAGCGTTGGTTTGACTTCATTTCATGACATAAACTACAAGGCAATACTGTGTAAAGGCAGCATGGCATACTGTACCTCAACCAAGTGGTAGAGATCTGGTTAAATTTAACACATTAATCAATATATGATATGGTGACTCAAAAAGAGCTCTGCGTTTGCATGCTCGGTCACTTCCTGTAGTCAGCTTGATTTACAATCAAATTAATTAGAGTCATACTGACACAATTCAAAATCATCCTCCGGGAAGCAGAAAAAGTTTCGCAGCAGGACAGGTGTACTGTACAGTGCTGATCACATGACCGTTCCACGTCTACTCTGTCCACATTTCTGAGAAAATGGCAGTTGAGGGACAAACTGATGGTTGTAATCTATCCTTTTTTTCTGTCCATTTTCTAATTTATTGCTATAATTTCTTTATTCTGTAAAGCTGATTTGTGACAATGAGCAAAGTGCTATATAAATAAAACTGAATTTAATTATTTACTACTTGGGTGATTACCTGATTTCATAGATGGATGGATGGATGGATGGATAGATAGATAGATAGATAGATAGATAGATAGATAGATAGATAGATAGATAGA
>JAQMYL010000006.1:245541-256964 GCA_030014365.1 Clarias pachynema | reverse complement strand
GATAGATAGATAGATAGATAGATAGATAGATAGATAGATAGATAGATAGATAGATAGATAGATAGATAGATAGAACTTTTGCAGAATTCATTAAACTATATGGGAATTTAAAGTTATATAAAAAAAAACTTAAGGATGAATTATGTCTCATCTGTGTGGAGAGATAATGTAATATATTTTCCAATTTTCCAATAATTGTAATTATTCCAAATATTTTCATCATTTAATTAATAAACATTGGGGGTAAAAAAGTAACTTGCTTGACAACTGGCTAATGGTTAACATGGTTGTGTGCTTGGTGGGGTTCCTTCGTGTGCTCAGGTTTCCTGCCACAGTCCAAAGGCATTTCCAAATTTCCCATAGTGTGTGAGATCCCTAGAATAGTCTGTAGCCCTGTACAAGATAAGCTCTACAGAGGACAAGTGAGATTGAGTGAGAACTTTGACTATTTATTTATTAATCATTAATCTGGATCATTAAAAAAACAGAATGTTTATGTGGCTGGACATCTAGACCTTTAAGTTGACTGCTCCTGATCTACACCTGTATACTGTATATGGATTAACTGCAGCAAAAAGCGAAAAGGTCAAGATTCTACAATGTGTGTTTGGAGTTTGGTATCCGTCATCTCTCAGATGAGGAACGTGAAAACAGCTAAACAATATCTGACAGCATCCTTTTCTGGTAATAACATCATTATTGCTGGGACACACTGCCCACAGACTGGTATTAAATCTACTAGAGTTGCAGAAACACTCCAGTCGATCTGTGGTTTATATCCTGAAATGCATCTAACTCCTCGTGGACAGGGAGAAGTGGGCTTCAAAGGGACAGGGACGTCAGCAGGCAGTGAAATATGGTGGCACATTAATAGCAAACCCGCTGAGACATCTCCTTCCAAGCCTCAGACCTCATCAGGAGGACAGCCTGTCCTGACACGGCTGGCAGCAGACGTACCACAGTCAGCTCAGAAAGTGGGAGGAGGGGTGTTTTGTTTTTCTAAAGGCCAGAGTGTAGCACGTCCACATGACCAACAGAACCAACAGCACCGGAACCAGGACCAGCACCTCCCACATGACTTCTCAAAAGCCACAAGAAACCAAAAAAGCCTCCTTAACGGCGTACTCTGACTTAGTGTCTGTATTTCATTTCTTAGATCTTTGTTGTGCAGGTTCTCTACGATATACAATACAGTACGTAGTTTGTCTAGGTTCTCTAGGATGAGAAACTCATCATATAACTCAGAGGAAATAAAGCTGCTAATCAGAGGTGAATATTTCCTGTTTCGTGTGGTGTGAGGTCAGAACTCCTCAGCTCTCACCTTAAACATCAGAGAATGGGATAATCATCATTAACCTACTGGGTTCCATTACTCTGTGTTAATGCGCTTAAATCCATACAGTAATGTACTAGACGCTATCATTCTGGCTAACAGTATTTATACGAGTAACAAACTCCCGGACTGGGCAGCATACTGGAGCTTGACCTTTCCCAGTTGATCTGCTGTGTGAGGAGGAACACCAAGTAATTACCAGTCTCAGAAGAAACTCCAGCAACCTGTGAAGTGTTTCATTTTTTAAAACGATCCCTTCTAAAAATAGAAGCAGCCGAAGCCGAGTCATTTCCATATGCATGAGAGCGGCACTTTTTCATCCTGTCAGAAGGAGCTGGCGCGGAGCCACGGGCAGAACCGTCTCCGGCTGATCTCAGAACAGCGCTGGGGCACAAGTCAAACGCAACCTGTTACGAGCTTTCTAAGGTGTGACGTGACATGCGGCACTGAGAGGTCCTGCTCTCTGTGCAGTTGTGAGGAGAAAGCAGGAGAACCCGCAGAGAGACCTCGGCTTTGCAGGTCTACAGGGTCTCTCGCTAATATTCATGAGGCGTTGTGGTGGAGGCAGCTTCCTGCTGCTTCTCCCAGGACTCTTATTTACATTCTGTTCATCCTGTAAACACACTCTGTACTCTTGTACACCTGTAAACATTTATAATCTCAGTACCCGCCATCACCCAGAGGACAGAGCGTGCCCTTGTGAGTCCTGTGTTTTATTCTCATCTCAGCTCTGGGATACAAATAAGGCTGAATGCAGTGTGAGTGATGTGAATAAACGTAAACAGTGCGGAGATGGTCTTGTCTTTTGAGTACCTATGCTGTTTATTCAGTGTGATGAACACACACACACGCACGCACACACACACACACACAACCGCAGGGCGACGTCCACACACCTGATGGATGAAGACCTGCGCTCCTCGAGGACTCAGCAGCAGAATGGCTCGCCGCAGCGTGTCCCTGTAGCGGTTCAGCTCCTCCGTGCGCATGCTGCTGAACAGGTTGGAGAAGACGCTGCTGATGTTCCTGTCCACCCTCTGGAGAGCCACGTCTAGACCCTGTCTCGCCGTCTGGTCCAAAAACCCCTGCAGTCCGCGGATATCTGTAAGAAGCCAAGCACAGAAGTGTTTGTAAATGAAACTCTAAATGCTTTCCCAACAACTCATGCGCTCTCACAGCATTGGCTCCTGGCTAAGGCACAATTTTCTCACAAAACTCCAGAAGAGGGTGAATTATAATCAGGAGTGATGTATTTCTAGTTGAAAGCACACACAGTGAGAGGTTTAAGGGCTCTTCAATTACTGCTTCCCGGGCCTCTGCTCCTGTCTATTAGCCATGACAGACGTCTTGTAAGAAAAAGGTGTTGCTGTCTGCTGAATTTTTTCCTTCTCTATCTGCCTTCTGCTTAGTGTCACCTCTGTCTGGGGTAAAAATAAAAAAAAAGAACATAGTGAAAGCTGGAGACCAACTGCTGTGTGTGTGTGTGTTGCATTCTCAATTCTGATTGGACAAAAGGTGTTGATTAATTCCCTATAACAGCAGCTCTCATGTTATGGTTTCCAGTAACAGTTTATCCACACTGCCACACAAACAGATCGTGGTGATCGATGTGGTTTTATGTAATAATTCATATTTTGCATTTATGGAAGGAGTCTCCGGTGTCAGTTTATGCTGCTGTGTCACATGACAAGCTGACTCTTTAACACTGGAGACTCCTTCCCGGAACATTTCCCGCTGCACGGGTTTATTGATATGTTTGTGTGGAGCATCTGCCGTACGAGTTGCATATGACACTAACGCCAGGAGGCCTTCTAAAGATAATTATTTTATCACCTGGATAGAAGATAATTAATGTAATAGTTACTCTTTTTATACACAGCGCTGCGATTTGCATGGATTAAATCCCTAAAACACATTAAAATGGATGCATTGAATCCTAAATGCAGATTATGTAAAATTATGCAAACGTCTTTGTTAGTATGCTGATGACCTGCTGCTCTCTGAATCAGAAAGGAAAAAAAGAAAATGAAGCATGTTTATTTTTATTTTTTTTCCGCACACGGGACGCCGGTTGTGATGAGTGCTCGGTGGTGTTAGTCTCAGCGCCCGCAGCAGCAGCAGCAGCAGCAGGGGGAACGTTCAGCATTCAGCTCATTGGGTTTACCAACAGCTGGCCTGGGCCCAGTGAAACACAACTGAGGTACTTAGGGGAAGAGATCATAACAAGAGATAATCAAAGAGGAACGGAGGAGCAAATCCCATCAAACGGGATCAATCCAGCTGGAGACCGCGGCGAGGGGGAAACCGGGGGATTAGTGAGGAAAAGTAAAGCGCTGATTCTTCACTTCACAGCTTCTGTTCCAGGCTGTTCCTCTGTCCTTCTGTGCATATGTACACACACACACACACACACACACACACACACACACACTGAGCTGAGAAGAGCAGAAATCTGTCTGTAAACAGGTGCCGGATATTCAGGGGTAAAGGGAAGCAGGTGAGTTACACATTCATATCCCTCTATCTATCCATACAACCCACCTTGTTCCCTCTCTTCTCATCATCACGCACATTATGTCTACACCACCTACACTCCCTTAGGACTTCTGCATTATTATTATTATTATTATTTGTTTTAAAAATTATCTGTACAGATAAGTCGTACCCTACCCTGAGGCTGTTCAATTCAACATACAGTCAAAAAGTCACTTTAAACTTGTAAACCCTGAATAAACGTGCAGTTACCTCACGTTAATAATTCCAACACACCGCCAAATTTATCAATCTGTGTGTAAATGCTTGTGAAGGACACACACACACACACACACACACACACACACACACACACATAGGTTTTCTGTTGGGAATGAGAAGAAAGGATGTACTGTACATAAAGTCTTCAGTTTATATATAAACACCAAACTTTGGACTGAGTGAGGAGTTACACTTATCATCGAGAAGAAACATACTGTAACTCCAGGACATCTCACCTGAGATCTGAGCTAAAGCAAAAACATGAGCATGAGACAGAGTGCAAAACAGGAAGTGACTACAAACGAAGACCAAGGAATTCTGGGAACTGAAGTCCAAAAAACACAGCTAAGTGCACGGCACGTGCCGCAGGAGCAAACGCTAACCTCAGTCCTGTCCTGAAGACTTTAGAAAACTTAAAGGTACCCCTTTATCTCTGTACAAAGCACTGACACTGGAGACTCCTTCCATACCTTTACATAAATATTCTGTAATGACGTTAATTAACAATCACTGATAATGGGGGAGTTTATTCTAACAAGACTAAACACATTTTGTTCATGATCGCAATATTTCCGAGCGAATGTGACCTGCCGTTATAGAGAATTAATCAACACCTTCTGACCAATCAGAGTCCACAGATTCGCTGTCTAAAAGTAAACAGGATATTCTAGATAGTTAGGAGTTTTTTAACAAAGCAGCCTAATTAAAGTTTTGTAGTATTGTGAGTAGAGTGAAATACTACAAAAAGATAATTTTTGTGAAATAATTAAACTAATTGGTTTGTCTAATGAAACTAATGAAGTCTGAGCATTCTCTGAGATAAGTGTGTGATAACTGTGTGTGTGTGTGTGTGTGTGTGTGTGTGTGTGTGTGTGTGTGTGTGTGATATTGTTTGGAGTGTAAAAGGAGTTCACTGTAAACAAATCAAACTCGGCCCTCAAAAGGGAGATGAACGAGGAGGTTATCAGGGCGTTTTAAATCCCCCACACGAGGCGTTCCCCGTGGCGTTCGTCTCCACAGGCTGATGATCTCGCGACCCTGCGATGATTCTCTGTGCGATGTTACTCAGTAAAAGTGCTTGTCTTCAGCTCCCTTTTTTTAGTTTTTCGTTTTACGCTTTTATAACCTCACCAGAGACTTCGATCCTGTCTCTGGCGTCTCCACTAAAATACACTTCTGTATATTCAAAACCCAACACTTTCCACGATATCGCCTCTCTCGCGCTCGTCTTTTTTGCTGCGCGGTGTGAGAGGATGCAGATCCAGAGCGCCGACCCTGCTCGCCTCCTCGCCTCCATTCAGATCTTCAACTTTATAGACGAGTTCGCATGAAAAGCGCACTGACGAGGAGGACGCTTCCTGTCGTTCCTTGCCAGGGGCAGAATGCTGTGGATCTCCTGGCAGCCACGCAGCATGCTAAACTCTGCACTGGTGAAAGAAAAGGGCTGCGGGCCAGAGGAGGAAAAGAGGAGTGGAGGGGATGGGGTGAAGGAGGAGGAGGAGGAGGAGGAGGAGGAATGCTGAATCCTGAATGCTGGAGGCTCTTTTCTTCCATCATCTCCATTTTTTGTAAATGAGTGTACATGCAGTTGAACATGAATATATTATTCCGAATGAGCAGGAAGATTATGCGTTTGAAACAGACGCAAATACAGACGTGAACAGCGTCTGTGTTGTTGTTTTGTCTTTTTTTTCTGGAAAGCAGAGAGACGTGCAGCAGGATCCTGTGACATTAAATGGCAGAAGGTTTCATAATAATAATAATAATAATAATAATAATAATAAAATATGCTTACATTAGGGGTTGCCACAGCAGATAGATATATATATATACAGTGGGGCAAAAAAGTATTTAGTCAGCCACCAAATTATGGTGGAAAATAAGTATTTGGTCAATAACAAAATTTCATATCAATACTTTGTTATATACCCTTTTTTGGCAATGACAGTAGTCAAACGTTTTCTGTAAGTCTTCACAAGGTTTTCACACCCTGTTGCTGGTATTTTGGCCCATTCCTCCATGCAGATCTCCTCTAGAGCAGTGATGTTTTGGGGATGTCTCTGGGCAACACGGACTTTCAACTCCCTCCAAAGGGACCAGGGTGGTGAAGGGGGTCGCTATTCTAGCTCTCTGTCACCATTTGACGTGGCCGTGGATGTGGTACCGGATGTCGTCATTTCACAGCCATTGCATGTGACGCTGGAGGTCCAGCACAGCATCTCCGTCTCCATGACGCGGAGGCGGTGTACCAGCACTTGTCACCATTAAGCATGGCGAGGCAGACAACAGTGCGGTAGATCTTCCATTTAAGTGCCTGATCTCCTTGTCACAGCTGATGCCCACTGTTGCATGTCGTGCACCTGTTGATGTCGTGCATCAGTTGTGATCGTAGATCGGAGGTGTTTGAGTTCTTGACAGATCAGTTTAGTCAATCGCTCGAGTTGGTTATTCTAGTATTCCGATGAGCTCTTCAGGGACTTCAAGAGGTCACATCGCACAGGACCTGTTTGAACACCTTCTCAAGGTCAAAGTGCTTCTCAAGCAGAAGGCGTGCGGGGAAGAAACCAGCTCGGGCCAGACTGAGCCAGATGATGTCACAAATCCAGCAGGATGATGATGCGCTTGAGGCATTCTAACTGTATATGAAGACTTTACTAAGACTGAGCAGATACTGAACAGTACGTCCCTTATTCAGACAGAATTAAGGAGGTGACCCTGGGGTTTTTTAGCTGTCAGATCGCGGAACATCAAGACTGGGACAAAGACAAAATGCTGTGTGAGGTTTTTACTTTGAGGAGAGCTTGACGTGCTTGACGTACTTGACTACGGAGCTTAAGAGCAGGAAAATTAACATCCCAGTGGGAAAAAGGTTTCAGTCGCATAGTGGTAGTGTGTTCAATTTAAAAAAAAAAAGAAAGAAGGAAACCTAAAAATAAACCTGAATACGCATGAACCAGACCGGAGCACTAAACAGATCCAGATAGTGGCACCATGTTTGCAGTGTATAAATGAATCCGTTTAGAGACGGGCGAGGACGGACGACGGAGCGGTGCTCGATGACAGCCTGAGTGGAGCCGGGTGAGTTTTTATTCAGTAGTAGCGTGAAGGGCAAAAAATAAATGGAAAAGTACAAGACATTAAAAGCAACCTGAGATCTGACAGCTTCACTGCAGCGGCACATTGAGAATTCCACACACACCAAACGTCTCTCTGACAGCTAATTCCATCGCTCCTCTGACAAAAGATGGCATTTTAATTATAATTGCGAGAGTTCTGTGCGAGTGCCTCGTGTGTATCGATATGTGTTGTGAGAGATATTTATTGGACGGCGCAAGTGAGCGCAGAATGATTATTCTCTTCATGAGCTGTCAGTCTGGCCGGTGTTATAATCAAACATATGGTTTTAAATAAAATATGTCTATCGAGCTCGTAGCAGATAAACACCACAGTGTGGACAAAACTTCTTCTTCAGCTGTCAAACCACAGTGCTTCTGAAGCTCAACGAGGGGAACGTTTCATCAGAACGTTGCAGTCCCCCGTCTCAGTCGCGTGAAATCGATGTCCATTGACGTGAAGGTGTCGCGCCGTACATCCCGCGTCTGCTGACTTCAACTCATCAGAGGTCGAACCTTAAGCGTACCTTCAGTATTCAGAACAAACACCCAGCTCGTCCCGGAAACCCCTTTATTCACACAGATGACATCACAGCGCGAGTACACGAGTGCCTCGGGGCTTACGCTCGTCCTTCCTTGGGGCAGATGGTCCTGACAGATTGTCCATCGCAGGACTGTGTGTTTCCATTTCATGACAAGATCAAGAGCGTTAAATTCATTTGCTGTGTTTTCGTACCGATTCCTAGAAATTTATGGTCATTTGAAAAAAAACATGAAGCGCCACAGAGAACCTTCGACCCTGAAAGTTTAAAAATTTTTACTTCTTAACAAAATTTGACAAAAGCAAGAACACAGTTTCACATCAACATTCAGATTTCAGCACAAGACGGCAGAGAAGCAAGACACGGAGAGAGTTCACCATATACGTTAGGAATAAAAAACAGTGTGTGTGTGTGTGTGTGTGTGATTAAACAGAGTTACTGTTAGCATCTGAAGCTGATTATTCTGCAAGCAGACCAACAGACATAAACCATAGATTATACTTTTTCACCTATAAAAGAATGACACTTTATAGTTATTATTCATTATGGTTCTTTTTCAAGTCCAAAAAGTGGAGATCTCAAGGCACTACTGTCAGAGACGCTGTTATAGAGAATCAATCAACACTGTGCAACCAATCAGAAGTCGGAATACGATAATAAACCACAGGAAAGTCTTCCTTTGTCGCCATAGCCTTTAACTGCTTCCAAAAATCAAACATCTGCCTCGTCTCACCGGATCCTGTACCTGCAGCGCGGTGAGCTTTACATTTCAGTTAGAAAGTGAAGGAGAAGTCATGGTGTAAGCTCGGGCACATGAAGGGGGGCAGATGTAATCGCAGAGCGAATTTGTTTAGGCTGTTTAAATAGCCGTGTTCAGAGCCTAGTGCAGACACCGTAAACAGAGACATTTCCATCCTTGCAGTACACACACACAAACACACACATACACACACATAGACAATGTCAACACCAGAAAACATAACGCAAGCCGTGGGACAACAAGCACCGGGGACAGAGGAGATGGAGTGGAGGTGGGTAAGAATTAAACCCACAAACTGCACGCAGGTATAAGTTCAGTAATCAGAAAGTGCACTGAGGCATCACGGCCCGGCGCGGCGTCTGTACGGCGTGAAGATCATTCTCAACTTTAACTCTGTTGATGCAGGAGCCACTATAAAGTCGCTGCTGAAATTCTACGGCGTGTCTTTCTGCTGAAATGTGACCGAGCCCCTGGGGAACGCCCGTGACCTTCTGGAAGTAATTCAGGACCAGCGAGACGGCGGGACGCAGACGTCACTGCAGCCATGTTGAACCGAACGCGTCAGTGGTACGTGTCTGAACCCGAGACATCCACAAGCACTCAGACTGTAAAAAGCTCAACTTTATCTCTCTGTTCTGCTGGATTACACCGAGCTGCGTGAAGTCATGGCGTCTCAGCTGTGTGTCCTGAACTGTCATACTGCTGAGCTAACCTGCACACACACACACACACACACACACACACCGAGTCACATCGAGACACACGACGTGCCGCCTTGACGCGACAGCGCTCTGGAGTTCAGACTGAAGATTGCAGGGAGATTTAACGTTCCAAACTTGTGCTAATCTATAAACATTCTCCTAATAACATTCATGAGAATAAATTATAAGTCAGGGAAGCTGTGACGTTTTGTCTTCACACACCACAAAAAGGCCTATGGACGTTTTAAAGCTAATTACAGTATAATACTTTCATAATTAAGAGCTTGTTAACAGATTTATTTCTGTTAGTGTTATTAGTGAGAAATTCATGTAAATCTTCATCTTAATTATTCAATTTTTTATTCTTCTCTTCTTCTTCTTCTTATTATTATGATTATGATTATTAATATCCATCCTGTGGTGTGTATGCTGTGTAGTGTTGCGGGCGGCCTGGAGCTAAACCCCAGATTGGACGCCAACTCATCACAGGGCATAAGCTCACACAGACAAACACACACTCACACTCCATTCATACACTACAGGCGATTTGGAAACACAGACCAGCCCACAGCGCGCGTGTGTGTTTGGACAGTAGGAGGAAACTGGAGAATCTGGAGGAAACACACCATGTACAGGGAGAACGTCCAAACTCCACACACACAGAGCGGGTTCGAGAGTCAAACCCGCAGCCCTGGAGGAGCGAGACCACCGTCCTCACCGCCGCGCCGCTGTGCCACCTGGTACTGTCACCTCATTCTATCACTCGCGTTGTGCAGCTACACAGGCGGATATGTTCATGCTCTTTCTAACTCTGTATTTTCCAGGTAATTCGTCTCAGGCAGACAGACACTGTTGTTTATGTAACGCTTCTACTTAGTACCTTCACTCGTCCTCTAGAACTTCAGCAAAATCAGCAAGAAAAAGCTAAAGAAGAAAAAACGGGACATGAGCTCTGCGTTCATCTCCGGTTGTGCTCGGCGTGTTCTCGATCTTTCAGGCCGTGACAATGGGCTCGAACCGAGAACAATCACACGCTGTGGCAGCACATTTACACTCACACACACACACACGCACACATATACATTGCCTGTTCAGATGTGTCACTTTGCTGCTGTGCACTGCAAAAAATATAGACATATAAATATATAAAATATATAACCTCCCTTCAACTTAATATAACTAAGTGTAACGATTTACACTTAATATTGTCAGACTGAACCTTTTAATCTAACAGGAGATATTTATAGAGTGTGTGTTCAATTCTTATATCTAGGTGTCTTCGGTTACCTGGAGGAAACCCACAAACCACAGGACAGCACATATAAACATGCTTATACTGTGTGTGTGTGTGTGTGTGTGTGTGTGTGTGTGTGTGTGCATGTAAATATATAATATATGTGTGTGTGTGAGTGTGTGTGTTAATTAACATGTTTTTTTTTTAACCCACAGTGGTGGATAACACTTACACTTAATGTAATGTTGATAAAATATTAATATTAAATGTTAACAGTTGAAATACAGCTTTACTTAGAAGAAATTCTCAGTTAAATCAAACACAAACATGTTTAGCAACATCCACTCAGGCAAGAGAACGTTCCGGTACAAACCGGTACAATCAGACTCCTCTGGCTCCACCCACATCCTCAAGGAAAATGGAATTTGTTTTAATATTTGTGTCTTCACCACCAAATTATTTTGTTTATTTTCATACAAGGTGGGCCATACTGCACATTTCCATACATTTTTATAAGAAACAATGTATTTATATAACATGCTCTACATCATTTACTAATACATAGTTGAAAATACGTTTCACCCACTGCTGATGAACAAGCATTAACACAGCTGGAGATGGAGCTGCTCCCAAATATATATATAATTTAATAATAATAATAATAAATAATACATTTATTTTTCCTATATATGGAACATTATGGCCCACCCTGTGTGTATAGACTGTATACCAGTGGTTCTCAACCTGCCGCCCGTCACAAATGCAAATGCGGCCCGCGATGCTGACCACGTAAAAAAAAATAAAAATAAATTAAAAATAAATTAAAAATAAATAAAATAATAATAAATGGTTTTACAATTAATTTTAAAAAATGTATTAAACAAATAAATGTATTAAACAAACTTTGAGCTATATTTTTGTCACATAAAATCATTTTGGTGATCATGTTTTCATATATGCGCAGAACTGACGCAACTATGAACTGA
>JAQMYL010000006.1:218634-237347 GCA_030014365.1 Clarias pachynema | reverse complement strand
CGTGGAGCGGGGGCGGGGGGGACGAGTGGAGAGGTGGAGGGGTGGAGAAGTGGAGAGGTGGAGAAGATGAGAGGTGGAGGGGTGGAGGAGTGGAGAAGCGGAGTGTGGTTCTCTGAATAATATCTGTAGATCAGTGGCCACAATGTAGATGAACGCTCAGCTGATCGTCTCGACTGTCCATTATGTCTCACGCGTCCCTCGTGGCTCCCCTACTGATATTATCTCACATCTTTATTAGTAATGGCGCCCTGAGACTTATAACTGATATGTGTTTAAATGTTTGGTCATTTATAATAAACACTTTTTTCATTACTTTACAGTGATATTAACACGTGAGATCTCGATACGAAGCCGCATTAAAACGTCGTGTTCAGTGTGAAGCGTACTCGACTCATTAGTGTTTATTAGATGTTAGTTTTGAATAACGCCAATGTGATATTCTTCTTGAAAATATATACAGTATGGACCCACTATGTGTTTAATATTAAGTGCAGATCAGGAGTTTCCTTTTTGTTTTATTGATGAGGGTTATTTATTTATTTATTTATTTATTTATTCATTTATGAAAGACTTTATAAAGCACATATTAGTTCATTTGTATAAATAATAAAAGTGAACTGGGTTCTTCTGCCTCGCGGTTTATTTTCACATAGCGAGTAACTCGGCGGACCTGAAGCAGGGACGACGTGAGCGCGGCTCTGATGTAGAGTAAAAGGCAGTAAAAGAGTAAAAGGCAGTAAAATTAGTGGTGTGTGTTTGTGTCTTTTAGCAAACGCTCAGTATTCAGTCACGCTGAGTTTCTGAATCGTTTTCTCGGAACAGAGCAGCTATAAGTATTTACATAATTGGCCACGTCGCCGGGCCTGGCGCTGAAATCGCGCGGGGAAATGCAACTAGAACAAATTGGCTTTCCGATGGAGGTCAAAGTGCGACTCAGATTGCTCAGGTGTTTGGGCTCTCAGCTTCCATTTTTTCCCTTGTTCTGGACCAAAAAAATACACTTCTCCAATTCTGATGATAATTCACCTATCAGGTGCGGTTCTCACCGCGGTCGGGTCTGACGGGGGAGCGGGGCAAGAGGAGGCGGGTCTATGAGATAAAGTCATTAAAAAGCATAATAGCTCTATGGATCGCTCTAACCGCCGCTGCGGGTCACACACCACCCCGACATTCACAACCCATTCCACTCCAGCTGGATTTACATGCTAATTGCCCTAGCACAAAACTAAAATGTTATTTTGCAAGATGCCATGAAAGGCCGCGGTTATTATGCCATCATTACACCCTTACTTTCGACAGGCATAACTGAATTATGCAGATGACTAAAGTCTAATCAGCAGCATTGAATTAGCACTCCGCTTGTCCAGTCCTATCCAATTTCCACGTTCCTGAGTTAAATCAGACGTTAATGTATGCTGCAGTCGCTTCCGCGGAGCTGCTGAGCTCACTGCACATCGGATGTTGCGTTAGGTCTTGCAAACGGTCTTGCAAATTTTTAGCAAACTTCGAAAAATGTGAATCATCAAGTGTTTACATCAGCTCCTGTTACATGAATATTCTAAATAGGGAGCGACAAGATGATGTAAGGTAGGGATTGTCAGCGTCCATCAACCACACACACACACACACACACACACACACACACACACACATACATTGTGTAATTTTTTTACGAAAATGTATTTACATAAAATCAAACAGGTGGCTGGAAATCTAATATACCCTGTCTACCACACACACACACACACACACACGCCTGACCAGGATCTGAATCATAACACCGATATATACACACACACACTGACTGATGAAACATACAGAAATAACTTCTGTCTCGTCCAAACTAAACAGAGAAGTATCATATGACAGACAGAAACACGCCGCTGTGTAAACCGGCCTTATAATAATATCATAATACTGTATAATAAAATAAAATAAAGAGTGTAATGTACAAAGTGCAAGACAGAAACTTCAACACATCTGGCTGGTGTTACAAACAAACACTGTACAAACACCTGACACCAGACAAAACTCCAGCACAGTGTTTGTAGACAAACAGACAGGCAGACGAAGAGGAAGACAGACAGACAAGCAGGCAGGCAAGCAGACAGACAGACACAGACATGTAGACAGACAGACACAGTTAGACATGCAGACAGACAGACAGACACAGATAGACATGCAGACAGACAGACAGACACAGATAGACAGGCAGACAAGGTAAATTAAAAGACAGGCCAACCAAGTGACAGACAGACAACCTGAACAACAGACACAGACAGACCAACTAACAGACAGACATAACAATGAACTGACAAAGAACAGAAAGATCAACAGCCAGACAAAACCACCAGAGAGAGAACGAGAGAGACTAACGAGCAGACAGACGGACAAATGTAAATAAAATGCACATAGATGACAGAGTCAGTAATCTCTCTTTCTCTTTCTCTCTCTTTCTCTCTCTCTCTCTCTCTGAGTGTAATGAGAATAATGACTTTAGACACCATGTGTCTTGCTGCACATTACAGAACCCGAGTCCCGAGCAGAACCCGGTCCGGAGTCGGGCACTACGCTGCACTGATGTTGCTGTAACGCGTTAAACCTGACTGCAGGTGTGTGCCTTTATTCTGTGGCCCAGCACTGTTAGTGCATGTTCAGGATGTTAGTAGATCACAGCCCACAGTCTTTATAGTCTGTTGTTGTGTTTGTTAAAGTGACAGACGCCGAGTCTCTGTAATAAATCTCCTCGCTCTGTAAAGTCCAGACACAGAGGATTTACGACAGGATGGAGCGCCTGCACAAGTGCTGCACGTCTCCGTCAGTCACATGATACAGAACGCATTACCGGCGCTCTAATGGAGACGCGAGCACGTGGGGTGTTGGTCGTCGCCGAGGAGGTCCTGTGCCGGACGTCTCGTTTGCCGCGAGGACTCCCTGAGACGACCGAGTCATAACTCACATGCATGACAGAGTGTTAATACTCACACAGCGTTAGTGTTACTTTCACAAAGCCAAAATCTACAGTAACATGTAACGGTTTGCCAGACATTCATACACCAGGCATAGCAACATGCTAATGCTCATCATCAGTTAGTCTAAACAATTACAAGTCCATGTGCCAAGGTTTCACTTTCAGCTTATTGTAGTGTCTTTGTACTTTTCTTCACACAATAACAATAGAGATTTGAAGATAAACAAAAACAGCCTGTACTGTACCATCAGTACCTAAAGCCCCGCCCTCCTCACACACCACAGGAGATGGAGGGCTTTAGTGGCTTGTTGTTAGCGTGATGCTGCGTGATGCTGTGTGATGCTGTGTGATGCTGCGGGCTAACACACTCCGTCTCACAGTGATTTAATGATAAGTGTGTTGTTGCTGGTAGACTCCTGAATAAAGCAGGTTATTTAATTATCCTCTAATGTTTCTGCCTGAACAGTGTTTATCGCAAATCTACACCCTGTGTTTAGTCTAAAAAAAAGATTAGTTTAATATCTACAGTAAATTCAGTCTCAGTGATACCTGACAAAGAGCTGCACATCTCCTGGCACATGAACTACGGTACATCTTCATCTTACACTGCTTTCAACACGAGGCCATGATGATGATGAGGATGGTGATGAAGAAGTCAAAGAAGATAATGAGGATGATGATGATGATTATTATTATAATGATAATGAGAGTGACGATGAGGGTGATGATGACGATGATGATAATGATGATGATGATGATGATTACAATGACACTGACGATGATGATGGTGATAGTGATGATGATGATGATGGTGATGACAATGAAGACGTTGATGATGATGATGATGGTGATGCTGCTGCTGATGATGATGATGGTGATGATGATGATGATGGTGATGATTATGGTGATGCTGATGATGATGGCGATGATGCCGTTAATGATGATGGCGGCGACGATGATGCAGATAACGTTGATGATGATGTTGATGACAATGATGACGATGATGATGATGATGACTGATGGTGACAATGATGATGACGACGTTGATGACGATGCTGACAATGACGTTGATGATGATGATGATGACGTTGATGATGATGACGATGATGACGATAATGACTGATGATGATGATGAGGATGATGTTGATGACGATGATGATGATGTTGATTACATTGATGAAGATGATGAAGATTATTATTATTATTGTTATTGTTATTATATCTGCGTTACAGAGGTTTTTGGCAGACTTGCAGTGTCTGTAATTCCAGCAGGACGTCAGACGTCTCCACAGAAGACTGAAAAAGCTTTTAAAGCCTTTTTTCCCTTCCTGCAGTGTGGCTGTGAGATGAAATCAGTCATTCTGCTGCCTGATAACGAGAGCAGAGGATTTGGGAGGGTTTTATTGCAGTCAGGAAGGCGGCCTATTAAAGTGGCACTAAAGTATCTTGCCTTTCTTTTCTCTCATTTCTTTCCTCATGCCGGTCAGGATGTTTTTTATTTTAACAATCGGGACGGACGCCGCAGTAACAGGGACCTCAAATCGCTGACCACCGTCACATAAAGAGGCTCAGGAAATGATTAACTGTCCATATCACACTCTCTCCTCACGATCACGGCCTCGTGCAGACGACTGGAGCAGCGTCCACTCGTCCGATCTGCAGAGACTAAACACTGACTCTCTCCTGACAGCCTCAGTCTTACTGCCAAGTGAGTGTGTGCTTCAGTATAAAAGTGAGCACTGCAGTCAGGAAACACACACACACACACACACACACACACACGGATCTCTAACACATTAAAGCGGGATTAACAGATTAGTAATGGATTCCTTTCATTAAATCAGATTGGGATTAAAGTGTGTAATAGACTTATTCAGGATAATCAGACAGTGTATGAAAACACAGCTGCGAGATTCGAGGGGAAACGACAAAAACACGGCGGAATTCTGACAGATGTTTAATATTTTAAAGATGTCATCAACGATTTACTTGTATTTCCTGAAGATATGTTTCCACATGTGTTGAGAAATATAAACCCGTCTTCCTGTAAAGCTTCCAGCCCCTCGCACTGAAGACTCCTTCCCTAAACCATAGATCAGCATCTCCGTACGACATGCTCCTTCCATCTGGAGCATCTGTGGTGCAAATCGCTGTTTGACTTTAACTCCTACAGATGTTTATGTCAGATGTGTGGGAGGAGTTAACGCTGCTTTGAAGTTCCTCAGGATAAAAAAAAACAAAAAAACAGAGGGAACATCAGGTGTCACTCGAACCGGATAAAAAGGCTGACGTGTCGTTCTTTAATTATCAAAGCAGTGAAATGATTGTGAAGCTGCTGTAGTGTGAGAGGAATAAAACACCCCAGGGTGTGCTGTTAGAGGAAAATAATCAACATTTCCTTTTATATCAACTGCACATGTGTAAAGGGTGTCAGAGCATTTCACATTAGAGAGACTAATGAACACTGACTGACCAATCAGAGTCCGGACGTCAACAGCGCTGCGGTTAAAGTTGAAGTGCGTTAAAACCCAAACGGATCGCATTGTTGTTTCATGTTTAATGACAGTCATGGAGCTGATGGAGTTCCTGAGAACGCAATGTTTCCATCCTGAGAGACAAATCCGAAAACAAAGTCTCTACACCCATAACGCATCACCATAAGTCTGAGCGCTCGAGCCGACTGAGTTTACAAACCCATAAGAAGACCATAAAGTCTGTAATTTTGAAAGCATTAAGTATTAAAACATGGCCACGGGTTTAGAAAAAATGAAGGTTTGAGGTTTGAGCTTCTCCGCGTCCTGTTGTGGCAATAATGCAGTTTTATTTACGATCATAAAGACGGCAGGTCCGGCTCGGGACGAGTCCTGAAAGCACGAGGGTGTGAAAAGTGCGCGGTGTCGCTAATAAACACGGCTGTTTGAGCCCCGAACAAAAATAAAAAGCTTTCAGAGGTTTGATTTGTCTCAGAGTTACAGCCGAGCCCACGGCCTCAGGAGAAGCCATTAGCACGAGGCCCGCCGTAAACACACTCACACACTCACACACACTCATACACACACACTAACACACACTCAGCCTTTCGTTCGATTTCTTTTTTTTAAATAAAGTCTTCAGAGGCCGTGTCCATCCCAACCGCAGCACTCATCCAATCACACTCTCACGAGCGGCCCTGCGAGGCTCTAACGACTGAACACACACACACACACACACACACACACAGAGCTCTCACTCTGTGCACACCTCTCAGAAAAATTCTCCACACTTCGCTGTATTTTCAACTTATTGAACAAAACACGCTGCTGTTTTTTCGCATCCAGTCATCAGCCTGAGTTTTCTTACACAGAGACGCATCGCTGCGGCCGGATGTACAACAGCGTCACAGCCAGCGCTTTCACAGAGGGAGAGATTTACACCTTCAGTCTTCTTCCTCAGACCTCATGCTACAACTGCGGATGTTCGTCAGAAAATATCAAAAGAAAGTTGTTTTTGTTTTTACTTTTTAAATGTCTCATGATGTTACATTTGGCTAAAATGTTGGAAGACTTTCTTCACAGTTCTTTATGGGAGTTTTCTGCACAGCAGGAATGTGAAAACAGCATAATACATAACATTTTACTGAATTAGATTGATCATATTTATAAACAATACTGTAATGTTATATAAACAAGTGTAATGTATCAGAAGGAGGCTTTTCTTCCGTATGAGTGTGCTTCAGGAAAACATTCTCTAAATATGTCCACACTGGCAGGCATTCAGAAGCAGGTTTTTTGTTGTATGTTCTTAACATTTGCAGATTAAATAACAGAGTATCTGACTAGTCCTGGTGGAAGAACATAGCATATGGCATGGATGACTGCCTCCTGTAAGTGCATGTTAGGATCCTGGAAGTGCAGAATATGGAGAAAAAACGGTTCTCGGGGTTAGGAACCATCTGCACACGATCTGCTGAGCTCCAGTAAGCTGGCAGATATTTGCTTTAGCAGATGTGATTGAGCGAGCAGGCCGTAGTGGATTCAGGGACGAGTGCCATGCTTGAGGGGAGATGTTATCAGCTGGGATCAAACCTATGGCTTCTTGGTATGTAGCCAGTTTCCTCTAACTGCTGGACCTGCACCAAAACCTGGCGCAGCAAGTCATGGCATGCAAAGAAACTGATGAAGATTTATGTGCTGGAAGCCCGTGAACCTGTGAGAGCTTCCTCTCGAGCCACCGTGGATCAACAGGCCGGCAGTTAGCTGCGACGCCATCGCGCGGGTCTCGTCATTTAAACGCACAGGTTCGGTGTGAAAACCAAAGCAAGATAAAAGCGCAGAAGAACTGCACCTGGATGTTTGTGATGAGGCATCTGATCAACACGACTCTTCCCCAAGAGGAACGCTGTCCCTCCATCTGTTTATGTCTTATTCATGTGAAAAATAAGTGACAGCTTGAACACTGAAACACTGTGTGTGTGTGTGTGTGTGTGTGTGTGTGTGTGTGTGTGTGTGTGTGTGTGTGTGTTCGGCTTTCTATCTTCACTTCTCCTGTTATCCTTTCATTTCAGTTGCGCTGCAAACCTCACACCGAGCACGAATGTAATCTTAGGACCTTGTGAACGCTGTCACTTACCCATGATCCTCTGGGAACATCATACAGAAAATAGCAAGGAGAAGTGAGGTTCAGCGTAAGTGTTAGGATTACATGTTTGGCCGTTTCCAGACATACAGCTGTATGAGGTACGCCCAGATGTTTTTTAACATAAATGTTTTATTTATTTAATTTCTTTCCTTCTTTATTTGCTTTGCTATACACCATGCTAACACTAAAAGACAAAAAAAAACATTTCATCACAAGTAAGTACGACAATCACAAGTAAGACACCTGGTGTGACGTGGAGCTCACTAGCTCAGGTTTTATGTCTTTCCTTTAGCATCTGTAACATTTCTTGCGCCATCTTTATCCACACTGTGAAAGTTTTAGTTCATGAATAAAGGTCATGGATACGACACCGCGTCGTGTTTGAGTTTACTCCCACAAGTTTTTTTCACATTTTGTGCAGAATTGAATTAGTTTGATGTTAATGACGCATCATGAATCTACAACCACGACACGAACGCTAGCTCTCCTGCTAAATGCCACCGCCACCATGCTGACCCTTCTCCCTCACTGTACTTCTGATTGCTCTTTAACAATGCTAACGCTAATGCTCATGTTAATGTAACACTGTACAGAAAACATCCTCGTAGTTTAAAGGACGAACTGACCGAGTGTGGATTAGGAACACACGACGCCCATCTACCCGCCCATGTACCAGCTCCAGATTAAGCTCAGAATCGTTTTTTTTTTTTTATATTAATCCCTTCGAGTGACACACCAGCAGGAGCAGTGTCTGCCATCAAACAGCTGAGAGTAGAAAGCTAAAATTGAAAGTTTTCTTTCACTGCCGCTCCTCACTCAGACTCTCAGGTGTCTTTAAGGTGAGCTCTGTTCTTCCAGCTCGGCTGTGGACTGGAGCTCACAGTCCTGTGGGACCGGTTGTAAAGAATCCGTGTCTGAATCTCAGAGTCTGGTGGATTTTGGAAAAAAGAGAGTACTGTGTGAGAGAAAGAGAGAGAGAGCGAGAGAGATAGAGACGGCGTAATACCAGTAAAGATCTGCAGCACTAGCTCTACATGTTCTATTATATATGACCTGGGTCACTGGGACATCATGCTCAAGCAGAACACAATGCAGGCATTAAAGTTTAACTCTGAGAAGCAAAAATCAATTCTACTGTACGTATATCGACATAAAATAATTTAAAAAATAATAAAAAAAACACTACCACAAGACATTTTCTGTAAAACATTGAAGTCATGCTATAAACATGGAGCTTTCTGCTTCTAGTCAGTTAAATTGAAGATTTCACCGAAATCCAAATAAACCTTTTTTATTCCATTTTAGATTTCAGCTCTTAAGCCCTATACTGAGAAATGTCACATTTTGTACTTAATGTTTGAGATGTGAATTTATTCAGTCTTTGATTATTCAGGCTTTGAATGATGTTCAAAGAATCACCTTTGTACTTCGAGGAAGAGACGAGGTGCATGTCTAAGAATATTTTCAGATTTTTCTGTCTCTCTAGAGACTAGGAGTGCGGGAAATTGGATTGTTAGACACAGCTCAATTCATTAATTAAACAAGCTGCAAATCCCAATAATCGGATCCTTTTTCTTTTTAGACCAGATGGGAGATGAGGTGTAAAGGCGTGGGCTAACAAGTGTGCTAACGAACATAGGAATAAAACAGAATCTAGCTAGCAGATTTAAAAGGGACAAACCCAATTTTTCCCCTACATTTTAATGCTGTGCACAAGCGCCATCTCACCAAAATGTCCTCATCCTCCTGGACCTCTCAGCTGCATTTAACATTGTAAACCACAAGATTCTCTTGTCTATTCTTGTGTTCCTTGGAATCTGTGGCACGGCATGGCAATGGTTTGCCTACAACCTAGAAGATCAGTCGTATGAGATGACATGGAGGGGATCCATATCTGCCCCATGCAGACTCTCCACTGGTGTCCCACAGGGCTCGGTACTTGGTCCTCTTCTGTTCTCCCTCTACAGTATATCTGTTCTCTCTGTGAGGTCATATCCTTGCAAGGCATTTCATACCATCGTTATGCAAATTACACTCAACTCATTCCCTCCTCTCATCCCGTAGACACACGTTTCAAGGCTGGACTACTACAACTCACTCCTGGCAGCTCTGCCTCTGTGCACCATGCATCCTCTGCAGGTGATCCAGAACGAGGCTGGATGACTTGATTTCAACCTTCAAAGTTCTACCACACCACCTCAATTCTCCACTCCCTCCACTAGCTTTTTGTAGCTGCTTTCCTACAAAGCTAGCTCTCAGCTCTACAATTACATTTCAGCATTTGCGAAACGCCCTTCAACAGAGCGACTTACATTTTGATCTCATTATACATCTGAGCGGTTGAGGCTTAAGAGCCTTGCTCAAGGACCCAACAGGGACAACTTGGTGGTGCTGGAGTTTGAACTTCTAGACCATAGTCTTAGCCCTAACCACTGACCCATGCCTGCCAACAGCTTGAACGTCCCCGCACCATGTTCCCTTCGATCCAAATCAGCACTACTCGACTGGTCTCACCATCTCTCAGGGATCGTGGAAGACGTCCATCTAGACTGTTTCCTGTTCTGACACCTTGGTGGTGGAATAAACTTCCTCTAGATATCTGTATAGTCTCTGTCAATCTTTAAGCAACGATTAAAGACCTATCTCTAAGATATTTGGGTTCACCCCCCCTCACCCACCCATTACAAAAAACCACTTCCTCACAGTGTGTGACTGATGGGAATTCTAGTTTGTAACCTAGCAACCAGTGTAAGGTTCTATCGAATGATTTAAACTTAATAATTTTTGTAAGTCTTTCTGGATCAGAGCATCTGCCAAAATGCCTACATGTAAATGTAATGATTTAGTAAAGATAATGCTAATGCTACAGTATGCTTTAGGAGACTTCATAAGAAGAATCTCCCAGGTGTTAGCATGCACACTGCCAAAAGACATCTCATCACAAGTGACGATCCTGTAAATATGGACAAATGCATCGCCGACTCAAGCAACATGGGCTCCAAATGCCGGGGTGTGGTACTGTATAAAGGTTCTGGTGTGGTATTTACATTCAAAACACTTTATTTCTGTTACTCGTTAATGTTTACATCCTGAGAAATCAAACTTATTTCCTCAGCTTTTATGAGCCCCGTTTAACTGTAGTGTTTTGTGTTTAAATTAATCTAAATTAAACAATTTGTCTAAGATTCGTACCAATCCTTTTAGTCACTTATAGTCTTTTTTTGCTGATTGTGCACCAGCTTCTTACTGACTTTGTTGATCTGCACATCAGAAAATCAGCTCAGCGCCAGGTGCTTAGACATAAACTAATCCTGCAGGTATGGGGCAAACCCTGAACTGCTCCTGGATTCAAATTACCTTTAACATCAGTAGCATTTCGATTATCGAACTCTAATCTGCTTTTTTTTCACACAGGACATGCGGGATACTGTGCTTTGTAGCCATTTTATCTTTCTGTTTAAAGAAAAGAACGTGATGTACCTACACTCAGGGCTGCTTGTAGAGTCATTCTGCATAGTTAAAAAAAAATATCATTAAAAAAATAATAATAATGTTGTATGAATATATACAGTAGTCTACACTAAAATCCAGTTCAAGTTAACTACCCCCCCGCCACCCCCCTCTCCCCCCTCACCCCGGCATTTTCTTTCGTTTCTTTTTTCTTTTTTTCTTTTTTTCCAACGTCACCAGGGCCGGCTCTGGACAAACGTATTGTTTTATTATGAAGAGATAAATATACTGTAGGATTTATAGAATTCAGGGTTCTTTCAGAGACATTTACTCAGATATATTGTCAGATATTATCACTACTTTCTAGAAATAAAAAAGCTTAATAATTAACAAAATGATCTGCCAGCAGAACGAGAGTACTTTGAAGCTTGTATGAAAGAAACCAGTTGGTTAAATCTTATAGAAGGAGAAATTCTGTAAATGTGTGATGTGATACAGGTTATTGTCAGACGTTTTCTGCAGTGAAGCCAGATTCTACTCTTTCTCTGATATGAACACACACACACACACACACACACACACACACACACACACACATTGACATAATGAAAGGAAACATCAAAGGAACACACAGAGGTACTAAATACGGAACAGATATCAGAGCTGCAGGTGTGCACACAATATCGCGCCCCCGCCCTGACGGATACTGAATAACCTGCAACCAGCAGCAGGAGCAGCGACCCAGGAGCGCGGAACAGTCCGTGATTTATCTGCAGGATTCACAGAGTCCAACCTGACACATGACAAACCCCTGAGAGCGCCGCTCTTCTGTCTTCATGTCCAATTCCTCCCCGTCACTCCCACATTAAGGCTACCACTACCACTCAGTCGGGAGGGCCGGAGATTATCATGTGTTTCCTCCGAACCACGTGACGCCAGCCGACCGCATCTTTTCGAACTGTGCACCACCGGAGGCGGCGTAACACACTCGGAGGACAGCGCTATCCGCTCCTTCCGCTTGCGTGAGCTCACAGACGCCCCTGATTGGCTGTAGAGCCGTGATTAATGTGGGAGCCGGAAGTACCTCTCATCCCTCCCCTCTGAGAGAGCTCGGCCAATCAGCTCTCTCTAGAATCGAACCAGCGATCCCCGGATGATAGGGCGGGCACTTTACCACTTTCCTCAGTCACAAGATGCAAGGTTTTTTCTTTTTTTTTCGTCTTATTAACTTCAAGAATGGAAAAAAGAGAGAGGCTGGTGAAGTTTGGAACAAGTGTTCATAGCTGTTTTAATATAAAAGAGACGTTCCATGATGTTAAATCAAATTATAAACAAATCAAAATGATGATCTTCTTTAATTAGTAAAAAAATATTTGTTGGCAAATTGCTGAAAATTAGTGTAAATAAATAAATAATTTGATAAATAAAGTGATTTGCTGTTATAGGAAAATAATCAACATTGTGGCATAACATGAGATTTCATGAGATTTCATTGACCCAAACTTTACAGAAATTCACAAAAATGAGGATGAGGAGGATCTTAGCATGATGCCGGAGTGCGCTGCAGTCTATAACTCCTTCACAGTGTGCGCACGCGTCTTAGAGGTAGCATGAAGTCAAATTATACTATAAACATAAATAGAGGTGTAAAGGCCGCGTTTAACATCGAGTGGGAGCGATGGGTTCGTCCCTCTTCCCAATTGCATCCCAATTACTAAAGCTGCTCAAACAGCAAATTAGCGCCGCGCTCAGAGAACTGAGATTGGCCTTGAAACCCAGCGCGGATAAAAAACACTGAGAGATATTAAATCAGCGATGAATACACACACACACACACACATTCACTCACACGGGCGCTCAAACAGCATGATGTCGCAGTGATCAGCCTGATTTACGCATGCCTCCATCACACACCTTCAGCAGACGATCAAAGCGGCATGTAGTCTTCACGCTGAGTCCTGAACTCAGAGGCAGGAGCCGTGCAAGCACGTTACACACACACACACACACACACGCTTTGAAGCACTTGCAGTGTCATGCACGTGATACACAACGCTCGTAGCATTTCTCCAAGCCTCTCCAGTTCCTAGAGAGCAGCAAACTGACAGCTGAGCGCTCATTTTTCAGCGTATTCATGTTTTATGGATTCTGTGCAAAATCGATACAATGCTGTAATCTAAAACAATCGGCGCAAATGTGTTGTGATGTTTCTTCAGTGCCATGAAAGTCACAACTTTACTTCCTAGCTGCATTCAGTCCCTGGTTACCGCTTCACTCGAGAAGCAGGATAAAAACTCTCATTAGCATGAAATGTGTACAGAGACTTCAGGAAGAAAAGTCAAGCATGGAAGGAAATCAAGTGTTGGTGTCTGGGGTTAGTGTCAGTAGCTGGGACAGCTAGCACGCTTCGTTAATCTAATCTGAGAATGAAGCTACCATGACCAGACAACTGATTTTCTCACTGATTAGCCCTGCTATTTCATTCGCGTTTAACTAGTTAGCTTTACTAGCATGCTTTCTCATTTGTACTAATGAAAAAAAAAAACATCCTGGACAAGAAGCCCATCTACTAGCTAGCTGACCTGGACTCTAACGTAGCACACTTGCTAATCTATGCCTTCAGATTTCACCACTAATTCAGATTAGATTATTTAATGTTAAGTCCTCTACTTATGAACATTTGAGTTACAAACTTTCGAAGATACAAACATGCGTTCAATCGCAGATGTTAGATCAAATGCCCGGCGTACAGTACATTGTCCCCTGCGTGCATCCCAGGACGTCTGGAAGTAAGTATTAAATCACCTGCCATGAAGCCGGTACTGAGATGAATTGAGAGAATGGAGCGAGGTAAGGAGATGGCAGACATCACTCGTTCTTTTACCATGTTAAATGCACGATGTTGTGTACTGATTGTGTACTGTACTATACTGTCTATAACCCATTGTGTTAGAGTCCTAGTACCTAGTTGACACTAGAACTCATCCCTATGTAGGGGACCTATTGTAGTTATTTCTTGCAGTTGTTTTACTTCACTAATGGAAAAAAAAACAGCATCAAGAGGATAAAAAAAACAGTTTAAGAGATAGCGTATTCAGAACGCTTCTATCACTCAGTCGCCTGCTGCATCTCATGAACTTTAAAGTAATCCGTCTGACGTCCTGAACAGCAGTGTTTTTGCTCCGCAGAGACTTATCAAGGATCCACACGCCCCTCTCCCTGATCTCTCTCCCCGAACGCCGCGTGTCTTATTACCTTAAAAACCTTCCTACAGCATTTCTCTACCTGTCTGTTTCATGTGGAATTTACTGACACCACAAACATCCTGAAGCAAGAGAATACTACACCTGCATTCATTCGCTCGTAATGAGGAATATAATCTCATCCTCATGCACCCCTGCGGCCGACACGTCACGTCACGACTACACACAGCTGCACTCGTTAATAAACTTTTACCAAATCGTACTTTTTAGGTTGAAACTACAGAAACATTTCAAAATTTTTACTTAAAATACAAATCTTATAGAAAAGTGCTACAGAAAAGATGAGATGGACGTTTAAATAATCAGTTTGTAGTAAGATTTAGTAAAGGATGTTCATACAGTATGTGCAATATCAGCTTAAGGTCTTCATCAAGGTGTTAGGGTTAGAACCAGTACCGGTACCAGTGTATGAATTATCTGTAATATAATTAATGAGTTATGTATTTATAACCAGTGGCATGTAATTAAGTGTGTATTAAGGATTTAATACTGAGCACTCAGGCTGAAGCTTTATTTGGAAGGCAGACACACAAGGGGGCGGGGTTTGCCTGAAAGGAGGCGTGTCTCAGTAACGCTCGATTCTAGCCTTGAACTTTTCGCCTCGAGTCTCGGGGCGTTTAAACCCGAGTGCACAAAAGCATCACAGCAGGTCATTTAAAAGTTATGTGAAAAGAAAAGTGTGTTTGTCTTTCACCAAATGGAGTTTACAGGATCATCACTTCATAAAGCCCTCACCCCGGGCAAAAACACTCCGCTCGTCCCCTTTCTCCAGCCGACAGAGAAGCAGACGAGCACATGGGACTGCAGCTCTTCTAAATAAAGTGTAATATTGAGTGTGTCTGCTGCAGGCGTGGATTCCTTCTATAACAGTATAAAAAGTTTACACACCCCTTCTTAAATTGTGGCGTTCTGTCATGAACAACATGTTTAAAAAGAAGTAAATAAATAAAATAACATGAAATTATTGCAGATTTTTTTTCCTTTGATTTGATTTAACAGCCAACAATATTCAAATTGAAAAAAATTAAATAAAACATGCTCAAAAATGCAATAACTTGGATGCATAAGTCTACACATCCCTTATACTGTAACATTGTTAAAGCACTTCTGCTTGTGTTTTGGTATTAAGAGACTACTGACATCTACATTTCAGCATTTTAATTCCACTGTTCCCTAAAAAAAAAAAAAAGATGTTGTCTTAAGAAAAAAGATAGCGATTGGATCTCCTGTACACCGCTCTCTTCATAGCAGTCCACGGGTTTCTGACCGTTTTAAAATGTTCACCATCTTCTACGTTAGCTGACATTGATTTGTGCTTTGAGTTGTTTTTTTGTGTTAGAAGTTGAAATTATTATTATTGTTATAATCACCTGTCTAACAGAGCGCTGCAGGTTTTTTTTTTTTTAAATAAAGTAAGTAATTTGGAGCTTGTAGTAATTCCCTCAATCTCAACTAGAGCCCAAGTCCCAGCAGAAGAGAATCAGAACCACAGCGTGATGCTCTCACCACCCGGCTTCACCGTGTGACGGAGATCTGCGGTGATACGCTGTCTGTTTATGCACCAAACGTGTCTTTTCTACTTTGGTCTCATTAAACTGTAACACATTGACAAGACACGTGAAGAATATGAGAGATCTGTGTCACATGCAGAGAGTGAGGAGGATTCGCCAGATGTTCCTGCAGCTGCTTTAATGTTGCTGTAGGTATCTTTGCAGCTTCCCTGAGAAGTTTTCTCCTCATCATTTCATCAGATTCAGAGGGACGCCATGTTCTTTGTGACGTTACTGTGGTGCTCCATGATGGCCTACACGGGGTTCCATGGAACATCTAATGATTCACTAATGCTTTTGTCCTGAGCGATTCCTCTCCACACTGAGATCATGCTTTTAAACTCTTTTAGGAACATGGCTTCAGCAGTCAGGTGAAACAAGTAGGTGTGATTTTTGGTGAGTGGGTGGGGCTAACCCACTGTAAAATGAGTGGGTGGGGCTAACTGCTGTAAGGTAGATGGGTGGGGCTAACCTGCCAGAATGTGAATGTTTGGGGCTAACCTGCTATAAAATGGATGGGTGGGGCTAATTTGCTGTGAGGTGGATGGGTGGGGCTAATCTGCTGCAAGTTGAGTGGGCGGGGTTAACATGCTATAATGAGAGTGGGTGGGGCTAACTTGCTGACAGGTTTTTGGGTGCGTAACTTGACATAAGATGAGTGGGTGGGGCTAACCTGCTGTAAGGATAGTGGGTGGGGCTAACCAGCTGTAAGATCAATGCTTTGAAGGTATTTAAATGTGTTTTATTTTTGTAACATCTAAAATCAAACTAACATTAAAAATAAGCCTTTTTGTTGCGGGATAGTTTCCGTAAATCAACCTTTTATGCATGTTTTCCTTTCTTGAGTGAAAGAGTTTTTCTTCTCTTTGGACAGCCAATGATTTTTTTCACACAAAAAAATCCTTCAGTGCCTCCGAGTAGTAGAAGTGACACGAAAAAAAATATCTGGCAATTTTACATAGCAGTGGGCTTAGGTCAGATCTGACTGCTATTGAAGTTTCCTTTCATTTTATTTTTTTTACATTTAGAGGTGATGATGCATAAAACAGAAAAGAGCAGCTTTGTGTTTCAGTGAGCAGCCAGTGAATGCTGAGAGAGTTGACACTTCCTGCCCCATGGTGCTTTTGAGGCACAGCGAGATACTCCACACGGTCTATAGTGAATCCAATATCTTTAAAAAAAATAATAAATAACTGAAAGTGAGGAAGAAAAAGTTTGATGGAAAATATGTAAAATGTATGTGGTGGAGAAAGTCATAGACTGTATACTTCTCAAAGGGAACGCAAGGAGACAGAGATAGAGCCAGAGAGAACAAAGGGAAAAATGGGAGAGGAGATGAAGGGTAGAGATGGGAAGCTGTGCAATAATCCAAGGTCTCTCCTTAATCATAATCACTCAGCTGTCAGACGGAGTGTGAGGCGAGGCCGTCTGCGGACGGGCAGACCCAGGTGCCATCTGCTCCCAATAAAAATCCTACAAAAGCCTTAATTTGAATAAATGTTCCCTTTGTCCTGTCCCCTGAACGTCCCTTTTATTACTGTCCTCAATAAAGTGCTTTCTGCTCACATGAAGAGAACAATCTGGAACTGACATTGAGAACAAAAATTACAGCAAGAACGAGTCAAAAGTTCTGAGCTTCATGTGCACGGAAGGACATTTGTTCCATCTCATGTTCTAGGCCCAGATCTCCAAACGAAAGCCAGTGCCTGAAAACATACCAAGGAGAACCACAATGCTTCTCTCCTCACCAAAAAAATCATTATATAAGAAAACATTGACTCAGAACTAAAACTGTGCTTCAGGCTACACCAAGCAGAACCTAATGATTACAGAGCGGTTCCTAGCCAGCCTGGTTAATAAGAGAAGCTGCCTGGGGAGAGACGCTCCTCTGATGTCATGTGGTTTTGGTTATCAGAGATTGGATCCGTTTTCCTGATGGCAGTTTTTGGAACAGATAATTAGCAGGGTGGGAGGTTTCACCCATGATCGTTCCTGGTCAGCTCTTCGTGTCCTGGCAATGTCCAGTTCTTCATGTGATGACAGGGTGATGATGATTTCCTTAGCAGTCTTGTCACTGTGTTGCAGCTTCCTCTTTTCCCCGGAGGAGGCAGATAGTCATGTCAGATGTGAGGACGTGTTCAATCGTGGCAGTATTGAGTTGCCTGGGGTAAATGGTACATCGTTAACTGCTTTAAGAAAACATCCTTTGCTGAGCTTTCCGCTTCATGGTTGATGTATGCATCTCACATTTGAGATCCCATGTGATCATGGCTTGGAGAAAGTTAAACAAGGTGACAGTGCTAACTGATGAATAATTGAAAATGAGTAGGTTGCATTTCTTGAAGTCCATGAGTCTTTGTGGATTTAAAAGCTCTGAGCTCAAGGTTGTCTCCCTTTAACCCAGAAGGCTATCTGTTATACCACCTGGTGCGGCTTCGTCATTTACATTTACAGTATTTGGCAGAAACACTTATCCAGGACGACTTACAGAAGTGGTTTAAAGTCTTTATTCAGTAAACCTGGGTCAATAGGTCACAGATTAGGAGTAAGTCTAAAAAAATCAGTAGGAAAGTTTTTATATAGTGTTAAAAATATATATTAAACACTGTACAGTGGAACCTTGGATTGCGAGTAACGCGGTTTGCGAGCAAAGATTTTCAATAAATTTTGACCTGGAAAACGAACAACTCTTGGTTAACCAATACCGAGTATCATTTATCACGCATGCGCTTCTTGTTTTGACGCCGAGCGTCACGTGATCACAACTGAGCCAACATTTTTTCTGTCTCTTGTGCTGTGGAATTGTGGGTAATCGTCTCCCCTGCTGGGTCTTAGTGCGCGTCTCTTACTGGTATAATCAAC
>JAQMYL010000006.1:188361-199795 GCA_030014365.1 Clarias pachynema | reverse complement strand
TTTTGCTATATATTTAAACATTGAGGATTTCTTTTAAAAAAATGTCTAAAAGTCTCGTCTCGTCTCGTTCTCGTGAACCCAGTCTCGTGTCTCGTCTCATCTCGTCGGAAAAGCGTCTCGTCACACCCCTATGAGATGGGGAAAAATACTGGTTAAGGTGAAGTTCTGCATGCGGTTAGCAGCACAAACTGTAGCACTCTGATGTAGAGGCCAAATATCTTTATATTGATATTTATGAACAATATTTATTCCTGAGTGAAAATGGGAGAACATGAGCAGTATAGAGTTCTGATCCTGGATCAGGAGAAAAGACACCAAAATACACCAACACCAAATAAAGTCTTACATAACATTCTTCAAATTTATGTAATTAACAGTTTGAACCCCTGGTTTCTGTCTGCGTCTGGCTCTTGCTGCTTCTTCTGTGTTTTCCTCATCTGGCATCATCCTCACACAAACCCAGTTCAAAGAGCAAAATCGTTGCGTCTTATCTAAAATGCACTTAGTTCTTCTGGTACATAGGAAAAAAATAATAAAGAAAATAGTATGAAGGCTGTGTGTGTGTGTGTGTGTGTGTGTGTGTGTGTGTGTGTGTGTGTGTGTGTGTGTGTGTGTGCGTGTGTGTGTGTGTTATTTCTCACGACACCACACCGCATTTGTTTAGAACACCAATTTACATGTTAAAAAAGTTAAAAGTCTTTTTATATTCAATCTCACTTAAAGAAAAAAACTCTTGATTCACTTTGCAAACAAACATCAGCTCGGTTCCTTTGGTATTTGTGCATGGGCGTGGTGTTCCACAGAAACAGCAGTACTGGGTACACTGGGACACACTGGAAGAGGGTGAGCTGCGTTCCTGAGTGCCAGAGCAAGTTTTGGATGGACTCAGCCCAGGGATGGAGCTGCGTCCAATACTTCTGATTCTCTAAACAGAAGGGTTTTTGATTCAGCCCCACATACTGATTGGTTTGTTTAATTCGACCGTTAGATTGGGGTGGGATTTGAAACTGACCCAGACCCCCAGCTTTTCTCCAAACACTCGACAGTAACTGTGTTCTCTGGGATCCCATAAAATGTGCTGGAAGATAAGCCTGGGTAAAACGATAAGGCACAGGGACTTTGAAAACTGTGGTCTAAATATTACCTCGGAATGCATAGAGGTCTCTGATAACGTCTCCTGTGATATGGGACCAGGTTTGCTGAGGTGTGAGCAGAAGCAGGAGAATACTGATGGAAGCTCTCAGTTGCCGCATCATAACGTCTTTCAGCCTTTTGGAGAAAAACACTACAAGGTGCAGTCAGGGTTTTTCTGTTAATCTTTGGGGAACAACGCCTCAATGCCATCTTCAGAGGTGTCAACACAGGTCAAGCTTCTTAAAGATCTTAGCCTCATGGAGTTGTTTAAAGGCAGTCCAGACCAATGGCAGAGGACCAGGTTTATTTCACCATGACTTGTGGAACATATCCCTGCTGAAGAGCTTCTCCATTGGTTGGGTCTCTTTTTGAGAAAGGAGATAAACTCAGGGTTATACTCAGGGGATGGGTATGGCTCCCAGCAACAACTCAATTCCACAGTCGTATTGAGTGCCTCTGAGTGATTATTACTAACTGTGATCGTTACTAAGTGCATTAGTGAGAGGGGTGCGGGTGACTAGCTCTGGTAATGACTTAGAGGCCCTGGTCTTGGCCTGGCTGTTCTGTTTACCATGTGATGCTGAGAGCTGCCACAGTAGAAACAAAGCTGCTTGTCACGATGGCATTTTCCTTCATCCCCCTGGATCTGCCCTAGTTGTACTGGGTCAAGAATGTTTGCATCAGGAGCTGGCATGAGGCTGGGCAGTCGAATCCTCAGCAGACAGTCTAAGCAGCTGACCATGATGGCGAAAATGTGCCGTCTATGCCTGCATTCCAGTTCTGTACGCAGATCTGCACCCTGATGAACTGCAGACTTGATTCCCAGCTTGTTTCTTGTCCTGGAGGGAGAGGTCAAACTCAACAAAAAAAACCTTAAGGAAGCAGCTGTCCCATGTACCATTCACAAACACTTAAAGCTGCTGGCTGCATTGTATTCTGGGATTCAGATGTCGGCGTGGACCTGACAGAAGTGATATGTTACTGATTGTTCTTCACCATCACGCCTCTCGTGTTCTTATGGATAAGTTAGGCAGAAAAGTTCCAGCACGGTCATTTCTACCGCCATTAAAGAGATGGATTCTCGCTTGTCCCCGCTGCGGTACTGATTAAAGGTTATAGAAGCAGTGGCATTTGAAATTCATTTTGTCCCTCTTTTTTCTGTTCCAAGGGCTGCTGAGAATAACCCGGTGTATTGGCAGCTTGTGACATTTGTTAAGTCAACTTTCCCTTTTCTTCGCCTCGTGCTGAATCTTAAAACCATTCGCCAAAGATAGGACGAGGCTCGTGGAGAAACCTCCTGAGTTATAAACAGGTTGTGGCTATGTAGCGCTCACACGGACTCCTCACTGAGGAATACAGTAAGAGCTGGAATAACACTGAGCTGTCTGTAGGAAAGAGAAGGTTTCCAGGTAACTTTCACTAATGTGACTATTAAAGGAGCAAATAAAGGTTTTTATTAGCAATGTAGGGTTTTTTGTCTTCCCCTCACCAGGAGCTCTAAAGATGAGCAGCTGATCAGTAGAATTTTCTGACATCTTCAGGCAAGAGGAGTTCAGGCTAAGGTCTGAGTTTTTACTATAACGTGATGAACTGCTGGTTTTTATCTCATCACTTTAAGAGAGAGAGAGAGAGAGAGAGAGAGGGGCAGCAGAGGGAACACGTGTTTATAGCTGCTATAACATAAATGAAAATAGGACCTCACTTGTCTTTGGGATGTTCCACATCATTAACTGCCTCTATAAACAGATAAAAATGTGTGTAGTTCTTTGATAAATCGAAGAATATTAGGACAACTAGAACACTTTGTGGATGTGCTGATGTAGCGTATTATCTCTCTCAATCTCCACACCATTTGTCCTGTACCGAGTTACAGGAGGCCCGGAGTCTCAGCAGCCTTGGGGCACTAAATGCCAGTCCAGGATCATGCAAACACTCACACACAATTGTGAAATTAACCTAATCTGCATATCTCCAGACTGTGGGAGGAACCAGGAAGAAACCCAGGAAGCACAGGGAGAACATCCATGCGAATACTCCCCTATTGAACCCTCGATCCTGGAGGTGTGAGGTCACGGTGCTAGGGTCACTACGCCTGCATGCTGCCTCCTGTCTCATTACGCAGTTATGAAATAGCTTTGTATTTTCAATTATTATTAAAAAAGGATGAATGAATCTTTACTTACTACACCCATCATAATGCAGAGCCGACTGTCATTAGCTAACAGTGGATGGAGAGCTACTGCAGGACGCATGAAGTAAAATGATGTAAACATTCCAGAGAGCTGAGAGAGTGTGTGAGAAGCGTGTACGATCCTCCACTGGGTGGTTTTATTTACTCGGGTCGTGTCACTCGATCGGCAGATTGCTACTATTTTCCCGAATGTTCCGCTCTGAGCTGAAGCTAAAAATCTCACTCGTTGGGTGACGTGATCATCTGGCCCCAGAAATGTAGCGAATGACTCGAGCATCCTGTTCCAGCTCAGGGCTGCAGTAAGGTCCTGCTCGCAAACCTGAATTTGAGGAGCTCAGGAACCATAACAGCTGGCAGGTTTCGCTTCCTTTCATGTCTTGACCTAGAATTGACCTAAAATTTGCTTCGTCTGAACAGAAGGTAACTCTGGGAGATTATAAATTTCTTAAAGCACCGAAAATCTCCTGCCTTCTTTTGTTCATGTCCGCTCTTTTCATCTGGCTTCGGCAGCTTATTTTATCCAGAGCGGAAAATTTACCCTAGCATTTACGCTGCAGTTCCGTTCTAAATTGAAGACTAAAGTATTTATAAGCCTCGAACCCTTTCACCTCTGATGCAGGGCATTCCTTTTGGCTTTAACCACAAAAATGGCTCTCTAACTGAAAAGCTTTTGGTAGTTTAGAGCGTAATACCTGCCCTAATGGAATCGCAAACCTCAGGAATAGCGGTAGGTGGAACTTTCCCAGGATAATTAAGAACGTGTGTGTGTGTGTGTGTGTGTGTGTGTGTGTGTGTGTGTGTGTGTGTGTGTTTCTCAGGATCACTAACAATGGGTGAAAATGTCAGATAAAGCCAAAGGCTGCTCCCCGCGGTCGACATTGCTAGTCTAACCAATTGCTAAGGTTCTGTTCTGTAATCAGAGAAGAGCCACACTGATTTAAACAACATCACTGGAGGGGTGTAAGGATGAATGCTAATGTGGAGACCCAAGGACAGAAGAGGGGCTGCATGCTAACATATCTCTGATTCGATTATTCTGTGCTGCTGGGAGTTTTTGGGTGTAAATAAGATGCGAATACGGATCGCTGCTGGATGATAATCATGGGTTGCGTTCCTATTACGGCTGTTGCTCGCTGTCACAGACGCGTCAGCGACGGGCGTGCACACGAATCTATTTCCGCTCCTCGCTCACTCCAAACTGCTCACGTCTGCAGGTGTGCGAAGGGGCGGGGCAGCTAAATCTGTCTTGGCTGCCGGGAAATAATCCTCGAAGGACCTCGTGCTCGCTCCGCTCTTTAAAAGGAGGCGTGGAGCTTAGTGGCAGATCTGATCTGATCTGAAAGACATCAGATTTGTGTCACATTAGGGTAAAAAAAATCAGATCTGAGTGACTTCAGGCTGGTGATGTGATCGCAGCCCGAGTGTCATCGTGGCTCAGGATAAATCAGTGTCCACAGGATGAACAGATTTATAAAAATGTTCACTGTAACAATGCACACAGCAAGCTATCCAGCTCAGCGTTATATACATTTGTTTTAAAAGAAGCAAACGTTCACACACATCTTTGATTAACATCAGATGAATCTGAATCTGAAGGGTCTGTAGCATCAGAGTCAAAAGGCACAGCATGAAACACTTGAAAGTGTCTTATTTATAGCCTCGAGTTCATCACTAATGCTTGGGCACGAAGCGCTCGCTGAGTCATTCTATAATTTGGGGCAAATTCCTCCAGTATCGGCTAGCTGCAGAGATTAAACGCTAACACTCTTTTCCAAGGTAAACGATGGTGTCACTACCGAGTTCGTCATCCATGATACTCACAGAAACACGTCCTGCAGCTCAAACATGATCCGTCCCGGTGCCAAGTCCTGGCATCACATGATCTCATGTGCTTCTCTCTGTTTCTCCAGATCTCCTCCCCTCCCGCGGGACCAGCGTCACCACCAGCCCTCTATCGCGTCTTCTTATCAGTTTAAAGCAACGTGAGTTTAAACATGTGTTAAGTGAGAGAGTGAAGGTGGGGCATGGAGACCGATAGCGCTAATGACTGATTATCTACACTACTGGGTAATAGTGATGGGTCGTTCTTCAACAGTTTGTTCATTTTGAACGAGTCTTAGGTGTGACACGGGTAGAACGAGTCATCTCGGGGAACGATCCGTTCAGTCGCCCATGTGGAACATCACAGGCTCTGGACAGGGATTAGTTCATCTGTTTTGAGTCTTCAGGTTTCCCGAGTCATTTGTTCATCACGTCACAGCCCCATAAACTTAACCAATGCAGAAAAGAGAATTGAGTAGTTTACCTTTCAAGTCATTTGAGTCATTAGCATAGACTTAAGACTCAGGCACATAATCAATGAATCTTTTCCTTTTTCTTATATTACATTATATTTCTGTCCCGTTTTTTGTGTGATCAATGTTTGTTGTGTAAGTACTAGATGTTAGGGAAGTAAAATGTAACATTTTAATTACATTTTGCTAAAATGTACGAAACGGTTCGAAATAAAATTCGTTAATTTTGCTGAATGAGACTCAAAGATCCGAGTCTGTAAAATACATGGTAGAGCGCACAAGCACACACGGAAACACCAATCAGACTGACAGGCATGTCTTTGGATGGTAGAAGGAAACCGGAGTACCTGGAGGAAACCCACCAAGCATCGGTAGAACACACACACACACCCACGCGAAGGCGGGACTCGAACCCTTGACCTGTGGCACCGGGACAAATCATTTTTGAGTTGCAGGATGGAGTTAATAGAACTTTTGGAGACATTCTTAAATTGATAATTGATATTTAAATTATTTAAATGAGAAATGCATTTTTAGCATTTTGACTTTTGAGATACATTTTAAAAATAGTTTTTGTTAACACTAAAGGTTTTTATTAATTATTTTGAAACCAGCAAACCATCACCTGCAAAAATAAAAAAAAATGCAAGCACATAATTCTTTCCTTAAACAGCTACAATATGATATTTTTGATGAAAATATTTAGAATAAATATCCTTCTCATCAGCAGACATGGAATAAACACGGTACCCAAACTCCCAGCGTGACTGCTGTGAGGCGTGTTAGTGACTAATCCAGATGTTAATGAGTGAGGAATGTGATAAACCCCCTAATCAGGTGATCTTTAATCATTAATGAGAAACAAGTGATGAAAGAGTGAGACCCTGCATGAGAATCGAAGCAGACCCAGTGGTACCGGTCCTGTACAGAAACTCAAAGGTCATGCACTATATAAATAGCAGGGTCTACCCACTCCCGGCTTCTCTGCAGGCCAGAATATTTAGACAAAAGCACTGAAATAATTTGCTGCAATTGTGAGCTGTTTGCTCGGGTGCCGCCGCGCGCCTCACAGCTGCTCCCTGTAACAGACTGTTCACCGCACGGCGTGGGGCCAAAGCTAAAAGCAGATCCTGTTTAAATTAGATTTGAATGAAAGTGACTTATAACCCCGATTGCTCAGGGTTCCTCGAGCTCATTTCGAAAGTGACGTAGGAAACAGCTCAGCTGTGGAATTTCAGCTCCCCAGGAAAGAAAAACTGGGAAGATGGCGTCCTGTAGAGACGTCTGTCATCAATCTGCCGGATCTAAAACAGAGGAGCAGAAACCCCACCCCTACTGAACTCCGCCAGGACGTGTGCTGTATGTTTATTAAAGAATCGGCACCATCGCGATACCGGGCGCAGACGACGGGACCATGACCATGACCTTCTCCACAATTCAAGCAGATTACAGAGACGATACACATGACATTTTCTGGAGCCGAAAAACTGCTGCGAAAATCTGCTCTGAGGAATATTAATTAACTGCATAACTGTCAGATCCACCGCGCCACTTCGAGCAGAGTGAGGAGGAAAGCAGTGCGGTCTCATGACATCATACTGCTTTTAGTTTGATGGTTTTGACCTTAAACCCTGCACTCAGACCAGAACGTTCTGTGTGCATACATTACAGGTTTAATTGTCCAGAACTGAGTGAAAATAACACGATGAAACCTGAGGCTGGAGCTCCGGAGTGTCGTTGGTATCATAAGTAAAAGCCCTCTGGCCATTTCTGTAGGACGGCCCACACTGTCACACGCCGCAGTCACGCCGAGGAGGAGCGCGTGTTCCAGGGAGTCACAACCTCACAGATGATCCTTCATGATATTTAGACTCAAATTGGCTTTAACCCCAAAAAGATGAGAATTTCATTTGTTGTTGGGTTTTTTTGTTGGGGGGGGCGGGGGGGGGAATTTTCCTTCCATTTCATTTGTTTTGTTTTCAGCACTGAGCAGTAGTGAGGCTAAAATGTGGTTTGGTGAGGAGCGAGCAGCTTAACCACATGCAGTTATGATGGCAGCACTCATTAGTCAAAGGTCATAAATGAAAAACCGATAATAAAGCAAAAGGTTTTACCGCTCACAAAGAGTTCATAGAAAAACTTGTGCAGTTAATTACAGTTAATTTCAGTACAATCACTAATTCATTCTCTGTTGCGTTATCCTTCACTGGGTCGCGGGAGGCCAGGAGCCTATGCCAAGGGAGATGGGGGGTGGGAGGGGCGTACCGGTGGACATGGTGCTAATCTATTACACACACTATGGGGAATTCGTGAACACCAATCAGCCTAATCCACATGTCTTTGGAGGAAACCAGAGGACCCTAATGAAAACCCACCGTGCACTCAAACCCCAGGCAGGACTCAAACCCTCGAACCCTCGAACCTGGAGGCCACAGCTCTAACCACTATGCCACCACTGTTACCCTGGGAGGAATCACAAACGCTCCTGGTGTAACACTACGAGTACTGCAGCTTCTCCCTCTCGTCTCTCCGCCTGGTTTTGCTCGTGTGAGCGGGACACGCCTGATCACTTCTCTGTCACGAATCTCTTAGAACGTTGAAAAAAATAAAATGCTTAATGGTCCCAAAACCACTCGTCAGTTTCTCCCAGGCGGTCTGCGGCAAGATATCAGAGCCACTCTAACCTTGACAAGTGCTGGAAAGCATTTATTGCACGGCGTCCGCTCGGATCTGATGAGAAAATGGAACAGAAATGTTATGCGTGATGTTCGGCTCCCTGTGAAGCAGGAATTTATTCACATTTACACTGAAATTTAGAGTTAGAGAGGAGAGATTCCAGCACGCGCACGGGGCTCTTAAAGCAACAGCAGACCAGGTGGGGGTATTTCTGCTCATCAGCAGATTTGTGCGAGCTCCGGATCCTGATTGGTCAAAAGGCGTTGATTAATTTAATATCGCGGCCTGAGATGTCTGAGAGTAGTGTGGCTTCAACCGGTGCTGACGAGTGACGAGGAGATGTGGACCGAGGAAGGGTTTTGTATTCATGGAAGGAGTCTCCAGTGTCAGATATGGTCATAAATTTTCTTCTGGTCGTCTGTTCACAAATCACAAATCTGTACAGGTTAAAAAGTACAAAATGTAAATAAATAAATAAATGAATAATAATGTGTGGTTGTTGGGGAAATGGCGTGTTATAAGAGGAATAAGAGACTCGGGATGACGTGTTTTAGGATAAACTTAGTAACAGGGTAACGCGGTGTTGATTAGTTTCCTAAAGCAGCGCATCTCACGTGTCACTTGTTGTTTGTTGTTTACTTCGGTTGCACTCTCTGGTCTGAGCGGACGTCTGTTTAGTCGTAAACGCATGACCAGGAAGCAGAGTGCTGCTCACAGAGACTTATTAAAAACAGTCATCAACATGTTCGCTAACGGAGACGCTCCAAACGCTAAAATTACCCTCCAACG
The DNA here is from genome assembly GCA_030014365.1 of Clarias pachynema. Taxonomy (NCBI): domain Eukaryota; kingdom Metazoa; phylum Chordata; class Actinopteri; order Siluriformes; family Clariidae; genus Clarias; species Clarias pachynema. The sequence continues at coordinate 190,711 of JAQMYL010000006.1, read as the reverse complement.
AACCACAGTCCAGCGAGTCCTCATCAAAACATGGTGTGTGTGTGTGTGTGTGTGCGTGCTTCTCTCAGCACAGTGTTTACACTGCAATTAATAATGACAGATGGGCCTTTGGTGTGACGACGGAGGAGCGTCTAGCCGCTGTGTGATTTCTGAGCCTCGCTACACGCCGGTGTAGGTACGCCGCCGTCTCTAAAACGGCTTCTTCGCCAAAAATATCTGTCTAGTGAGCCAACGCAAAGGTGTTCTTTGAAAATGTTAACAGTGCTAATGGGGAATAAAAAAGTAGAGCGCTATTTCTCATTTGGATTCATTTAGCGCTAGCAGAGCTTGCAGTTTTTTGAAGGAAGCGCCAACTTAATAGGGAACATCTGTGCTACTGAGTGGCATTAAATCTACAATTAATCAAATGAATGTGGTTAACCGTCACGTAGCCGCGGAACCGGCGGGATTTATAGCACCGTTAGAGCTGCTTTAAGTTTGTCTCTTTGTTTATTCAGCACTGTTAGCGCACTAAGATTCCCTTTTAGGTGATCTACACCGAAACCTGCTGCTCACAACACACGCTCTGTCATCGGAAGAAAAGTCTCTGTCGTACACACAAGACTCATCATTTCTCAATCTTTTACCAAAGCTGCGTGTAAATGATCCTGTCAGCTGAAAATCCCTGCCGGATCTCTGTGAACCGCCACGTTTCTTCATGTCTGCGTGTTTATGGAATAAATGTCTTTGGGTTGTAAGTTAGCAGGTGGACTCACACGGCACCCGCAGAACTTCACTCAAGGAGCTGAAAATGACTAAAAGAGCGCCCCCCGGTGACGCGGCTGCGCCGTCACACCATTACCTAACAGTCTTGTTTTTGAGTTTAATGCTATAATTTGAGGCTATGTTTAAACTAGTAACGGGAATCACCTCGTCCAGCCGATACCATACGGTATTATAACGATACTTGGTTCGATCAGTGCAGTTCTGGAAGCGTCACAGCTTCGTAAATATCTCGAATCAATACTACATTATCCCCCGAATCTGTTACAATTCTAAACAAACAGCAAATAACTCGCTGCCACCACACAGGACATTGTGCTGTCTGACAATGTGTGAAGAGTTTAGAGGGCGCCACCTGTAGGATTAAAGAGGAACTGCAACATTTTACCACCTCAAATGCAAATATATAAATTTAAAAAATATTTTTAAAATTGACACTGAAGTGAGTGTGGCGAAACATGAAACCCCACACGAAAGAATTACAATACGTAACTGAATACATAACTTCTTCTTCTAATAACAATATTTATTATTATTTTAATGGTGCTTGCGAAGCAAATCATCACTAGTTTAATCTTTCTAGCTTATTATTATTCTTGTTTTTATTATTATTATTATTATTATTATTATTATATCATACAAACTTCGGCGCTTAACCAGTCCTGTACCAGGATAAATCGGAGATGGGGTGCTATGACTTTTCTAAGGGGGTAAATTAAGGGGGTAAATTAATCCCACAGGAGGCCGCAGAGGGCAACTTACCGCCCCAAAAATCCTACAGACTTAATATTGAGACCAACTTTGATGGATACTAGCCCAGAGCAGGAATATTGTAGAAATATAAAATTGACCACATTTGAAGAGGCTTGTAAGTTGTGTCAGAACATACCCCGCAAGAGGGTATAAGTTGTACTGCTGGGGGCAAGAGGTGCCCAAATGTGCCCCATTAACATATAATGGTGATAAACCGGAAGTGCTCACAGTTGCGTTCACTGCTACAGTAACTTCCATAGGAACTTTGAAACTCAACCTAACTGTAGATCACATAGAGACATGTGGGCGGGCTCATTTCACTCAGGCAACCAATCAGTCTCTCAGGAGCATTGTGAAGCTGTCAAGCCACGCCCTAACAACCACTTTAGAGCACCATAGCAACTGATCGCGTAGACTGCCGTTATAAAAGGGCCAAAGGCCATGACAAGCACCGCTCACATGTTCTTCAGAAAATGTACCTGTCTAGTTATTATTATTATGATGATGATGATGATGATGACGATGCACTGGTGGCTCAGTGGTAGATTTCTCGCCTGCCATGCAGAAGGCCCAGGTTCGATTGTCCAAACCCCAGCCAGAGGATCCGGTGCCGGTTCCAAGCCCGGATAAAATGGGAGTGTTGCGTCAGGAAGTGCATCCTTGCAGCCACCATAGCAGCCCCTGTAGCTTTCCTTTTTGGCCACGATTCTAAAGGCACATGAAATGTTAAACTATTTAGTAGCAGGACCTCTGCTGTTTCTGGCGTTCCTGTGCTGGCTTGCTTCCTGTGCTATTGAGGTGCACCTGAGTTCAAAGGTGTTTTTGGTTGTGTGAC
>JAQMYL010000006.1:150415-163938 GCA_030014365.1 Clarias pachynema | reverse complement strand
AAGGACTACCATGTCATTTTTGGGTATTGTTAGAAAATTTTGGGTTTGACTTTTTTTGTAGTTCTCTATTTGAAATTAGACATTTTTCCGGACCTCGGACTGAATAGAAATTTGATAAGTGGACCTTTAATATTTATATTTGAGTACCCCTGTTTTACACCATAGAAATTTAACCAGATATTTTTTTTCCATTAAACAATTGCTTGTTAGTGATAAACTGCATTAAAACCCGCTTTACCTCTGACACTGGAGACTCCTTCCATACACATTACACCACGTTCACACGTTTAAGCTGTGACTATAGAAACATGAAGCCATTAGAACATACAGTATGAACCTGTGGTTTGACCCCCGGGCGATGCTGTGCTATTCAGTAACGTTACATCACTTTCTCTGACTTTCAGTTCCTCCAGTCGCTGCATGTCTAATTCCCAATGCTCCTCCTGCGAGGTCTCTCCATGAAGCTCATAACATCTCCGCGACGTCTTTTCTCCTAGCACACAGCGCTAATCTAATCCTTTTCCAGTGAGTTAATTAAAGGAACGCTGGTGGTCAATTCTGGTGTAATGAGCCTCAACCCCCCCCCCCGTGCCGTACGGACTCGTCATGTAATTGGACTGACTTCCTTCTCAGGGGCAGAAGCACACGACAGACAGGAGGGACCTGAGGCAGAGCTCAAGGAGATTTTCTTTATGGATCTGTGTCTGTGATCTCTGAGTTCATGACCTCTGAAGGCTTCTCTCCGGCTTTCTGGTCTGATTCCTTCGGTTTTGTTTATAGACCTGGATATGTATTGATCCGACTTAGTCTCAGATTTGATTCCATCGAGTGACACGAGCAGAAAAGAAACGATTTTGCAAAAGGTCTAATGAAACTTTAATGAAGGTCAATAAGTCAGCTTTACTCTGAGACACTGCTCACACACACACACACACACACACACACACAGTGATCATGTGAGAGATACAGTAACGCCGTGCCTCACATCATGCAGATGACATCAGGCCAGGAGGTGGAGGTTCATCACACATCAGCATGGAGGAAAGGGTTCGGGGATCAAAAGAGACTGAATGTGGCCTGAGATTTACACACACTGACTTCACACACAGACATCTACAGTAATCATCTACAGTTTTTTTGGGATATTCTAATTTAGTCGTGTCCAATTCCTCCCCGTCACTAGGGGGCTCCACACTAAGGCTACTACTACCACTCAGCCGGGAGGGCTGAAGACTATCATGTGTTTCCTCCGAACCGCGTGACGCCAGCCGACCACATCTTTTTGAACTGCTCGCTCACGCACCGTTGGGGGCGAAGTAACACACTCGGAGGACAGCGCTATCTGCTCCTTCCGCGTGCGCGAGCTCACAGACGCCCCTGATTGGCTGTAGAGCCGTGATTAATGTGGGAGCACGAAGTACCTCTCATCCCTCCCCTCTGAGAGAGCTCGGCCAATCAGTTCTCTCTAGACCTCCGGCTGTGAGAGGTTACAGCATCACCCGGGGTTCGAACCGGCGATCTCCGGATGATCGGGCGAGCACTTTACCACTGCGCCACTCGGAGGCAATCATCTACAGTAATCACTCGTTACACTCTCCTGTCAATCAAGAACAGGACACACCTTCACCCAGATGATGTTTATGTTTATGAATGTTTATCAACCCTTAAGGAGGACACCGTCACCGTCCTCACATGTCTCGTCATGCTTTTTTTAAATTAAATATTGGACTTACATACCAAATGGTATCAACATGAACTACATGCTGTTTAAGACCGTTTGGAGAAAAACGATCGTTGAGTGTACGCTTCGTGAGCGACAGCAGATTGTGTGAAAGGAGCGTGTTATCCTATTTTAAAATAAAGACTTCAAGTCTTGACCATTGGCTAGTTGAGGTGTCAATCATTCCCCTGAAATGAGTTACAGTGTATTCTGTAAACTGGAGCTCTCACCTTCATGTCTTCAAACCAATCTGAAATAAAACCCTCTGATAACATGCTGACTGGGTGATGGACATATCTACACTTTTATTTACATTTATCTAAACTTGAACACATTCCACAGGCAGAATTAGCATTCGGCTAATCATAATCATGCTACGCTGGCTAACGTTTAACGTTTAGATCTTTAGAGCGGTTGTGAGCGAAGGCCAGTTCTTGTGATTTTCGCTACGGCTGGCTCCAGTACACTCTGACATCATTAGCTCCAGCATAGCAACGGAGTGCTGAGGCAGCGCTAATGAGAAACACGCCAGCGCTATTCAGTAGCAGGATAACGCTGATGATTCGTTATCATGATCCTGATTAGTTATGAAACGTTCTGCGGTGAAAAGCGAGGGTCAGTGGATCCCTACAGAGAGGCCTGAGATACACACACACACACACGCACACACACACCAGGGTACACTTATAAACACACCTCTACACACACCGATACACACCTACTGTATGTACACACACACACACTCACACACAAACCTACACACACTCACACACACCTACTGTATGCACATGGAGGACCTGAAGACACACATCACCTTTTATTTACTATTTAGACGAGAAGTAAATATTTATCTGAGATTTATATTGTTATAGTAAATGGAAGGTTTTTAATAAGTGATTAAGTGGAAACTCGGACGTATGAGACAAACACTTTCCGCTGTGATCGGGGACGAGCGTAAACACTCTCACGTCCTGATTCTCCTACGAAACTCGAATGAACATCTTTTTCAAACTTTTTATCAACAGCATGAAGTTTCCCGAGTCTCCTGAAAGACCTTGGCACCTGCTCAAACTCGGATCGATGCGGCAAAGATGGAGCGCAAGGACAGGAGACGTAGAGATCGTAAACAACGAGACGAGTCTGTTCCTCGGTAACTGCCTCTAACGACTCGCCTAATGAGAGAGCGGAAATATTTCTGCCCAAAGTTGTGTTCTTTAGATAAGAACAATGATGAATTTCCGAGTGAGTAATTCCACTGCGGAGAAACACGGACAGACAGAAAGGAAAAGGAAGAAATCAACACAGATCTGGAACAACGGCAGCTTTTGTTTGATGACCTTCATCTGTCAAACTGCGGCTGTAATTACGGCAGAAAATGGAGGAACAATGATTCATTTCTTTTGGATTTTTGAGCTAATTCACATGTTTTTTTTCTTCTTTTAGATGTCTAATAAAGGTGCGTTTTTCTCCTCTCGAAATGTGCAAACTAATGCACTTAGGCGCTCGTCACGAATCTGCAAACACGCTGCTTTCAGTGGAAATGTGTCTGGAGAAATTTGATGGGATGGTGATTGCAGTAATCTGCACGGAATAAATGTGAGAGGCCGAAAGAGAGAAAACAACTTGTGCTGAAATGAGGCCTGGATTTCGATTTTACTCCAAGCATTTCGTTTAAACTGAAAGCAACTCTGGCAGGTTTTTTTTTTTCCCCCGAAGCTGAAATTGCGAATGTGAACAGAAAACCAAATGTAAGATGAAATAGCTGCCAATTTATTGACCTAACGCACGTGTTCTGTAAATATAAACACATCCTGAGGCACAGGGGTGAGTCTGGAAGCAAATACAATCAAATACAATGAAAAGACATTAAAAAAAAGGTCATATTTAAACAGAATATTATAAACATTTCAATTTGCCTAAAGTTTGAATTTAAAGGGAAAAATATATAGTTTTAATTAAAACATGTTTATTTTATTTTAATTTAAAGATCCCTTTTTTCATTCTGATATAAAACTCAGTGGAGACAATTAGCACAGACTCTGTGTCTTATTGAAGGATTGATTGATTGATTGATTGATGAGGATCAGCCGTGTCCCGCTGAGGTCTCTGACTTGTCGTCCCTCATGGACGTGGATTTGATCTAAAGGTTCTGCAGGTGAAGCGTCCAGCTATGATGAAGACGTTCATTAAAACCGCGGCGTCTGTGGAGTCACACGACCCGACGTCACCTTCACCTCTCTCTGTCTGTCTGTCTCTCTCTCTCTCTCTATCTGTCTGTCTCTCTCTATCTGTCTGTCTCTCTCTCTGTCTCTCTCTCTCTCTATCTGTCTGTCTCTCTCTCTGTCTGTCTGTCTCTCTCTATCTGTCTGTCTCTCTCTCTGTCTCTCTCTCTCTCTATCTGTCTGTCTCTCTCTCTGTCTGTCTCTGTCTCTCTGTCTGTCTGTCTCTCTGTCTGTCTGTCTCTCTCTCTGTCTGTCTGTCTCTCTCTATCTGTCTGTCTCTCTCTCTGTCTGTCTCTGTCTGTCTGTCTGTCTCTCTGTCTGTCTCTCTCTCTATCTGTCTGTCTATCTCTCTGTCTGTCTCTGTCTGTCTCTCTTTCTGTCTCTCTGTCTGTCTCTCTTTCTGTCTGTCTGTCTCTCTCTCTGTCTGTCTCTCTTTCTGTCTGTCTGTCTCTCTCTGTCTGTCTCTCTCTCTCTGTCTGTCTCTCTCGCTGTCTCTCTCTCTCTATCTGTCTGTCTCTCTCGCTGTCTCTCTCTCTCTATCTGTCTGTCTCTCTCGCTGTCTCTCTCTCTCTGACTCTCTCTCTGTCTCTCTCTATCTGTCTCTCTCTCTGTCTGTCTCTCTCTGACTCTCTTTCTGTCTGTCTCTCTCTGTCTGTCTCTCTCTCTCTCTATCTGTCTCTCTCTATCTGTCTGTCTCTCTCTCTGTCTGTCTCTCTCTATCTGTCTGTCTCTCTCTCTCTGTCTCTCTCTCTATCTGTCTGTCTGTCTCTCTCTCTCTGTCTGTCTCTATCAGTCTGTCTCTCTCTCTGTCTGTCTGTCTCTCTTTCTGTCTGTCTGTCTCTCTCTCTGTCTGTCTGTCTCTCTCTGTCTCTGTCTCACTCTCTCTCTGACAGAACTCCGGAGGAAGGGGACGGAAGTTGTTAACAGTGGACACAGATGGAGGCTTGAAGGTCTGGGTCCTGACCTCGTAGCTGTAGCGGATGCTAGGTGTTAGCATAAAGGCAGTAGCGACCCCTAAGTGCATTTGTATGTGTTACTGTGTGAGTCAGTACGGAGCGGGAGTGTGAGGCGATCAGAGTTTGGTGTACACAGAGTGGGCGTGTTCTTTGAGTTGACTGGCGCGGCACTGTGCCCGCCCCAGACTCGTCCGGGTCACGAAGCGTCTCGACGGCGTTATCACATTATGAGACTTTTCACTGAGCTGTGTTTGATGTGAGATGTTTCTGTGTTTCGGCCGTATGATCGAGTCGACTCCTGTAATTGTCTTTTCAGGTAAACAGCACAGAAGACGTGTATATAAGTCTGTCTGTCTGTCTGTCCGTCTGTCTGATGAACTCACTGTGTGTTCTGTTCTGTCCTGTAGTCTGAAGTGTTCGGTGGTTTTAGTAGCTCGTGTTTTTGTTGTCATCTGAACGCATCGTATTTTCTATTACTTTTTGTTAATTGTTGTATTTTTGGGAACTCAGACCTCTTGATTTTAAAATAATACTTTTTAAAATAATAAATTATTATAAGTAATAATAATATTTGTTGGTGGAAACTTAGTAGCTGAAAGGCAGTAGACATCATACACACGTGTGTGTGTGTGTGTGTGTGTGTTAGTGTGTGTTTAGCAGGAAGAGCAGAATTATTTGTGACATCTGTGTGAGATGTCTGACCCCAAAGAGACGCGTGTCATGTCTGTACACCGCTCCATGGAGTAACACAGAACAGCGCTGAAATCTGTGTCACTGACACTGTGTGTGTGTGTGTGTGTGTGACATGGCATCAATCTGGATGTGTGTCAAATGCCTTAGCATACACGCTAGCCTCGCTAATGGAGCGGTGAGTTTTACTCTTTGCTGTCGTCTGTTCTGCTCTCAGTTCGGCAACTGAAGCAAGATCTTTTAGAAGAATCCTCTCTCATGTCATGTCTTTTGTCGCCTGTCTGTGTGTTTAAAACCCGGAGCCGAGTTCTGTAGGAATAAGCAGGACGTGATCAGTGAAGAAGAAGCCCACGCCATGCTGCGTGTTATCATAGCTTTCCTGCTCTGTCTCATCAGGAAGGAGTTTTAGACTCTAGAGATCCGTTACACACTCCGTCACACCCCAGCACACGCCAGCCGTCGCTCACTCCGCCCGTCTGGCAGGGACAGCCCCGCCCCCTGAGATGCCGTTTCCCCTCACGCCGGTGTGTCTGACATGGACCGAGGCTTCCGATCTGCATCCACGTGACTTCCTGCTGCTACGTGACGTGATTTGATGAGGATCTGAGACCTGCACGTGACACCTCCGCGTCACATCACGTCCACGCGCACACTCCTCAGGACCGCGCTTTAAATCTGGACCGCATCTGCCATGTCAGATTCACGGAGACCCACAATGCATCAGCTGAGCTTGTCGAGCAGCATTAGGCTCAGCGAAACAGCTTTCTCTCTCTCCTGCTCTAATCTCGCTGGTGCTTGGTGACATTTTAATAAGAAATAATGCAATAAGCGAGAGGTCTGAAATCAAACCCGCTCCGTCTCGGGAGCTGAAGCCGTCCAGGAGAAGAGACGAAGCCTGAGAGCTCTGAAGTTAGTGTGTGTGTGTGTGTGTGTGTGTGTGTTTTATTCGATGACTCATCGTTGCGCGTGCTTGGTTTTTATCTATCTGATTTGGATCGGGATATAATTATAAAAACTTTGCCAGTGTTCACTCGAGCATCTTTTCCGCCGTAAATCAAAAGCGAGAGACGGCAGACGGCACAAACAGCTGGCCGTCGTCTGTTTCGGCGTCATCCCGAGTCCCACCCTCGGGCTTTAATCGATGAGACCGAAACTGCAAATTCTGTCCCCGAGCCACGTTTTTTTAATAAGTCGATGTGGCTTACAGTAACGCTTTATGAAAGAGCCTGCCTGAGTGCGCGGCTCTGCGGCTCGTCTCGCGTGTGGAGGACGTGATGAGTTTGTTAAGCGGTCTGAGGGTGAGCGCATCGATTCCGGATAGCGCAGGGATACGCTGATTAACATTAGAGAGGAAGTAAACAGAGAGAGAGAGAGAGAGAGAGAGAGAGAGAGAGTGACGTCTGCGCGGCTGTAGGGAAGCAGCGCCAACCGGAACCTTGAGACCGGTGTTTAATAAATAATGAAATGGACCGTGTTAGCACTAGTGTGTGTGTGTGTGTGTGTGTGTGTGTGTTAATGCTTAAAAGCCCTTATGAACTTATGAACCCACCCTTCCCCATGCCCCACATCATCATCATCATCATCATCATCATGGCCTCCTACACAGACATCATGCTAACCAAGCAGCACGGCTAATTATTAGCGATGAAAACATCGCATTATGTCGAAGGAAGTGCAACAAGAGACAGCAACATCCACAAATTAGCTTTAGCATTAGCAATCTCTGACCCCTTGTTAGGGTGAGGTGTCTGTAGCTGAAACCTTTTCTGATGTTTCAGCTAATTCAGTGAGACCGCTTTGCTAACGCCCAAAACTCGGTACTGGTGCTGATTTAAATGAACATTTTTTAAAATAATACACATATAGTATACTGTAATGTGTGCAGCAAAGAAGCTACTTCTGAAGTTCTTCAACATGAAAGTGACCGATCTTGCTTCCATAAAAATGTAAAGTTGCTAACTTCAGCCGTTTTGGAGAGATGATTTTACATGAGCCCCAAAAATGACGCCTCGCTTTCAGCGTCTCGCTTCAAACAATAATCTTTTAAAATGTGAATTATTCATATTTCTTTATGAGTATTTGTATTAAAACTGTTATAAGCTTCTAGAAACATATGACCTGTAAAAAAAATTGTTGCTTAAGTTGTTTTGTGGTAAAAGTTTTCAAAGAGCAAATAATCTGTAGTGTCCGTAACCATGTCAAATTCATGTTCCAATATCTGAACAATACTACTGTTTCGGTTTGTGTCTTTTCACGTGAAATCGAAATCGGCCGAGTTTCATCTGAATCACAATTAAGATCAATGAGAGATTTGAATTAAAAAACGTCACGGACACTAAAACATAAAAGACCATGAAATTGTATTTAGCAAATTTGTTTCTTTTTATCTGACAATAAATATAAACGTTTATGCATATTATAAAAAAATTTTATTTAAAAACACAAGCACTGATCGGGAGATAAGTAGCGTTAAGTATGATGATACACGGTGTTATATGATCCAATCTGAAATTCACCTTTTCACTGAGATGAGACACTTTTAGCTCCATGTTTTGGCTGTAATGTAGCTTGTGTTTGCTAATTCTATAACCGCTGTGTTAAAAGCAGCAATCAGGAGTTCAGTTCCACTGTAACCTCCACTGATACAGGAGATAAACAAAAAAGCTGCTAATTATTAAATAACGCTGAACCCAGTTCTGCTTTTCCTCACTTGTTATGTTTCTTGTGCGAGTTTACAGCTAACGCTAACGTCTGTCTTATACACAAAGCTGTGATAACGAATCGGATCCTTTCTACGGACTGCAGTTAACCATCATTTCGCCTTTAGCATTAGCCTTTAGCAGTAACGAGGCAGGAGAGTTTAAACCCATCACTAAAAAGATAAACAGCTTATGATTATAAACAGGAAGGAGGAAAGTGCTGGTTAGCTCCAGTAGGTTAGCCAGGTTAGCGTTCTGCTGAGTGGTGGTGTGGAGACGGATCACGATAATCTACCTCCATGTAGAACCTGCTTCCTTACGCCGCTCCATCTTTTATTCTTTTACTCAAACAATCTGAGAGCTTCAGTTCTTCTCGGTTCTCATTCTTATTCTTCATGTTCTTATTACAGACTCGAATACAGCTCCAGGAATAAACTGGATGAGGACGAGAAGACGACGAGTCCCCGATGTCTAATTGGTTTATTTTTATTTAAAGTTTCATAAGGAACTCTCAGACAGGATGGCCGGGGGTGAAGGTCTGCACCTTTGGCGCGTCTCGTCCTTGCTTTCTTGAATAAATAAAAAAGGACAATGTGGCTAAATAGAGGCAGCAGGCCAGAATGCCAGGAGCGAGCAGAATCCAATTAGAGAGTCCTCTCTGTCCTCCGAGAAGCTTTTTTCTGCCGCAGGAACAGGTGGCTCGCCGGCGTCTCGGCTAATCACTGAAGAATTCCACACTTCAGAGGAATTAAACCCAGACACCGAGCTAAAAGGGCAGCGGGTCTGCGGAAAAGTCCAGGTGTAATAATTCTAAAGAACGAAATAAGAACAAAACTAATCAAAATATCAGACTGCAGCATTTTGTTCACAACATACTCAAGTAAAAATAAAATAAAATAAAAAAAATCATAACATGAGAACTGTACTTTTTTTCTTCTTTCTGTCTTTTTGTTTAGTTTTTTTCCCCCCGTCTGAGCGAGAACGAGATTTATCAGCCAGGCAATTTCAGTCTCTCTTTGGAGCTGTGAAATAAAAATGACTCCACTTCACAGGAAAGCTTTGCAGCGATTAATCAGCATGCAACGTTTCAGCCTGAAAAAAAAAACAAAACGTGTTGACAGCAAACCGGGAGTGTGTGCTGTACAATGTGCGTGTGTGCATGTGTGTGTGTGTGTGTGTGTGTGTGTGTGTGTGTGTGTGTGTGTGTGTGTACAATAAGGTCCGGTTCATAAGCAGTAATGTGTGTTGGAGAACACGAGGCCACCCACGCAACGCTGAAAAAGTTCCCCACTCGCTGCTGCTTACATAAGAGAAAGTTGTGTGAGACAGAGCTCTCGCGAACATAACGAGATAATCTGCGGCGCGCGAGAGCACCGGGTCCGGGTCCGGGTCCGACGTCCTCCCCAGAGATCCGCAAAGAGAGCTGGCTGAGGGATGTTAGACCAAGTCGCTTCGCATTAACAGCACGTCAGTGTGTTTTATTCCTCATACACCGCTGCATGAAAAGTACAGCAATGTCTAGAACTGCTACTCTTTTGTAGCTTAAACGTTATTGTTGAAACTCTTCTGTTCTTAAAGGTACAGCACTGACACTGGAGACTCCTTCCACAAATAACCTCAAAATCAGTTCTTTGTTAGTGGTTTGATAACCAAGCCTACAAACAAATAAGTCACACCTCCTGACCAATCAGAACTAAGAATTCACCTGAAATACTACAAACAGACTGAAGATGGCGCCGGTGGTCACATGATATCATACATTGGCGATCGCATCTCCGAACCCTGAGCTTTCAGTGGGATTTATTTCAATCTGCTACATGACAGAAGCTTGCTGATGTGAAGGGAACAAATGCCAAGCCCCCCTGGATCTCACACACACACACACACACACACACACACACATGCATTCCCTTCATGCTGAGTTCTAATATTCAGATGTTACCAGAGTGACACCAGACCCAGTCTCGTCACTCCACTCACTCGCTCTCGTCCTCCAGAAGACAGTAAACATACATACAGAAGGCTTTCAGCATCTGTACAGGCGTCACCCACAGACGTGTCGCGTGAGCGCGGGACAAAACACACTCATTATGGAGCAACGCAACATCAAAGGGACCGTGCTTTCAGACCGTACTCACCTACCGGACACGATTCTACCTGCGTCCACCAGCAGGGGGGGTAAAGACACTCACGCTCTTCAGGTCTGTGGTTCCTCTGGTCACACGGTGCTGATTAATGTTCCATAATCGTTACCGTTTCCATAGTAACCACTCGTTAACAGGAACGTGTACGGCAGGTGATTCACGTGGAGTTTAATGTTCATTTATGGATCATTTAAGGAAGGAGTCTCCAGTTCCAAACCTGTTTATTTTTGTAGAAGGAAGAAGTAAAGCTGCAGCTTGTGTTGTTTTATTTCTGCTTTTATGTTACAGGGTGTCAGTTTAGATATTCACGTTCAGTTCAAATTTTTCTTCTTCAACATTTATCCAAAATAAGGGGATTTTATTGAAACACAGAGATGAAAAATAGAAATAGAAATTCTGTGTGCGTGTGTGTGTGTGTGTGTGTGTGTTATCTGGCAGAGCAAATTCTCAGGAGTTTATAATTCACAGTTTCTCAAGAAAGTGAAAGAACAAAAACACGTTTCAGTTTCAGAGAATTTTCACAGAAATAAACAGATAAAAAGTTTGTAGTGTCCTGATGTATTCTTTAGACCAATCACAGTGCGCGAAAAAGAATAAACCACTTCAGGAGGTGTCGTTACAGGAAAGTAATCAGCTCTGCACTGGTACCAGTAACACCACTCCATCACACCACTCTGTGGTTGATTAGTTTCCTTTAACAGCACGTCTCCGAGTGACCAGCAGCGGTGTGAAGCCGTCTTTACACATTCACTGTGTGTGTGTGTGTATATGTGTGTTAAAGAGTTGAGTGCGAAGCCTGGTTTTGATTTAATAATCGAGCTCCTCCCGTCAGAGCCGTCGCCGTTACAAACACATGAGCTTTAGACAAGTGTGGACACGTTCTCTGTCTATAGTAACAATCTGCACTGAGGACGTCCAGGAGTAAGTTATGTCCAGACATTAAATACATACACACACACACACACACACACACACACACACACACACGTAGCTCTGCCACCTGAATCCTGAGTGCACCAATATTCATGAGTCAGCTCTCTGTAAAACCCTGACACAGCATTACAGACGAGGGTTCTGCTCTAATGATCTCTGTCCTCACGTGAGCGAGACGCTTTGAGCCGTAGCCGTTAGCTTAGCGCCGTCTGTAAAGTGCGTGTGCGTGCTCGGCACCGTCCTTGCAGGAACGCAAAGCGCTTCATAAATAAATAAATGAATGAATGAATGAAATGAAGTGGCTCCAGTGGAACTCTATCAGTGGCTGATTTCCCCCGTGGTCCTCCGGAGATAAAGCCCATGGCCGCGGGATCGATACGGGTCGCAGCAAGGCTAACTACACCACCGGACACCACTGAAAAAAAAAAAAAAAACTCATCGAGTGCTGTAGTGCCGCGTGGAGCCCTGATGTCCAGCGATAACGCGGGGATTAGCGAGCTTAACAAAACACACAACTGCGAAAGTCAATAAGGCCCTGATCGCTAGCTGCATGTGGGCGCGCATGCTAAAGCCCTGATCCAGCCTGGCATCAAGCGCACTTATTAAGGGCAGAGATGCAGCCGGAGTGTACTTCACACACGGGCCGAACGACGTCACGACATTTTAAATATGTAAAAAAAAAAAAGAAGGCTCTACATGTTATTCAGGTGCCACTAACAATCTGCCATATTGTGCAAACTCTCATGAAATTCTAACAGCGCCACCTGCAGTTCTGGAGAACTTACATCATGGTCAGAAAGACCCTAAAGATCTACGAGCAAGGTTTAACTATATTAAATTTTTTGACTTATTTGATTTTTTGACTTTTTTTAACATCCTCTAATTTCACTGATCCTGAGTTGCCAGTTCATTTCCTGTAACACCCCATACACTCGCTCTGATATGTTTCCATAGTAACAGATCATTTAGAGATCTGTCAGAGGTTTATGTATGTGACCTGTATGGAAGGAGTCTCCAGTGTCAGTGTGTCAGTCCTTAGTTCCTCCGGAACACGACGAGCTGCGTTTTTGTTGGGTTTGATCAGTCTGAAGCGTTACTGTGTTTGCTGCAATAACACAACACAGAACAGGAAGTGACTCAAAAAGAACGATGCTCTTTAATTAAAATAAAGAATCCCGCTGTAAGTGTTGACTAATTGCGGTGTCGGTTCAGTACAGACGAAACGCTGCTTGTGCTTTTGGGCAGAAAAGTGGAGGAGACACGACGACCCCGCGGTTCCTCACGCAAGCCCCGAGAGACAGATGTGTGTGTTTTTTTCCTCATACTCGTGCCGTTGCATAAAGGATTTATTTTTTTTCCTGACATGTTGACCTTTTCTGTAATGTACACTTTTGAATGGTCGGTCCCACAAGGCTCAACAGCTTCCACCTGACTTCCCCCGGCTCACATGCAGATTTATCCAGCTTTGTGGCGATGCTCTCGCTTTTGAAGTGCCTTTTGAAGAATTATCTATCCGGTGCACAGGGCAGTAAACAAAAGACTTTTTTCTCTTCCATGGCAAGTACTTGGAGGTGGATTGAAAAAGCTGGAGTGAGGACAGTTCCTTTATCATCGCTAGTCCATCAATAGGCTCCAGTTTTCTGTTTACTAAACAACTCGCCCCTGTATCCAGGAGGCACGTTACTCCCTGTTCTCACTCATGTTACAGCAGGTATAAACAACTGTTCCATTACTTTTGCTTGGAGTAAAAAAAAAAACATACATACATTTTCTCATGTTAGAGAGGAACATTGGGGGCGTTTCGCACAATCCTGAGCTGTTTCTGAAAGTGTGTTTCCAATTTAATTTCTCAATATCTGATTTACTCTGTGACGTCACACCGTAATTTCTGTGACTTGGCGAGGTGTTAGCTAGGAACAACGTAAACTACCCTAGTTACCTACGAACTACTGACCTGAGAGTCGAGACCTGACGTGATCAATGATTGGTTTATAGGAGTAGAGGTGATCAGTGATTGGTCATTAGGAGTAGAGGTGATCAGTGATTGGTTTATAGGAGTAGAGGTGATCAGTGATTGGTGGTTAGGAGTAGAGGTGATCAGTGATTGGTGGTTAGGAGTAGAGGTGATCAGTGATTGGTGGTTAGGAGTAGAGGTGATC
>JAQMYL010000006.1:127607-146312 GCA_030014365.1 Clarias pachynema | reverse complement strand
GGTGATCAGTGATTGGTGGTTAGGAGTAGAGGTGATCAGTGATTGGTGGTTAGGAGTAGAGGTGATCAGTGATTGGTTATTAGGAGTAGAGGTGATTAGTGATTGGTGGTTAGGAGTAGAGGTGATCAGTGATTGGTCATTAGGAGTAGAGGTGATCAGTGATTGGTTATTAGGAGTAGAGGTGATCAGTGATTGGATATTGATGTTACACACTGGTGGTGAGTTGAGTGAACCTGGAACCCAGTTGCTAAAATCTCACAAAGTTGCTGAATCTGCTTTTTTTTTTCCTGCACAAAAGTAAATACCATGGAATAAAAACGTGACAGATGTAGAGACAAATCTGACAGTTTGGCAGCTGATCCTATCAGAGTGGATCAAATCTCTTCATTTCTTTCAGCACATGAAAGACTGAATCATCTCCTGGTGTGAGCCACACTCAGTGCTGCGTTAATGTGGCGAGGAGCGAGCGTGGAGCTGTGCTTCAGTAACATCTGTGTCTGGAGGTGTACTGCGTAGAGATCAGGGGTTTGACGGTGTTCTCCTGGCTGTGGTGTGACTTACTGACACAGACATTTCTCATGGCAGCAGAAGTGGCGATGGCGGTGTTGTTGGTGGCGATGGTGATGTCGGTCGTCTCTGCACCACGCTGCTTCCCGCATTACTGATAAACCCTTAAACCACCAGAACACAGCAGCAGCAGTGTACAGGTAGACGCTACCTACTGCACTGCCACGTGCTCTATATCTCCTGAATGAATAATGGATTTTTTTCCTCCTCTGTGGCCATTGAACAGCGTTTGATAAATACACCATATGGCATCTAATGCATTAGAGCGGGGCTTTTAGCTCCAGCCGCTCAGAACTTTAATAGAATAGAAAGGAGTGCTTTACGCACAACACCATTTGGGGAAGGTGGACTCAAACCATGTTGCCTGGAAACCAGATTCGTCTCGCAGCCCATGTTATTAACCCAATCACAGTATAAAGATGCTCGACCTCCGTAATTTCACTCTTTATTAGTTCCACAAGTCAACATCAAAATCCTTTTAAAAGCTCCAATACAGCACAGCTTCGCTCCCAAAGGTGTTGATTAATTCTCTAAAACAGAGGCTCTGACAGTAGCGCAGGTTTATATTAATGCGCTCATTGAGATGCGTTACGGTTTCCATAGCGACGGCTCATTCACAGGCGCTCGGATCGGCTTTTGAATTAAATGTCAAAATAAAAAACTATATATGAAATAATGTTTGTGAAAAAGAATCGGTGGTGCAATAAATCACACGTCATAACAGTTTAATTGTGTGATAAAGGAAACCTCAGGCCTTCATACGTGAGGAATGTGTGAAAGGTTGCGTTTGGTTGTTCACGTGTGACTTTTCTCTAAGGACCGGATAAGCTTCAGCGATGTCGGTCCTCCAAAGCCGCACTTTAATTGATTTAATTTCACTCCCAGTGAGAGCGGGTCGGCCCACAGCCCTCCGCTCGCTCTCCGTCTTTACAAACAGCGCGGTTCCACTATTTCCACACCGGAGCAGCTCACGGAGGAAGAGACTCAGAAGTCGACTCTCTGAGCCTCGGGGATGCGATCAGCACCGGCGTGATGATGTCTCGTATTAACCGTGCACCTCGCAGCGTACCGCTGAATCATCCCTAAATTTCATTTTCACCATCTGACACTTTAAAATCCACACAGACTTCCAAATAATTTAAATAATTCAAGTGCAGGTGGAGAGCGAGAGACCGGGTCCACGGAGCGATGAGCCCGGAACCGCGTACGGCTGCTGCCCCTCTACAGCGGTGTAGGTGTGTTTATTTATGACTCCGACATTATTAAATCAGAAAAGAAAAAGTATATTTCTGAATATTATGTTTCCAACAAAACAAAAAAAAACAGCAAATGTTCGCAAAAAAAACGTTCGTACGTCTGTAAAGTGAAGAAACTGCTGCTGTTTAACAAAGTCATAACAAAAGTGCACCAAATATCCTCAGTTCAGTTTAGTTGTGTTTACAGAATATTACTGCGTCCAGATAACATCTGTTAGTTTTAAATCAGTTTACATTTACAGTTTTTTAAAACAGCAGCGGCTCTTAATCCAACCAATTTATGTATTTATTTTATTTTATTTTATTGCTCTATATCTCAGTCTTATATATAGATACGAATAAACAACGATATAAAAGCTTGTTATTTTTATTCAGACTCTTGACTGGTTCCCCTGCAGGGATGACCTGTGGAGGGCGCTCTGCACCTCCGCCAGGTGTTCTAATCGTCTTTAATTGTCTTATGTTCAGTTGTGTGTATAAATAGCACTAATACCCAGAATCAGACCCGGTGGTGTGCCGGCACCAACACGCTGGGCTCGAACAAAGAACCTCTTACGTCAGGGGCTGGAGGCGGGATTATCACGATTAGCTAAACGCGTGTGAGAACTGTGTGTAAAGCCATGCTGAAGTCCGGCGTCGTCGTCGTCGTCGTGCTCGCCGCTTGCGTTGCTGGGAAAGTAGAGACGTACACGGACGTAAACAGTGATGTGATGACGTGACTGTCTAGCTCATAACCAGGTTTTAGGAGGTTCTCTATTGAAGCGGCTCTGGACCGGAACTAGCACCAGACACGATCTAGCACCCGGTTCACTTTGGTGGAAAAGGGGATTTAGTGTTCTGTTGTAGTGTTTTGTTTAGACGTCGTTATCCAGAGCGACTCACATCATCTTATCTCATCATAGCTTCGAGTTCGAGGTGGTTAAGGGCCTCGCTCGAGGGTCCAACAGGGACAACGTGGTGGTGCTGGGGTTTGAACCCAAGGCCATCCCGTCAGCAGTCCCACACCTTCACCACCTTCACTACCCGCACAGGCCTGTCTGTTGCGAGGTGTAATTAAGGTGTAGTTAACGTGTTCCTGCCTCCTTCTGTCCTCAATAAGGACATTTCTTCACTGATTCAGAGCTGAATCGTTTCTGATTCACAAACAAGTCTTTAATGATTCAAAGCCGAATCGTGACTGTTTCACGGCTGAGTCTTTTCTCTTCACAGCTGAACGTTCCCTCTGTTTAAACGTTACAATAAAAAAGCCACCCAGTCGCCTTTTGTCTTGGGGGAAATCACTTCCCAGCCGAGGCAGAAGATGAACATGAGAACATGATGGTGGGCTTCGCATTGTTCTCGAGCCGTGTTTAAACTCCTGCACAGATGGCTGCTTTGTGTGGCTGATTTTCTGTTGTGGCTCTTGTCAATGTGTTGCTTTTACACACACACACACACACACACACACACGAACACACACACACACACACACACACACACACACACACACACACAGAGCTAAATTAAGCCGAGATAGATGTCCGGGTTGTAAGTAGGATGTTCTGCACATCAGTAAAGTAGATTAAAAATGAAGCACAAACATGTTCACACAGCTGGAAAGGTGTGTGTGTGTGTATATATCTAAAGTATATACTGTTTAGGTAATATATCCTCCAGGCCCTTTGGGCATCATCACCATCATCATCATCACCATCATAACGGCTGTTTATTTAGCCAGAAAAAAAATCTCACCCAATTCATAAATTCTCCCAACTCGAGGGACTCGGCCTCAGCGTATAAGCGCGTGAGCTCCTGCCACTCTGCACAGCACGCATCCGATTAGTTCGCCTAATTAAAGCGGATCGGTATCGGCCGCGCGCGCTCAAGGCTCGACGATCTCCAGTGATTGTGCTGACGGGAGAAATCTGCCGTCTCGCCGGCGCACGTGTGGTGAACTCACTGCTCTGCTTCATGCACGTACAGACCTCATCCGTACACGTCACACGACACGGCGCCGATACGTGTGTTTATGGACAGACCGCATCACACACACTCACCTGAATCCCTGTCTACGCTTAATGATAAATAATAACACGGTGCAATTTATCTGATTTTAGATGAAGTCCATTAGCATGCTGGGGACACGGAGAGGAGGAAACGTGGACGGTGTTAGCAGTAACGGATGGACCGGAGCTGATGGAGATGAAGAGAGCTCTGTAGAGGATGAGGATCTGTTTCAGCTGATGAAGAGAGCAGAGAGGAATGAGGGAGCCGAGCTACAGCCGAGGATCTGTAAGCCACGGAGGTGAAGGCTACGCTTCAGCCATGCTAATTAAAGAAAAGGAAAAACAACAAGTGAGGATATGGAGGGAATTTCATTTACTAAAATGTTGATTTAATAAAATTAATAATTTCGTCTTTGCCATCTCGTATTCCTGTTAAAGTAACAGTTTAATGGTCGTGGTGTTTGAAATGGAACACTGGGTCGCGCTTATAAACCCCTCCGCGCTTATAAATCAGCGCTCTGCTGATGAAACGTGCCGCTGTACCGGACAGACGAAACTGATGCTCCATAAAAAGTGCCCGAGCGATCTGAATACGCTGTGAAAAGCTGCTCTGGGTCACGCCGGGACAGAAATGTCACTCTGACTAACGATTAAGCGTCCTGCTCATTACCCAGCGAATGGAGACGGATCCTGACCTTTGTGGGTCTATTTGGAATTTCATTTCTCCTCTTCATCGCGTTTTTCTGCTCCATTTTTCTTTTTTCTTTAAAAAAAAAAAAAAAAGACTTTTAATAACTGCCACCGAGACGAAGCGGCTCCGGCTGGATGAAGATTCCGAGGTGACAGCGGCGAGGAAACATCTGCTGAACATGACATGGAGGAGGAAGCGAGAGAGAGAGAGAAGGAACACGTCCCCGTCCTGATTAGACAGGCAGGTACACGGCACACGGTGTAAAAGCTGGAGGAGGCGGAGACGACATCATTAATCAAACCGGGTTAAAATCTGCAGAAGTGTTAACACGAGAAACACGATGTCGTCAAGATAGTTGAGGAAAATCTGTGTTTAGTTACTCAGTAACGTGAACCTCCATCAGCTGATCACTGTCAGGTTGTGGCATTCTCAGTGGTGTTTATCACCGCACACACACACACACACACACACACACACACACACACGAGTCTGGATTAAAGGGCACATATTATGCAAAACTCAGAAACACAACATCAGGGGGAAGACAATCCCTGCGTTTTGTTCTTTTTCCAATTTTCTACAAATTAGATCTTATTTCCAGTGTGACCTCACATAAGAAAAGCCCCTCCCCCAGCTCAGCTCTGCTGTTCCCTGGAGGGGCGTGGCTCAGCAGGAGCTCATTTACATAGACACTGAAACAGTCTGAGAGGTATTTCAGCTGGAGCGTTAACACACACACACACACACACACACACACATGTGTGTTTGAGGAGCACTGAGACCTGTGTTTAGTCATTACGTTACCATATGGAACCTTTAAATCTGCAGTGTGGTTTGGCTGAGAATTGAGAAGGTGCCGTTCACTCCGGTTCTGTTATCTGTCATGGTGGACCCGTGCTCTGGTGTATCATCACACCGCTGGAGCAAATCAGGAAAAATTGTTATAAATGGTAGTTTTTGGGCCACTCAAGACCCGGACAAACCCCTGCCTGTCATAAAGCAGCGAATTTAAGAAAACACACTCGGAGAGGTGTAAAGTGACAAATGGGCCATTGGGACCGGAGATCCACGTCTCTCTCGGTAATGGCAGGGCTGAGACACTCCGCCGCTCTTAATGGACCATTAAAGTCCCACAGTTGGCTCTGGGAATCTCAGCGCAGTGCCTCGGGGCGCAGCGGGGACTCGAGTCGCACCGTGTGAGAGGCAGGAACGCGACTTAAAGCATCAGTTAAAGTGCCGGATCAGATAGTCGAACAATCTGAAATCCATGCCTGGGGTTTGCGGCGTTCTATCCGGACAATAGCGGAGGTGTTCCTTCTGCTTTTAAGGTGCCGCCGCGGGGACGTGTGTGTGAGAGCGTGTGAGCAGAGACACGTGCACTTCAGCGGCGCCGGAATGGAGGCGGGTCAGGAGAAACATCTGCGAGAAGAAAAAGTGGCCCAGAAATTTCACTTCATTGTGCTTCTAAACACAGTAACAGCACGACGTCTGATTCAGTCCTGAGCTACAATCAGAGAGCTTTTGGATCGGGTCCGTGCGCCAGCCTGAGGAAACCCTGCAGGATCCCAACTATATATAGAGCTCTGGTTCCCTGAGATGAAATCTCTGCCTAGGAGTAAAGTTCTAGCATTTTCAAATCTTTTTAAAAACAATATTTAGGGCATTTAATTGCAGTTTCACTGAAAGCTCGTCGCTCTACCTGCCGAGCTGCGCAGAATGATGGAGGTACAACAGGAAATGAGTTCTGACTTTAATTCCCAGCCTCATGGTTTTGGGGCTTTTTTTTCCAGACACCACATTTCTGTTCCGATCTGATTTACTGATGATGACAGGATGGCAGACACGCGGCGCAGACACGCGGCGCAGACACGCGGCGCACACGTCCCCGTGAATGAGCGGTTACTATAGAAACAATAACAATAAACCTGCAGTACTGTCAGTGTGCTGTTAAAGGGAATCATGCTGCTTTCACACCTTGGTCTGTTTGCTCTGGTACGAATCACATGAGGAGTTTGTGATCTTCAGTGTTCAGCCCTTGGTTCGGTTTCTTTTCACACAGGGAGTTCTAACCCTGCTTATAGGTGCTGCTGCAGGAACGAGAAAGTAAATACAGGGAGAAGCTCCTGTGGTTTGGAATCCTGAACGTTCCTGGTGAGAGAGAGAGAGAGAGAGAGAGAGAGAGAGAGCTGCACGGGACGGGTTGGTCCTCACCCTGGAGATTGTTTATTTCATTGCTCGTATTTACCAGGCAGATCATACAGTTTGAAAATGAAGCACGGCAACGCCTGAAGAGCACCGTGATGATGCAACCGGGGTCACCGACGGTCACGGACGGCCCGTAACGAGACAATGCGGAAGGCGGCGTGCATTAATGCGGGATCGGCCAAAGATACAGTCCTGTGTACATGTGTCAAACATCAAACGAATTTAAATATCACACAAAGAGTCAGTACAAAATGTTTTTAAATGATGATTTCATTTATTAAGGGAAATAATCTCTCCAAATTTACCTGTCCCTATGTGAAAAAGTAATTGCCCCCTTGCTAGTTCACATTTCACACCTGGGCCTTACTACTGTCAGACCTGTTGAATCTAGAAACCTGTCTGAAAAGTGAAGCACGCTAAAATAACCCGAATCTCAAAGAGCAACACGTTCTAAAGAAATTCAAGAACAGAAGAGAAACAAACTAATTGACATGTGTCAGTCTAGAAAGGGTTACAGAGACATTTCTAAGGCTCTCCAGCTAATCAAGTGGCCAGAATTACTCCAACAGCACAATGACGGCTCATCTAGGAGCTCATAAAAGAACCCAGAACAGTTAAGGTCAGAGTTCATGGTTCAACAATAAGAAAGAGGCTGGGGGTAAAAATGGCGTCCATGGGAGAGTTCCAAGGTGAAAGCCACTGCTGACCAAAAACAACACCTTTTTGGAAGGTACATCATACCAACAGTCACACATGGTGGTGGTAGTGGTAGTGGTGGTGGTGGTGTAGTAGTGTGATGGTCTGGGGCTTTGCAGCTTCAGGACCTGGACGACTCACCTTACTGTACTTGATGGAACAATGAATTCTGCTCTCTACCAGAAGATCCTGAAGAAGAATGTCCAGCCACCTCAAGCTCAAGCGCATTCGGGTTATGCAGCAGGACAACGATCCAAAACACACCAGCAAGTCCACCAATGAATGTCTCAAAAATACAAAATGAAGGTTTTGGAGTGGACTGGTCAAAGTCCGGACTTTCTGATTTAGATCCTTAAACAAGCCGTTCATACTCGAAAACCCTCCAGTGTGGCTGAATTTAAACAATTCTGCAAAAAAGAGTGGGACAAAATTTTTTTTAAATAATTATTCCTCTCTGCTCTCTTCATCACCTGAAAAAGTGGGCCAATGTGATCTGCCAGTTATCACAAACAGTGGCACAAAAAGGGTGGCACAACCAGTTATTACGGGAAGGTTTAGGGTGCGATTACTTTTCCACAGGTACGTTTGGACAGCTTGTTTCCCTAAATAAATGAAATCATTTTTTATAAAACTAGCATTTTGTATTTACTCGGGTTGTTGTGTAATATAAAATTGTTTGATGATCTCAATCATTTAAGTCTAAAAATATGCAAAAAAATTTTTTTCATTAATAATGAAGAGGGCAAAAACTTTTTCACAACACTCTATTTCCACAAACATCCAGCCAAAGATCCATCAGGTATCCTCCATGGTCCTGTTCGGTTCGATGTGCTTTCTCACCAGACGAGACCGTACCAGACGACACCGGACCAGACGACACCGCACCAGACGACACCGCACCAGACGACACCGCACCAGACGAGACCGCACCAGACGACACCGCACCAGACGAGACCGCACCAGACGACACCGGACCAGACGACACCGCACATGACGAGACCCCACCTGACGAGACCGCACCTGACGAGACCCCACCTGACGAGACCGCACCAGACGAGACTGCCCCCTTTTGGTGTTGACGAAGGTGTTGTTTTGGTCTACAATCTAGGGATTGATTTAGGCCTGTAGGTGTGAAAGGAGCCTTAATCGATGTCCTGTGACCAATCAGAATTCAGAATTCAACAGCACTGATGCACTGATTATTAAAAAGTAATAATAAATAGGAAATGGTCTCTGCGTGTCCTTCTCTGTGTCTGGTGTTTAAAAATTTCTCTGATTAATGTTTTTTTTTTCTTTGAGTGCTTAATTGTGAACTCAGCTGCATGTAACTCGTAGAGGGGAAAAGATTCACGTCCATGTGCTGAGCAAATAAACATATCGCTGCACACCATCTGGCATCAGGAGGAAAACCTATGGCGAATTTTTCCAGTTTTTCTGATGCAGAAGCCTGTCTTAACTGCATGTGTGTGCGTGTGTGTGTGTGTGTGTGTGTGTGCGTGTGTGTGCGTGTGTGTGTGCGCGTGTGTGCGTGCGCCAGGAGGAGCAGACTAGTGACGTTAATTCAGTCCTGAAGAGGTTAATAAGAATTCAACTTACCGACTCACTGAAGCTTCATAATGGCTCCTCCATCCATCCTCCCTGAAGTCTGTATTTTTGTATTTTTTCCCCATGCTGAAGACTAACAGGGTGAATCCTCTCCATCGCCCAACTTTATAATGCGTTTTAGAGGATCTGTGCCACATGAGTTCTTCTATTTTTAGTCCATTACATTTTAATGGGCAAATTTTTAATAATCCTGTATTTCTATATGCATCTCTGGCTCGGGTTTAGACGTCAGCCGGAATTGAAACGTCGAGGGATTTGCTTTATATAATCCTTAATAGATGTGGAATGAATTTCAGCAATAATAACGGCTTGGCCGGTCAAGCACGCCGCCGATGTGTGTCTCGCATGTGGAATAGGAAATGAGTCTAAATAATGCTGGGACATGGAATAAATAAATAAACAGACAAACACTTACATTACATTACAGTTACAGCAGTTAGTTTCGGTAATTAATAAGAATTGAAATTGATTGTTGATTTCACGCTTCACACAGGAGGACCAGAGCATCAAATCATAACTATATTGCTTAATGTTAGAAAACCAGACATTATGCTATATTACACTGTATATACAGTGCTGTGCAAAAGTCTTGACCCCCCCAAACATTTCTTCATATATGGCTTCAAAAGCTCTCTTATATTTTTATATTTTGTAGTGTTGAGGAATACTGTAAGTTCTCCAGTCTTCCTGAAGTTTCTCGTCATGTCCACGCCAGTCCCTGTACCTGAGCAGTTTCAGAGGTGTGTTTGTGTTTGTTAAGCCACGCAGTGACCTGTGAATCATTCAAACATAAACTCATCTATCTTAAGTCCTGACCGAGTAAGAAACAGGTGCAGATGATGACAGATGATCAGGTGGTGATGAGTTTACTGCTGATGCTGAATGCTGAGGGGTTGGAACAGACGAGAGGGGAAATGAGGTCGCTGCTGAGGCTGGTACATAAACAACCAGTTTTTAAATTGTACCTTTAGGCTCTTTGCAGCCTGTCGCAGTAACACATGTATTCCTGTTTATTTTACATCATTTAATTTAATTTAAAATGAAGAATTAAGGGGGGGGGGGTCAAGACGTTCACACCAGACTGTATACACATGTACTGCGCAAACAATCATGACTTTACACTTTCTGCAGTTTCCAATGTAATCTCTCATTGTAATCTATAAAGTAGTGTAAATGTAATATAAAGACGGTAATGAAACACCCACCAGCTCTCTGCTCTGTACGCTTTAGCTCCAAATTAAGACATATTTCACGAGTGGTTTGATTTGCTTTCATCTCCCGACTGCGCTCGCTCAGATAGAGCTGTCTCCTGTAAATGAGCTCGACCGACACACAGGAGAGCTAATTATGAATTCGGAGAGCTCTGAGAGTCCACTAATAAGGATCCTCGTATCACATCCTAATTCACAGAGTCCTGTGACGCTCTACATTTCCTCCCAGTCATTCATCCCTTTCAGCTTTTCACTCGCTGCTGTGATTAAATTAGACTTGTGCAGCACTTTAACAACGGATATCGTCACTAAGTATTGATTAATTCTGAATATCGTCCCTGTAAAGTCCACAATGGGTTTCTTTTTTTCTATTATGGGTGAAATGAGGAATAAAGAGTCGCTCGGTCAGACTCTCCTTCACACCGGGGACACTTTCCTGTACAGCGGAGCGTATAGAATAGAATAAAGACTGATGCTGATAAAATCTTCTACACACACACACACACACGTGACGGTTTCATGACCTTGATTTAGTGTGTCATGGCTTCATTAAGCGCTAGCTCTGAAACTCACACGTGAACACGGGAATAAGCAGCAAGAAAAGTAAGTGACGCTTCACCGAGACTGTGAGTCAGACGTGAGAAACTTCACACCTCTGTGAGATGAAACAGCAGCTCGGCTGCGTTATGACTTTCGCATGAACCATTAAGCAGCCTAACATATGGCAGAACAATCTTCCCTGGCCCGTGTAATGATGGTTAGTCGATGGTGGCTGAGCACGGTCCAACCTTTTATCTCAATCATAAATAAATAAATTATTATTATTTTTTAAACCCTCGGTGAAGAGAACTTGTGTGCACAAAACTCAGTGTACGCAGCACTGTGATGTCATTTAGAAGGCTTTATCCATATTGATGGCTGTAAATGTCAGGCTGAGACTAATCCGGCCTCGCCGCGCACTAAAGAAGTGCTTATAAAAGATGGATACGGGAGCTAACGAGGGCGCCAGCACTTTCAGTCAAAGGCTTCCCACTTCCTACTGCAGAGTCTGACCCCTGACCCCCTTCGCTCTGCCTTCATCAAACACCACCACTCTGTAGAATTCTTGAACCTGATTGGTCAGAAGGCCAAGCGCAGCTTTATATTGGGTACAGAGAATCGATTTCTCCCTGGCTGTCTGATTAAACCGTGTATCGCCCCCTTGAGGGGACTGACGCGGTGCACTGACCCTCACAATGCTTTATTCTTCACTCTCCATCCTGAGTTTATTAGTTTTGCGTCTGTTTTAAAGACTTATAAGGTTTATTTATTTCATTTCTGCAGTACACAAGATGTTTTATCCAACAATCAGCTCAGCCTGCTTTATTTTTCCGAACTGAATTCCGTCGCTTCTCTCCATTAAAGCAGCGCAGAGGAATCTACTTCAGGGGGACTCTTCACTGAACGTTAGCTTCCATTAGCAGGGCCGTGCTTTGGGAGAGAGCGTGATTGTGTCAGCCTTGTGTCATGCTAATTTTGTGTCTGCGGGGAAAATGACTTTCTCCAGAAAACATCCGGCTAAGTGACGAACGTGACTGAAGTGGAGACGTCAGGTCCCTTTTAACGCGTCACAATCAGAGATCAGTTCAAAGCCATAAATAACAAAGTGGTTATGTTTTTCAACACATTGATGTATAAAATCTCTCTCTCTCTCTCTCTCTCTCTCTGTCTGTACTGTAACTAGTCTCTCTTATGATGAGCTTATTCAGGATAAAGATCTAAAGATCTGATACAGATCCCGAGCTTGTTCGTGTTTAGCGACCTGAACTCGAGTGTGCGCTTTGGTGATCTTCTTTCCTAGAACCACACTAAGGCCTAATGACTCCTGGTCTAAAACACCAAGCCGGCTGTCTCATCACCTCCAGACTCAGCCGTTCATAGCCTTTAACTTTTGGACCCTTCTAAAGACCTTGTGATGTCTGTCCTGACCCTTGATCTGAACAATTTTATACCACTGAAGACGCTTCTTTTGTTTCTCTTCCTGTCCAGCTTTCTGTAGGATTGAGGTCTGGTACTTTGGCAGGACAAAGTGTCCCTGTGTTCCCGTCAGCTCAGATTTGCTTCTACACATCCTGAAGTCACCACAGATGAAGGTGTCCTTACCCCACAAAAAACCACCATTTCTCCATCCATCCAAGTTCACATCCATGTACTGACACAGCACACGTGTTTATTATTCCAAACCCCAGAGATGTGTTTAAGCTTCCTGAGCTCACTTCTGCTTTATGTCCATCAGGACAGACCTGTCAGATCACCTACAGGGTTCAAGGCATGAGGCAGGTAAGACACACACCGCTAAGGTCGGCATGACTGCTTCGTAAACAACATGTCATGTCTCTTCAGCAGCGTTTATCTGAGACAGGACTCAAGGAGAACTGAAAGTGCCTGTCTTGGCATCTGTGAGCTCCTCCATTGGGATTACAAGCTGTTTTCTTTTTCTTTACAGATAATAGAACATGGTTATAGCACTGACTGATGCACTTTACTGACTCAGTAATATACGTTTAAACAGTCTTTAAAAAGAACTTCATGGAAATGAAAAGATCTTCTAGTAATTGCCGCTGAATCCTGGAATCTCTAATAAATCTTCTGACTAAAATAGGGACAGATTGCTCTCATTTTACAAAAACACTGACCTTTTCCTCTCAACAATCTGAACATCTGGCAGTGAAGAGCAGAAGGAGCTTTACTGCCAACGTTTCTTCCACTAAGGCGAAATCCGACATTTCTGTACAAACCTGTGGAAAATTACAAACCACTAAGAAAAGGCTGTTTTAGTGTTGGACCGGCGTGCGCTTTATTCTTCTGAAAATAATCCAATTAGCATGATGGCATGAAAAACAGGTAAAACTACAAGGAATTAGTGAAGCAACAGGAAGCAGAGAGAGGTTCTGAGTCCCAGACACAAGGTCGAGGAATTTCATATTCATATTCATTTTCTATTCCTGCATATGAAATAAAGGGCCAAAGCTACACGGATTTACTCGATTGTTTGCAGTAATAAAACAAAAGCATCACAATTAGCAAAGCAGCATTTCCATATAAAGGATGAAAAATAAGGTTTAATTGCTTTTGTGGTGAACAGAGACATAGCGGCCGGTTATGAACGAGCCACCTACAGTGTTAATTAAGCGAGAATATTAGTAATGAAGGATTTGTGTCATATTTATGTTTGTCATATAATCATTGAAAGACGCGAGTGTATTTACAGCCATCAAGCTCAGTGGGACAGATTGCAGTTCCATCAAGCTGACAGACGGTGGCACTGGGCTTAGTCGAGCCGTTACTAGAAACTAGCGCTCAAGTTTAAGATCACAACTAAGACACGCCCCTCTTTTTGACAAACCCCGCCCTTGCGTGTGTAACTCTCACGCCGCTGAAATCTGGAGTTTCGACTGAGCTCTGAATTTTGCCTTTAAATTCATCTCTGAATTGCAGCCGCTAGTTTGGCAGGTCTATTAGCCCATCACGCCTTTCCCCATTGACAGCTAATTACAACTACGTGCACTGCATGCTAACTGTCAGTCGCTTTATAGCAGACTGACAGCATCAGCGCTAACATGCTAATTGTTTCTGAAATGCTGCTAAAGGCGCCTAATGGAGGATGTGCACAAATCCATCGCAATGGAAGCCTGAAAGCCCGTTCCTGTCAGACCTTAGCGTACTCCTTCAGTCTGAGCGCTACGGCGATGTCGCGGATGAAAAAAAAAAATCCGAACTGATGAATAATGACTAGCTGCGGTTTGTCTGGAAGAGCCATGAATTCTGTCTAGGTGAGGAGAAAAACTACGGATCCAGGTGAAGTGCTTCCTTTCATTTGGAGAGACGGCGCGTTATTAGCATACGCGCTACAGAGTGGGCTGGACGTGTGGTTTAAAGGGCCACATTTGCATTTCAATCACCGTCCTGAGCTCGTGCTCAGAAGATAAAGATGCTAGCATTTTGAGGGACCGACCGCGGCGCGCTGAAAGGACATTGACGCAGTGATTTCTGGAGCAGCTAGCCCGGGTCAGACGCGCGCCTGGACCGTGTGCTGAGACTGCTGTCTCTCAGGCACTCGTGTGTGTGTGTGTGTGTGTTATATTTCTGAGCAAGACGCAGTATCATATCCCCCTGAGGTTTTTTTTTTTTTTTGATCGGGTTTGTTACTCATCTCCAGCTTCTAATGATTAAGAGATAATTAATCAAAGCAGGCCCGCGTCCCGGAGGCTCGCGTCTGACTCGCCGCTAAATTAACTGAAATACTTTGTGAAAACTTGAGATAAAACAAAAGGAGCGTTTTGCTTTAGCTAATATACAACTGAACAGCTTTCCTAGAGCACAATGCTAAGAAATGAACCTCACACGCTAACATGCTAGCCCGAGCTCTTGTAATTTTTCTATTCAACCCTGTTTATTTTTTAAATTACTTTACTGTCCGAAAATAATAATAATAATAATAATAATAATAATAATGATGATGATGATGAAAACGTCCTGCAGTGATAAACATCATCCAGTTTACAGGCAAAAGCGGTCAGAGCTACAGGAGGTCAAAATGTTCTGCCTCATGCTAGTCTCTTCTTGCTTCCTCTCTCTCTAACACACACACACACACACACACACACACACACACACACACACCGCGTCTGAGTCGTTTTATCCCCTGAGACAGGATGATAAGCGCAGGATGACAGCAGTCAGGAGGAAATATGTCACGTTAACCACAAGAAGGCCTATTTAGCTCAGCGGCTAATGCTGTATAGCTCAGCATGTTTACCAGACACACACACACACACACACACACACAAACAATCAGTCTATAAGTAAACAGTGCTTTTTTTGTCCTGAATTAATATGAATCTGCGCTAATTGTGGCATCACTGACGGGAAAATTATAAACCTCTCTCATTCGACAGCGCAGCATGATCTCTCTCTCTCTCTCTCACACACACACACACACACACACACACAAACTCTCTCTCTCTCTCAGAATCTCTGTCTTTTTAAACTTCCTCCTTTAGTTCATTCCTGTCTTTTCCTCCATCACGGTACATCTCTCTGCTCTTTTGTCTATCGATACACAATAAACAATCATTAAAAGATAAATCCTGTCTTTTAACATGAAATAGCATCTAACATCATTCAAATGAAAATCAAGTCTGCATAAGTATTTGCACCCTTTCCCACCGGATCATGTGACCGCTCTCAGAATGAACCCGATCACGTCGACACTCCTGACGTCACTGAAGCGATGCTGATTCGGACCCCAAATAAAGATCAGACGCTTCTCTGCACAGTTCCTTCACATCTTCTTCTCCCATCTTCCTGAAAGAGCTTAGAAAGCACGTACAGGATCTCAGTGTGAGAAGAAATCTCTCAGGAAAGCAGGACAAAAGCATTTCCGAATCATTAGAGGTTCCATGGAGCATCGTGAAGGCCATTACGGAGCACCGCAGTAACGTCACAAAGAACAGGGCGCCCCCCCGCCCGAATCTGATTGAAATGATGAGATGAGGTCTTATCAGGGAAGATGCAGAGATACCTACAGCAGGATGAACGCAGCTGCAGAAACATCTGTCGATTTCCTGCTCACTCTCGGGCGATAACGGTGACAACAGTCTCTCGTATTCTTCACGTGCCTGGGTTGTGGAGCAGGGGACAGATGCTCTCCCTAAAAAAGCCCTAAATCTCCACAAACCATGTGGCAAAACGTCTGAGGAGACCAGGAGAAAGCTTTCTAGTCATATAATAGAAGCATGGGGGTGAGAGACATCACTAGAGAGATCTGAATTGCGTCTAGGAGCACTGTGAAGCAGAAGAACTGTGTAGCTAGAGTGATGGATCAGTCCTCTGACAGACTGACGGGTGAACCTGGGTTTAGTGGATTCCAGGAGGATCCAATGTTCCTGTTCCAGCATGACAAAGCCAGCTCCATGAAGACACGGTGTGTGAAGAGTGTGTTGGAGCAGAAGAACCCGAGTGTCCTGCACAGAGCCCTGACGGAACTCAACCACACTGAACCATCAGCTTTGGGATGAACTGGACCAGGAGCCTGAGCTCCGCACGTGAGCTTACTGAAGCTCCTGTAGAGTGTGTGTGTGTGAATGGACACAAATCCACACACACGCTCCAACATCCAGTGTAGAGCCTTCACAGAAGAGCGGAGCGTGTTATAACAGCAAACATGCGGCGGAATAAATATGGAGTGCGACGCTCAACACATCAGCACATGTGGCAGTGATGATCAGGGGTGCACATACTTTTGGTTGTATTATATACCTATGAGTTTTTTATTCTAAAGATACTCTTTTTCAACTGCTGATCTCTCTCTCTCTCTCTCTCTCTCTCTCTCTCTCACACACACACGCACACACACACACCGGCCTATGGGAGTGTGTGTGTGTAATATAATAATGTAGAGTCCCAGAGGCACCGCTCTCTCTCTCTCTCTCTCTCTCTCTGACTCTATACTGCTGGTTCAGAAGATGAAACACACATTTGAACCTGTTTTTTGTCAGCTCCATTAGAGGTTCAAAAAGGTTCCTGAGCAGACTTGTAGGGCTCGACCTTCATCCCGAAATTCCTCTGGGTGCTCGGGAAAACCTTCATAACCAATTTAAAGGCCAGGGCAATTTCTGTAGTGGCAGGGCAAAAGGGCAGAAATAAAAAATAACAGAATGGTCTTCTAATAGGACTCAAATGTGTTGACAGAAAGGGTGATGTATGTGTGTGTGTGTGTGTGTGTGTTGTGGGGGGGGGGGGTGGACCTCGAGGTGGAGGTAGAAGTCAGTAGATGAAATAACTTGAAATTACACATCTCTGGGAAAAAATTAAAGAGAGCACTGCAAAATAAGTTTTGAAAAAACTCATAAAAGTTTTTTTTCTTACAGGTGCACGTGTTGGGGAGATGAACAGTTTTGTTAAATGTTTTATTATTATTTAAAGGAAACGACATCATCACAACACATCAAAACAACCCAAGATCATACAGTACTTACAGAGCTTCAATAACTCAAATAAAACTAAATGTAAATAATTTGTAAACAAATTGTGTTAATGCTTTGGCTAAATAACATTAATAAATCAGTATTTGATGGAATAATAACCCTGATTTGAGTTACAGTTTTCATGTGTTTTGTCTCTCCACCAGTTTTTCACATTACTGTTGGGGAAGTTTAGACCAAACAGCTCAGCTTTACTCGATGTGACCCTCCGCCTTCCTCTACATGACATTCCAGAAGTTTTCTCCTGTAAATTGCAGTGGGCTCTTTTTTATTTCCAGAGCTATATATATATATATATATATATAGAAATGTGTGTGTGTGTGTGTGTGTGTGTGTGTGTGTAGTCAGTATTTCTGAGTTCTCTCTGACTGCAAGTGATTAACACACATTACGGATCTCTTTTTAGTCTCCAGATTGAATTTTATAAACTTCTTACAATCTAATCAGTTTATATGGAACGTGTGCTGTACACGAGCTGTTACTATGGAAACCGCCACATATTAGAGCGAGGACATTAATAAAGACTTTCACTACTGTCAGAGCCGATGGAATAGAGAATTAATCAACAGCTTCTGACCAATCCGAGAGCAGAACTCAGCAACGCCGTTTACTAAACTTTGATGTTTTAATCTGATAAATTAATGATGTGCGAGTTTGTTCCTTACACACTACCTCATTTTCGTACCATATAAAAGGTATATGTGAAGGAGAAAAGAATGTTAAATAGAAATAGAGTTAGAGATAAATAGTTTTAAATGGTGTATTGTTAAGGGAAATGCAGTGATTTAAAAGGAAACTATTGAAAAGG
The DNA here is from genome assembly GCA_030014365.1 of Clarias pachynema. Classification (NCBI taxonomy): domain Eukaryota; kingdom Metazoa; phylum Chordata; class Actinopteri; order Siluriformes; family Clariidae; genus Clarias; species Clarias pachynema. The sequence continues at coordinate 128,263 of JAQMYL010000006.1, read as the reverse complement.
CGATTATGCAGTATCACACTCAAGGTCGTACTGTTGTACTGAGTATCAGTACGGCTGTGATGCAGTTGAAGGGACGAGGGCACAAAGCTAGTACTGAAGATTACAGCCGTGCTGATATTCAGTACAACAGCACGACCTCGAGTGTGATATCGCTTTTATACGACAGTTCCACAAACGCCATTTACTATCAACAGATTCTGATTTCTCTCTTTATTTAACCAGTTATTTAGCTCCGCCCACACACACGTTTCCTTTTGCCCTGGAAAAACTAACTAACCGTGACTGGTGGAGCTGGCGACTGACAGTTAGCGACTGACAGTTAGCGACCGATAGTTAGTGTAATTAACAGGAGGTGAGAGTGGTGTTAAACTTTAGAATATCAGCTCCGTTAACGTCCGGGTTCTGGGGTCGAATCCCAAATAATGTTAAATGGAAAGCTAGTGCCCTATGTAGGGTGTACAATCCCCCTGGTTCCACACTCCAAGTAGTGCCCTTCATCAGGGGTTAGAGACGGATTCAGCCTTGTGTTAGACGCTAGTTAGCTTTGTAGCTAAGCGTTAGCCGTGAAACAGAACGACGCGGATGGTTCAGAGGCGATTCAGAACGACTTAGAAGTGATTAGTGCAGAGACGGCGTGTTGTTTAAGACGACATAAC
>JAQMYL010000006.1:103882-127507 GCA_030014365.1 Clarias pachynema | reverse complement strand
CACGCTGAGACACACAGTTAGTGTCATTAACCACTGGACAACACCTGGGACACGCCCACTCATACAGAGAGTTACACGTCACAGTGCTGTTACTGTCTGTTATCAGCACTCGGGGAAGAACGCCTCTCGTCCAATCAGATCATTCGCTCGGAACTCACTGTCATTGTATGATAATAGATGGTGAGAAACTCAGTCGCTCAGACGCTGAGTGCGGAAGTGCATTGTGTCCCAGTGCAGAGACGTCCACGCCACTGTGATGTCACGTCCGCTGTGGGTTTCTGCATCTGTTTGATGTGAAGGATCCGGACCACATGCTCTCGCCCAGCAGCAGATGGTAGTGCCGCCCTCCCCACTTCACACGCCGCCGCTTATTCATTTACGTTTATTTCCTCTTCACGGTCTGCATTTCAAATATTCAAATAGAGTTTCCTTGCGCTTAGTGGAATTTCACAGACCCGAGTTATCACGGTGAAAATCAAATATATTTATACCGAGCCTAGACCTAATTCTGTCTCATCCTCAGGTCTGTTTCTTTCTGTGCAGGTCCTCTGGTCTGTCTGTGAGTCCAGGCAGGTACGCCTGGGTTTATAGGGCCGTAATCACTGCCACAATCAGAACGCCTAATCAGGTCACTTTTCCTGCAGTCCAGCTGATGAGGAAATCACAATTATCGAAAAACAGAATAAAGAGAGAGAAGGGGGAGTTCACAGGTCTCCCATGATGCAGAATTATATATTTATGCAAATTGTGTTTCATTTCCATTTATTCATTTTGCAGATGCTTTCATCCGTTGAGATTTATTCCCGGTCGTGCGGTTTAACACCTTCACCCCTGATTCTCCCACATTTGTATTAAAATTAGGCTTTGTGATTAAACCTCACTAACAAGTCTGAAAAAAAAACAAATGAGGCACAACATGCCTTTTTCCATCTGCATTTGTGTTTGTTGTTTATATTTTTTAATCCTATCAAGTTTTAAAGTAATATATACAGAACGTCTATACGTCTACGCTTCAGTTCTCTTGGTTGTTATAGCGTACCCTAGTGGTGGGGAGCGATCATGGTATTTCAAGCGCCTGATGTCAATCGTTTAAAATTCTTAAAACACCTGAGATTTGATGAAAAGTAGCGCACATGATTTTTTAAGCGACTGCTGTGTAGCAGAAACACGCGTATGTCTATCTGTGTAAAAGTCAGAGGAATGCACAGTCGTGTTAAGACCTCAAACAAAACATGAATACATTATTCACTCCGCGGCTGATAACCGCGCATGCTCACAACCGCGGAGTTGGATAAAAATGCTGGACTTATTGTAGGATTTTCTTGAGAAAAAAGAGGCTTCATTAATGAAGGAAAGCCTTAACATGGTGAGTGTGTGTGCATAGAGGAGTGTGTGTGCATGGAGGAGTGTGTGTGCATGGAGGAGTGTGTGTGCACAACGTGTAAACGGATATGGAACGGTTTCCAGTCGGCTCCGTATAAACACACACACATTACATCCATCACTGAGAGCACTTCACCCCAGCCTTTAGCTAACTCTTATATCATATTTGTATAAATGCCAGCTGATTTACATTTATTTACTATTTTGTACCTTAAAGCGATGCCTCAGCTGTATGAAGCGCATGTGAACAATTCCACTCGACCTAGACCTGGGTCAGTCCTCTACACAACACTCTTCTGGACCTCCTTTCATTTATTTATTTCTTTTTCAATATCGTTTCATATCAAACGCTGTCTCTGATACACATCCTCTCATCCTCTCTCTGGAGTCAATAACTCCTCTGCTTTGTGTTTCTTTCTTTCTTTTTTTTTTATTCCTTCTTATACGTCTGCCAGGTCCGATTTTTTTATTCCTTAAAGAACTAAACATCATAGTTTTTATCTGTTTGAAGCCGGGCTTCTGATGAGGCGAGTTTACGCTGCGTCTCGGTTTCTCAGGAACATGAACACGCTGCTTTATTCCTGTCTCATTAAATTGAAGAGAGAGAGAGGGGGGGGGGGGGAGAGAGAGAGAAGAAAGAGAGAGAGAGGGAGGTAGGGCGAGAGAGAGAGAGAAGAGAGAGAGAGAGAGAGAGGCTGGTGAGGGAACGAGTGTCTATAGCTGCTATAGTGTAAGTGACAGCAGGAACATGATGAGTCCATTCAATGAACATTAAATGTAACTTTAAATAGATAAAAAAAGTATGATGATCTTTATTAAAGAAACGCCACATGGTTGGTGATTGTGGTGTAAGAGGAATAAAACACAGTTAAAGGAAAATAATCAGCCTCATGTTATTGGGAATAATTCCCTAAACAGTCATTTATCTCATCATTAATCAGTCAGGTTTAAAAAAAAAAAAAAGAAAGAAAGAAAAAACGGTCTCTGTGTTATGGCTCAGGTTTTCCTCCACCTCGCTATCTGAACACTAGTAAACTGAGCGTGGGATGCTGCGTGGGAAAATAAGAGAATTCGTCATTTAATGTAGTGAGAGGGAGTTTCTGTGTCACATTAATCTGCTGAGGCGTGCATAAATGAAGAAGAAGAAGAAGATATAGTTTTACAAAAGTGACCAGAAGCGACTGCTTTATCATCAATAACGTAAAACAATACATACATACATATATATATATATATATATATAGAGAGAGAGAGAGAGAGAGAGAGAGAGAGAGATCATATCATATATGAAAACATCATAAATTACATTAAAAAACACGACTCTAAATATAACTGAATTAAAAGGAGAAGATTTCAGAATGAAGCTGCTTGACTGTAATTATCCTCCCGACCACCAGGGGCGCCATAATATTTTTAAATTGATATGCATTTGCGATCATTTTTGTCGAATCACATATTACGTATTAATTACGTACTAATACTGGTTTAAATTAGTGTTGGATGTTAACTAGTGTTTAAACTAGTTTAGGTCATTACCATCACAAGGTCATGGAGAAGCAGCGATCCTGAAGCGTCGTGTCTGGACGGAACACACACAGGTTCATTAGTTAGTAGTAGCGAGTTGGGTTAGCAGTAGTAGCTAGTGTCTAGTGTGAGCGGTGTTAGGCTAACATGGGTAGTTGTTCGTAAAAGTTGCCACAACTGCGTATTTAGAAAATAATTTAAAAAAAAATTTTTAACTGTAATTTCAATTTAGATTTTCTTTATGTATGTATTTTATGTATATCATTAACTTTGGAATTTGGAGGAATTTGTAAAAAAATTGGGTTCAGTATATTTAAATGATTTCCCTTATGTAAGGGATTCACTTGTGTTCTAGCGTGGTTTTGGGAGGAAACCCGAGAACTAAGATGAACCTGTACAGCCTTTAACCTGGAGACTCCACGCTGGAGCCAATACCCTGAATCTACTCAAACTATTCCTTATTATGAGATGATTGTAGACCGAATCTACCATAATTAATCCCATATCCAGACATGTTTTTTGATGATTTATAATCATCGGGGCGGCACAGTGGCCTCACACCTGCAGGGTCGGGGGTCACACACCAGTCTGCATGTTCTCCCTGTGCTTAGTGGGTTTCCTCCAGGTACCCCGGTTTCCCCCCACAGTCCAAAGACATGCAGATTAGGCGCATGGGCGTTCCCAAATTCCCTGTAGTGTGTGAATGAGTGCTTGTGCCGTGTGATAAGCCCCGCCTCCCGCTCCAGGCCTGCAGATGTGAGGAACATGGGGATCGTCTCAAAAGCTCTACTAACTGAATCTAATCAGAAAACATGTTTAACGATGTTACACTAATTTGCTGGTTTCAAAAAATTAGAAAGGTCGCAGAATTTCACCGGTTTTTACATGAAATTGTTTTATAAACATTAATAAACATTTACAGATGTTCTAAAGGCGTGTTCCTTAGCTGAAGTGGAGAGAGAGAACGGGTGGAGAGGAAGAGGGCCAAAACAATCTGAAAGCTCAGCTGGAATGGCTAGTGTGTGTGTGTGTGTGTGTGTGTTCTCAAAGAGCAGCCACCTGCACTACTAGTCAGCATTCGAGCACCAATACACAGTTGTTGTTATTTTCCCTCTACAGTAACTCTTATTTAATAGGAAGTAGTGTTTAGACTGGGGCGGCACCGTGGTGTAGTGGTTAGCACCGTCACCTTGCACCTCCAGGGTCCGGGTTCGATTCCTGTCTCTGTGTGCATGGAGTTGGTATGTTCTCCCTCTGCTTGGTGGGTTTCCTCCAAAGACATTCTGATTGGCGTTCCCAAATTGCCTGTAGTGTATGTGGATTGGCACCCTGTCCAGGGTGTGCCCCGCCCGTGCCCTAAGTCTCCTGGGATAGGCTCCGGGCCCTGAGTGAGCGTTTAGACTTTCTGCTTTTTCGTCAGTTAACGAGCGAAGTGGTGGGAAAGTGATGGCGGTTTACTGTTCCACTGCTTTCCATACTGTACACACACACACACACATCATTAACACAGCACTCACACACATATGGTTCCTGTACACACGGTCACGTTCACACTCCTCCCTCAGAGTTAATAAGGCGCTCTGTGCTGCTCTCTCGTCTTGCTGCATGAAACGCTGCCAGAGTTCCGTGTTTAAGCGAGCTAATTGGTTTGTCTGTAGCGAAATCCTTCGAGCTAACAAGCTAGGACGTTTATCCGGATCAACATCATTTCACCGAAAAACAAACATTTATATGCGTCCTGAAAACTGCCAGACATACAGCGAGGCATCATGGGTAAGTTTTAAACAGTGAGTGTTTTTATAATGTGTCTGTTTTAGTTAAATAAAATCTAGACTTGAGAATATTTGACTTGGTATTAATTGCTGTGCGCACACTGAGTTTTTACCCCCAGGGCAACTCTAGGCATTATCGCTCTCAGGACGAGGCAGGGCCGACCCTCTCTGTTCTGGTGTTAGATCTTCAGGAGGGAGTCTTCATCTTCAGTTCCTTTAGTGTTTTTTTCCCCGTAAATCCCATCAGTGGATTTATTATCCTTCAGTAGGAAATGTGAATTTACAAATAATCAGGTGTTTTTCCCCATGTGTGTGGACGGGTGTTATTTTTGGTGCTTGCCATGAGATTTCCACACCACCAAACCTCAAAGACATAAAAGTCAGCAGAGAAGAAAGCCATTGTGCTCACCTCCACCTCCATCACCTCCACCACCTCCATCACCTCCTCCACCTCCATCACCTCCACCACCTCCATCACCTCCTCCACCTCCACCTCCATCACCTCCACCACCTCCTCCACCTCCATCACCTCCTCCACCTCCACCTCCATCACCTCCACCACCTCCACCTCCATCACCTCCACCTCCTTCACCTCCTCCACATCCATCACCTCCACCTCCACCTCCTTCAACTCCACCTCCACCTCCTCCACCCCCTCCTCTACCTCCACCTCCTCCACCGCTGCTTAAGAGCTTTACAATCCTACTCATGATTGATCCCAGCAGTGGACTAGTGAGCTTTTACTCTGAGGTGTGAATAAGAACATAATACGAGGTTCGAGTCAATCTGGGACTCGTGCCAAAGTTTTTGGTGAATGAAGGCGTAAAGCAGGCAGGCGATTGACATTTACAGAAGACTTCAGGCGCAGTACGGTAAAACCCCGTGTATATGCACACGCCTTTTACAAATCACCATTGAAATTATTTTTTTATTTGTACATGTTACATTACTAATGTGACATAAAGGCAAGGGGGCGGGGCTTCCCGGGGAACACACTTGGAGAGAACACTTGCGCGTGTTGATTGTCTCGTCTGCAGGTTTTATTAAAGGAAAAAGAAACAAGGTGTGAAAATTAAAATTTAACTCCGCCGTGGTTTAATACTTGTAATTGGTTATGTAACGAGCTGAGGTTGTGTTAATAGATGTTGCGCGAATCTCTGCCCTCGTGATGCCCGCGGTGTCACGAAGGAGTCCAGGAGGAGGCAGTAATCACAGCGACGCCCGCCAGCGCCTCAGATCAGTAAATAAGCCCAATGATTTGATCATCCATCATGACAAGCGCTCGCTCGGCTCCCCGAGTCGCCATTAATGCAGATGCATTCATGATATGCGTGCGGCTGATGGCAGCAATAACCGATGGCGGCGGGGGGTCAGGAGGATGCGGAGTGTCAGTACGCCCGGCACATCATTACTCGCCCTCCCCGTGCCCAGCGCTGCCGAGATTCTGTAATAGAACGCTGTCAATCTTGCTCGGGCTTCGTGCTCGTCCTGTTATTTATGGATGTAAAGCGAAAAGCGTCACGAGGAGGCGCCGTCTCTCAGCCAGGACTCCGGGGGAGCAGGAAGAAAACATCCACGCCGGACCATCTATATGGATCCTAAACAATCTGCACTTATACATCCAACCTGATGTCACCGCTCGCCTCGTTACCCCAAGGACACGTGGAATTAATATGAAATGAACACGATATCTATCATCGTAGTGCCTTCACTCATCCACTAATGCTCCCAAGGTTAAAGGTCATTGTCTGGATAACTGCACAAGAAATATTGATTTTATTGAAGCATCCTCGCATCCTAGTGTAGAAATGCTGAGCTGATGTGACTGAGGTTCGACACGCTCTGATCATTCAGACCTTTATTATTATTCAGTTCAATTTTTATTTATATAGCGATTTTAACAACAGTCATCATCGCAAAGCAGCTTTACAGAATCACAAGACCGCCTGATTCCACTCTGCACTAATTATACATTCACCTTTATATACCGTTATTATTAGTCCTGTATGCAGGATTAGCAGGTCACATGACCATAATCTGTCTTTAGTGTGTATCTGTTCTAATAACTCAACAACCTCCCTAAATGACTTCTCCGGCACGCTCTTACACACCTTTGTCTATTTTTTTATTGCTCTGCATCTTAAACTCATTGTAGTTTCAGCAGGAGAAAAAGCGAGCGCTTCCTGGAGTGTCTTTATACTGAAGAATAAACGCAGTCCTCTTTTCTCACAGGATACAACGCATAATCTTTACCCACATGCACGTTTCACCCGCAGCGATTTCCACTGCTCGGTTTATGGAAGGAAAAAAATACGTTGGTTTAAAAAAAAACATTTTAAATGGCGTGACGGATTCGGACTAAAATCCCAGGGACGCTGTGAACAATGTCGGTACACACCTCCGCACGGAAAACCAAAGCAAAGGAAATAAACATTTTGTGCGTTGTCATATTTATCACATTGTGGCTATAAAATGAGAGAGAGCGTGAAGAGGTGTGTTGATACAGGAGAAGAAAAGAAAGTCATTTTAATCCGTATTACGCAAAGCAACAGTGAGCTAATTGCGCGTTCATGCACCGTGACTAAGCGTGAAAGCGTGACACCTTAACAACTCGAAACCACGCAATTCCCTACAAGGCATTGATTGCATAATAGGACTGAATGTTGGAATCTATCATCAATGGCAGCCTAATTAAAACGGGCACGGAAACACTGCACGCCAAGCTGCGCTACGCTATTAATCAGCGGGCGCATCCCGAGCGCAGAGCCCACATGCACTACACAACCGTTCTGTAACACAATAGCTAAACAGGACGGGAAGCCTCAGAAGGTTAGCTCTATAAATTACTCTCGAGCGAGAGTGTGTATGATTATGTTTGCCCCGGTCAGGTACCCGGGCGAGCACGAGGCCCGACGCGGAGGGCAGACCGGCGCAGGCCCGCCTCTCTCATTACACTCTCTCAGCTCAGGCCGGCTCCCTCAAACGCTCCCCTGGTCCTGAGAAGGCAAAGCTGCGGCTGATTAATAGAGAAGGTTCCTGTGTTCTGGGAGATAAGTTCATGCGCAAACATTTGGGCAGCCCCTGGTGGCATGATAGAGTGGGAGGAGAAACACATACTAGAACAAGACCAGAGGGAAGAGGATGAAGAATTGCATCCTGGGTGAGATGGACCTCCTCCAGGCACGAGACGTCCACCACGGCTAAGAGCTATAGTGCGAGCTAGAAGATGGAAGAATGTAATTTTCTGCAAACTTATTTTCGAGTGTTGCTCCAAACAGGGTGCTGCAGAAACACTGGGAGGCTTGCAGAGGATTTTAAGACACAATCAGGACGTATACTGTATGTCTAGAGCTGCTTTGTCTATCCAACAGTGCTGCAGAATGCTGGGTTCTGATTGGTCAGATCATCATCATCATCATCATCGTCATCGTTGATGATGCAGTGTCAGAGGTGAGGCTGGAAAAAAATCTTCAGGACAGAGATGTTTAGACTCCTTTGTGGTTTCCCAGGATCCTGAAAAGCTGCAATAATTATTTTTGTTTCATTATCTTCAGGAGAAGGAATAAAGAGAGCGCGGTGAGGGAACGAGCGTTTGGAGCTGCATGTGATAACCGGAACTCGCTTAGATATAAACAGATATGCATACATACAGGTATGTACAGATATTGTGTTGTTTAATAAATCAAATATTGTAATCATCGTGTAAACTGCTGTGGTGTAAGAGGAATAAAACACCTACTGACATTCTGTTATAGAAAAACAATCAACCAGTTCCTCATCCCCCCCATCATCATGTTTTATCCCCTACAAAGCCCATTTCATTAATGATTTTATGGCAGGTCAATTGTTTGTAATTGCTCAGTGTCCAGAGTAAAAATCCCGGCGCTCTCAGCTGTTCTACATCATCCATCTGAGACCAATCAGAAGAGAAAATTAACTTGACTAGACTCCAAATTAAAAAGGGAGAAATTGATCAAAGCCATTAGTGGTGATCGATCACTGCGACGGCGGAATCAGCTACACCTGACACTCAAAAAATAAAAATAAAAAATGACCACCACTTCAGATGAAGGAACAAAATGTCAACGTCAATCATGAACCTATAAATAGCTCCCTCGCTAATACCCCTCCCCCTCTACCACCGCCCCCCCACTCACTCTGCAGCTTTCACAGAGAGAAGAAAGAGAGAGTGGCTGGAGAGGTGGTGAGCGGGTCAGACGGGAAAGAAACACGGGGTCATGCGCTCCTGATGAGGCTAACTGAAGGTCCTAGCGAAGGTTCTCAAAAAGAAATCCTCCTGTAGCCGTGGATCATTCTCACACACGACCACTAGCAGGCGCAATTTGCTCTTTCCATGATTCTTTTAATTCTAACAATCACAGTCAGACAAAGTGGATCTTGACGTGTTCATCGTATACGAGACCTCATTCCTGCGCAAGGGTAGACTGGGGGTTCCTCAGAGAGAACAAACCAGTGTTTACACACATCATGAAATTCTGCATCAGCAACATCCAGCTAAACCTGGTGAAGGTTCAGGAACAGACAAAACATTCTGGATGAGCAACTCAACATGGCTGGATGTAGACATCAAGCAAACCGAGCAAAGTGAAGTGGAAACGTTTTGTTTTATACCGAGGATGAAATATATTTTCAGGTACACATCTGGAGCACATCTGTCTGCCCCCTAACGTAGCCAAGGTTTTAAATAATGTTATTAACACACTCCAGTATACACCAGGAAGCAGCGCAATCAAGAGGAAAACAAATTACAGACGATTGTTCTTCTAACACCAGGGAGTGTAGCATCACAGCCACACACACACACAAAACAAACACGCACACACGCACACACAGTAAAAGTGCATTTTCCTTCACCTGAGCCTTCCTCCATCCTCTACCCATGTTCCGCGCTCAGCTTAGCTCACATCGCTGAGGGCAAAGTCAACCTTCTAAAGCTGCTAACACCCACCACCGTACATCGGTTTCATACAAGGCTAGTCAGAGGTCAACGCTGCTGAGGCTGTAGTACATATCGCATGATCCTGATTGGACCCAGTACTACCCCCTGAGGCACCCCGTACCACTGCACGCAGGCTCAACTCTGCCCTTTTTGAAGCAAACTGTCGGTTTGTTTGAAGACTCCACACGGTGGTTGTAGAGTTAACACTGTCTGAGTGTGTGTTGTGTAAAACTGACCTACATTATATAAACCGTGTGCGTACCGTGTGCCTGGGCGGTTATCCTGCACTGTCGTACTGCACTTCCTGAGCAGTCTGTCTTCAGTCTTTTCTTTTTATGGGAGTGATTTCACCATCTGCTGGCTTTCCAGAATGAGACACCCGTTTCTAAATGCAGCTCCACTTCACCAGTAAGTTACTGTCTTTTACAGCTGACCTTCATCCGTGATTTTTATAAAACTTTATCGTTAGTGCTGAGTGGATTATTAAAGCAACCTGTTTGACCATCCTGGCATTGCTCACTTTATTAATTCACACATCAGGGCAAATCCAGAACATCTCCTGACAAGCAACAGCTGGTGCTAACTCGTTCATGGGCTTATAAACTAATAGCTCGGATCTTTGTAAGCAACGCTATGTTGTGCAGAATTTAGCCGTTAGCCACTGCAGGTCCACGTGACTGCTGCTTTAATAGCTGACCTTCTTCCCAGACTTTTTATCAAACTTTAGCTCCTCTACTGAGCGTCTCATCAAAGCAACCTGTTCAACCATCTGCTCTTTTGTCTTGCTGTTCATGCATCTGAGCAAATCCTAACCTCATCAGTTGCCTGGTCGACGTTTTTCAGACTCTGACCAAGACCACCGGGAAGAGACGACCTCATTAGCGATGTCACAAAACCTGAAATAGTTGCTAAAAGATCTGTGGAAACACAGTTATGGTTTTGAGCCATTAGCCAGTGCAGGTCACTCCTAAATAGCCATCGTTAAAAGCTGACCTTCTTTCATGCCTCTTTAAAAGACTTTCTTTCTGGTGCTGAGCGGATCATGAGCAGCATCTCGTTAGAGAATCCAGTTACTAATTCGTATCATCAGCTGCCTGGTCACTGCATTTCTGCATGAAACTGTCTCTGGACACTCAGGGATAGATAACGGCTCATTGATGGGTTTTGGCTGTAAAGCAATGGCCTATAGCCTGGAACACTTGGGATGGGATCGCTGCGAGAGAACGTTCCACTGTAATGGGATTAGCACACAGAGAGATTACTTTTTATATTCCAGGAGAGGATGAGAATATCTTTTCCCTCCCATAATTTGCTCTGGTTTTTGCCGGCATGCCATGAAATCTGCCAGAGTGTGGAACGGGATTAGTGTGTCCTATCAGTCATCGCAGGATCCTCTCTGAGTCCTGGCGTACAACTCGACACTGGCCACGACCATGTCGGAAACGTCCAGCCCACGCTGCCAACCGTCCCTCCGGAGCTGCCAAGTAAGAGGGTGTTATGCTGTTGCTGCACTCCACACCTCGCTGCAGAACACGCCGGAAACGATTCCTCACACAGAACGCCATGCTGAATGCTGTTGTGCGGATGTTGTTTTATAGAAACTAACGACCTCCTGCACGGCATCGGGTTTAAAAAGAGGCTTCATGGTCCGAGGGGAAAGCGAGTTCCAGGTCCACGCCAGGGTTCATCGGCTGGACCTGATCGGACACAAGCGACTCGACAGGAAGCGGCCGGGTTCTATAGCTAGCACATCCTTCGTTTGAGTTTCACACATGAGGTTATTTGAATCCTTTAAGCTCATCAGACCTGCAAAGCTGCAGAGATTTTAAAAATGATAAAAATAATAATGTTTGATTATTTTATTAACTAGCATGATTAGAGAAGTGGTGTCGACTTTTGAAAACACAATCAGTAATGAAATAGAATAGACTATTTAAGAAAAATCAACACAGAGAATTGCGCATGTGTGTGTGTGTGTGTGTGTGTTTAATCTCTGTTTCAAGTTCAAAACACACGTCTCATCTGTTTGAAGTAGACCTGTGCACTGAGACGATAAAGTGATAAAGTGATAAAGTCACAAGAGCAGGGTGTGTGTATTTGAGCTCAGGCAGATATGAAGTTTGCTCGACAAACAAACGACAGGCTCTTAAAGTCCTCTCGGTGCCGAGTGAAAAAAAAAAAGCTTTAAATAGTATTCATAACTATAAGCTAATAATTCATGGTTGCGCATTAAAAAGTAGTCAGGTTATTTTTTTAGGTTTTCGAATATTGTGTGAACTTCCCCATGCCTGTATCTCTTACATCTCTGTTTGTTCTGTGTCATAAAGTCCACAAAACAGCCTCCTTGCTGCTCACACTCATTCCTTATATAATTATACTTCCTATGGCTCACTGGATCCATTTTGTTCTCGACTGGAACATTGTGCTGTGCTTCCTATGGTCTGTCAGTCTCTGGGTCTCTGTACAGCTACAGTAACTCTCTGTTCTACCTGGAACATGTTAATGACCTTTGCACGTTTGTACTAACAGACGTAAAATGATTTTAGGTATTTGGCCAAACATACTGCATAAAAACTCTGTCTTTTGCTGTGAATAAACAGAGAGTACATCCAGGCACCTCGGATGTCCCCGGTGTGCGCCGGACCGATCGCTGAGCGTATTAAAGCATGAAGTTTATTTATATAACATTTTAGTGGTTTAAATATTTAGCTGAAAACCCCTGATGTACTGTAAAAAAAAAAGAAACAACAACAACAATAAAGCAGGCTCGATCTGGTTATTTGACCGAACTCTGATAGCGAGTCACCCGTGCCAGAAGTGCAAGATGCAGTAAGGGGGTGAACAAACGCTTGTGCGTGTGCATGACTGTCGACAAGTCAGTACACAGGTGTGCGTGTCTAGGGAAAAAAAAAAAAAAACCTAAAAAGAAATGAATAATCAGTTATTTGTGAGCTGGAGAAGCCATTTATATTCAGTAAATATGAAGGGAGTGTGATAGGACGGGGGGCAAAGACAGATTAGGGAGCCTGAGGAGATAGTGGGAGGCACAAAGGAGCCTGTTTTTGATGCATGACTAAGTTTTGGAGCTTGACACTGACTGCATAAGCGCTCATTAGCAGCCATTACTAGCGCCAGTGCGTGGTTCAGAGCTGTGCGGTCATTAGGCGTAGACCAGACGCAGACTCTCAGGTGCCGACTTCATAACGGCACAGATGAGCCGAGCTGGAGCCGAGGACGCCGCCACTGTCCCCTCTCTAAAGGCCAAACGTCACGGCTCTGTAATCACATACACACACACACACCTTAACCTCTTCCTTTCCCATTCACACACTACTAGTACACACTGCGTACACACTCCACACAACAAATCCTTCTCATAAAGAGCAAAAATATTTCAGCGCTTGTAGTTAATCACAGCGCAGGAGTGTTTCAGTTCCAATACAGAAAAACCTTCCGTGAGTTATAACAAACAATAAACAGTTCCTAGTCCGAGACTTTCTGACCCGCCGCTGGTGAATTAGGGACTGATGAAAAACAAGGCAGGCTGTGTTCCAATCTCGCCGTTACTGCGACCGTGTTTAGACTGACTGATGTTTCGGCGACTCCAGCGCAACAAAGCCACGGAAATGAGAAAGAAGCACGGGAAAGTTCCCGAGATTACATCCTCGTCCTCCTCCTCCTCGCCCGAACCCGGGCTCTCCCTCGCTCCTCAGGTCCACACAGCTCAGCTCAAGCACTGCTCCTTTATGCAGAGGTCTCTCTTTATTACTCTGTATTTAATTCAGCAAGCACGACTCTGATTTATTCCGCTCCACTCCTGAAAGCGTTTTCTGCTTGGAATAACCCGAATAGGCTTTCTGCCATTGTGAGCGATGCGGGCTTCATCCAGAAGGTTTCAAACAGAACACACCACCGGCAGGAAGCTTCATCAAACCTGCGGCGGATTAAAATGTCTCCGCTCTGCTATGACTAAGTCTGACTCCGGATCAACGGGAACCTCGTGCATCGAGGCATTGCTCTCGGGAGGAAGCGGCACTACATCCCGGAGGAGGCGTGAGGCGCGGCGCGACAGCAAACAGGAAGTGGATGCTTAGCATACGCTTATATTAGCAATCGCTTACAATTACAATTAGTGTTTCTGGATTAATTTGGATTATTAATAACAATGAAATGATTGCCGTGGTAGTTAACATTTCCACAAGTCTGTTAGCACTATCACAACAACTGTGTGCTTCTGTGTGCATTGACTTTTTCAGAGCACCAACTAGCACCGTTCTGGGAGCCAATGAAAAACATAAGCAGCTGGAAAATTGCTAAAATGTTTAGTAAAATGCATTTAAAATAAAAGTGTCTAATAACTAGACGTAGCTAATAACCATAACTACCCTGACATTCCCTGATGAGAAGAATAATAAAGCTAGCAAATAAATGTGTGAATCTGGGTCATCATTGATCTCTGCAAAAAGCCCAGATAGACTTTTGACAAACAAACGTTTTCTTTTTAAAGGAGAAGCTTTCGCATTACATCCGGATTATTCACAGCTAGCAAGCCTAGATTTGCTTTAATATGACCTGCTAAGCTTTTTAACATTTTACTGTTCCTTGAAAACTGTCTGATTTGCCTTATTAATCACAATTAAGTGGCTGGACACGGTGCAGGTAGCAGGAGGTGTACATTAGTCCCAGCCCCAGGTCCCAGTGGGTTTGTAGGGGCGAAAGCGAGTGAGGGATTGGCAGTTTAATACTGTATTACCTGAGCTAATCACCACTCTGTGGCACAAACGCATTAATACTGTAGCACAAAAAACGCGAGAGAAACAGGTCCCCGACACGCCAGCGCTATTAGAACCTCTGTAATCCCATCGTTCATTAGTGCGCAGTCCTGAGAAGAAAAAAAAAAAACACAAGAATGTTCCTCGCTACAACCACAACCACGAGCGAGTTTCCTCAAGCTGGAGTTAATCATTTCGAAATAATTAAATTCAATAAACCAGAACTGATTAAAAAAAAAGTAAGCAAATAGGCTGGGCAGCATTTCCTCTTTCCTTCTGAGCCAAACAAAGAACAAAAGACTGGAGCTGATAGAACAATATGAGAGGCCCCGAACTGTGCCCCTGAGGAACCCCGAGCTATTTCCTCATCATAAAAATGTTGTGACCTGCAATAAATTACCTCCACAGAGCACACAAGTCAATAACCACTAGCCTCTGCAGACAGAGAGTGAGAAAGAAAGTAAGAAAGAAAAGAAAGAGAGGGTTAGGAACGTCAACCAACAGCTGATCCTGCCCGGGTTTGAGCAGCAGCCTCCCTGACGCATGACGAGCCCTGATACGATGCCTGAGATAAATAATCCTGATAAACACCAGACAGGTTTCTTTACAGCTACAGGCCTGTTATCCACCAGACGACGTTTAAAACTGAAATTTAACACGATTAGCGATGCTGTGCGACTCAGGGGGTTTGGATCCACAAGTACATATGTGTGAGAAGGCCTGTTGTTTGGCCTGAATCAGATTTTCCCACTTCTGTCTGAGACAGAGAGAGAGATTGATTTTCATGACCACAGACAGAGAGACAGATAGAGATGTATGTACTGTATGTACTGATAAGAAATTAAGAACAGGAAAAAGAGAGAGACAGATACATATGTAACGGGGCATGGTCGAGTCTCATCTGGGTCATATTAATTCCAGTCTATTTCTTTGTGTCTCTTTGTCCTTCCAGTGACTCCTGTTTCTGGAGGCGCTCCTCAGGTGTCTGGCTGACGTCCTCCTCCTGATGCTGGAATCCTCCAGCTGTGTCAGTGTGGCTGGATCTCCTCCCACAGCAACAGGAGGAGTCAGAGGACCCCCAGGTTGACCAGCACAGGTGCATCGGACACAAACGGAGATGTGGTGGACTGTTGCAGTCCACCACAGAGAGGCTGCCATAGTGGGACCAGGGTTTCCCCAATCCAGGGGTTCGGTACTGCTGTAGAACCCGGCGTGTGAGCGGGTGTGGAGGAGGTCTCAGGAATAAGGAGGCATTTCTTTTGAGTCTTTAGGTTTCAACTGAGCTCTTAGTTTCCAGTGCACGCCTATCAACTCCACTAAACAGAACAATTCCACAGAGAGCGTGGCTGTCCTGGCCTCGCAGCTATCAGGCCGTCAAGTTCAAGGTCATGCTCAGAAGCACCAGCTACATTGCGCCCTCTCTCCTAATTTCTTTCTCTCCATTTACAAAAAGACACTGAGACACTGAAGGCACAAAGAGACACAATTAGGCAGCCTAGCAGTAATATGACACATTCTGTCCATCCACAAGTGACACTCAGCCACGCCCCCTATGCCACATACAGTATATACGAACAGTATACTAAATATTTATAATGACACACACACACACACACACACACACACAAAGCGAGATATCTGGAGGAATAGGATGTGAGAGAGAGCGAGAAATGACAGACTATATTTTATATGAATGTATATAAACACTACATACTGTACATGAAGGATATACATTGATTCATTAATATTCAGTCTATTATCGTTTTTTATTATAATCAGTAAAAAAAAAAAAATAATTCCTAAGCAGCTTTTTTGTTCTTGTCCTGTACCTTCCTACATCTGAAACACTGTTAATGAAACTGGGACGACAGGAGAAGGTTAAGGAGTCGAATGAAAGACTTGAGTGTGAGGGATGAGGAAAAAGATGAGAAGAATCCAAGTGAGACAGAGGACAGAAGAGTGCGTCTTCACGTCTCCTGGTGTTAATGAGTTTCTCAGATAATTGATACTAACGAGCAGAGAGCGAAGCTGACAGGTGTGAGGAGCGATGATTCCGTCTTCTGATGAAGTTCCTGTGATGGATGCGACTTTACGCCTGCCTGACCCTGATACTCAACTCTCCCAACTCAGCTATTTTTCCCCTTTCATTCGCTCGTAGTCGTGTTATTACGTTTTATTTCTGAGATGAACGACATCTGATTTCTAATAATTAAGCTATTAATTAGTAAATGTTCTACCATCACTCTTCCTGCGTCTTATGCATCATCCACGCATGAGAAAGACTCCTTGGAGGGTGAGAGCAAACCAAGAGCGATTTGTTCTGGATTCCAACAAAATGATGATTAATTGGGAAAAAAAACCCTGAAAGGCATGACAGTTCGATAAAGTGTCTTTTTCACACTAATTATTGCACTTCTACCTGATTACAGTTTATCAGATTCATTTATTTAATTTATGAACCAAAAGAAAGTGCAACTTCTGAAGCCAGCGCTGAAATCTGATTGGTCAGAAGGCGTCAGAGGAGTCTGCACTTCTTTGTGGCTTCTCTCTAACGTTCCAGCCAGTGGGTTTCGCCGTCTTATTAGACAGGAGAGAGGCTCTAGAGGGGAGAAGTGTTTATAGCTGCTGTAGAATAAGTGACATCGTGAACATAACTACAGTATAAATGGATAAAAAAGTAAGATGCGTCAGCCATTTTCATGTCGTGCAAGACTATGCCGTGCTTGCAGCCTTTAATGGTCCCTCTAACCATCATGCAGTGATATGAGAGAGGAACCTGCAGGTACAGAAAACATGATGAAGATCTTAGCTCTCCATCCTGATACAGGTCATGAACATGAAGAAAGGATCTATCAGGAGGAATTACGCCTGGCCACGCAAACAGCTAAACCGGAGGCTATCTTACCCGAGTGGAAAGTAGAGGGTAAATCATGCAGCATGCATGTCTTATTCATTTGTTGGTGCCATTAGCAATCGAGCTCTGCAGTGCTAGCTCAGCTTCTGACAGCGTTCTGCCCTAAGAGGCTCGGCCTTCAGGTCCCCGATGCTCCCGAGGCTCTATCACTGTCGCCTGCTGTGCAGTTACGGGCCAAACAGTGTTAGTTTCACTAACAAAAAATATCTGCCTTAGTCTGTAGCTTCACATCAGCTCGCTGTAATTTCTCACCCTCATGTCCTAATGAGCTGCTCACGGTTGCAAAGCTTGGGATGAAAGACCACACCTGAAAGTCACCCTTCTTCCCCATTACGGTAACACTTCATACTTGGCTTTAGAACCTCTCAGAGTTCTCCACCCTTTACAGTCACAATCATCTCCAGCTTGTTATAAGTGACACAAAATCACATTCTACTATTAGTCATGATTGTTGATAGAGAGCTCGTGTGCCATCCTGAGCCTGGGGTGGGGTCTGCTGGAGGTCAGGGGTGTTATCTCTGTGACGGTTCCTCACAGTTCTCCAGCTTCCTCTCTCCTCCCAGTGGGTAATGAGAGGTGTGAATATACAGTATGTACAGAATGTGATGGATTGGAGTCAAACTCAGAGCTCTTTTGGCTCCAGCGTGAGCCTGACCAGAATAAAGCAATTGATAAAGATGACTAAATGTTTATAGAGCGTTTTTACTCGGAGAGCACCGAGGCCTAAATGGAAGGAGGAGGCATTTCAAGAGAACTCTTACA
Organism: Clarias pachynema; assembly: GCA_030014365.1. Classification (NCBI taxonomy): domain Eukaryota; kingdom Metazoa; phylum Chordata; class Actinopteri; order Siluriformes; family Clariidae; genus Clarias; species Clarias pachynema. The sequence continues at coordinate 109,420 of JAQMYL010000006.1, read as the reverse complement.
TCACTAACAAATGAAGAGCACCCGAATCCTGAAGTACCTGAAAAATAGCGCGAGACTCGGAAGAGGCCCAATTTCAATTCCGAGTGCTGCTTCGCCTGGCAGCACACCGAATGAAGAGTTCTCATAATCCTCCCTGCAAGAGACAGGAGGAGAGATGGACGGACAGGCAGAGCGGAGAGTTCTAGAGTCGTTAATAAAAGATGGAGGGACTGTTGGAGACGTGATTAATATGTTGTAAACACCACACCTCTTCATGATGCAGGATAAGAGACGCTGCTGTTTTCTTCCTGCTGAGCGCGGCGATTCGGGGCGTAGCAGCTGTCACGGCACCGCCGGCTCGGCTCGCTGTGGAGTGGATCGGCTGGCACAGAAAGAACCGCGCGAGGAGCTCGCCTTTAATACGCAGCCATCAACACCAGCTGGCGTCGCCCCCTGATACTGCTGCGCCCCTATCAAAGCTACAGGCCATGTGTTCCTGGGCCACTTTGTGTGTTCAGAGCCTGGCTGAGCAGGGCAGTAAACATTGACTTTGCCCCGGTGCCTTGTGTGCTTCCTTTTTATTAACCCCTGTGTTCAGGGCGCTCCTTAGCAGGGGATGGTTCGCTGACTCGCGTTTGCAGTGATGCAAGTGAGCGTGAGAGTTTTACAATACCGAACACTGTATCTCCATCTAATAATCATTAGTTATGGTAATAATTAACATGTGTATCCAGATCTCTAACAAATTAAACGGAAGAGGCAGTGGTGAGGAAAAACATCCCTGAGAAGTCATGAGGAGGACATTTTGGACGCTAAAGAGAAATAATACTTCCTCTTCTGTGCGACTCCGGATGGTGTGATTGTAAATCATTACAGTATACAGTTACAGGTGTGGAACCATAATAGCATATAATACTGAGCGTGTGTTAATATTCACACAAGGAAAGTTCCCAGAACTCAGGATCGCTTTATGCAGCTGCTTACAACAAAATGACCTCCGGCTATTGCCCCAATAGGTACAATTAGAGAAATTGCCTTCAAGGTTCGACAGACTGATGATGTTTGTCAATCACGCCGGTATCTGTTTTGATGCATGCAATCAAGATAACCACCTGTTGCGGAGTGCCATCTTTTTTTTAAAGAGAAGTGCCCTTAAGGAGTGACCTTTAACCCTGAAAAATCATGATTAAAGCGGCAGCGGGACGAAGCCACAGCATTCAGATGAGATTATTCATGTCCGGAGGGAATAATCTGTTTCAGAGGAGGAAACATTTTAAGGGTTTCCATGTTCACCCATCCACAAGAAATAATAAAAAAAAAAAAAACCTGGTCATTTAAAGAACCTTTTATTTCAGCTTGTTTCTCGCAGGCTATAATGAGCTGAATATTCGTGCTCATTAGAAGAATTGAGAACCTAATTTCATTTGGAAAAGTCATTTTTGTTCCACTTGTGCTAATAATGTGAAAAAAAAAACTGCAAATGGCAAATAGTGCAGCTGCTGGTGGTGGAGGTGGAGAAGGAATAGCGTCTGTATGACAGAGACAAAGACGAGAGGACACGTGTCCCTCATCACGTCCACTTCTCACCTCCAAGCCTCCCGTGTGCGATTATGGCAATCCATGAAACACAAAAGCAAAAAGCTTTAAAAGCACAAGGGGGGAAAAAAAGCCAATAAAGGCCAGGCCTAGGCCTTTAACGGGGTAGAATTCACCTTCCTGATGGAATTATCGCCGTGTGATGCTAGGTGGCCGCTTTCTCGTCCGAGACTGGACACGCTCTGCTGGGACACGGGGTCGAAGAGGAGCTGACAGCGAGAATTAAACAGCTCTTTGAGGAAGATTAAAAAGCCAGCGCTCGCAGATTCATAACCAAAGTGCAGCCACTGTGGCCGGTTGGAGAGCTGATAAGTACGGATTTGTTATTGGCAGTGACCTGGAACTTCCCCCTCCGAGGAAATACGCCCCCTTCCTGCAGGAACCGGCAAACCTCCTTCCTCACGGCGAGGAACCTCGTCACTCTCTTTGAAAAATAATAACTAACCATTTTACCGATTGATGTGTTTAAAAATTATTCCTTGCAACAGTGAGCTCAACAGCGCCACCAGCAGGTTGTAATAAAAACAGCCAGAACTGTGTGGAGCTGAAGTGAGGAGCGAGCCTGGGGCTGATTTCTTTCTCGGCCAGACTGTAGAGGCAGGCAGCCAATCAGTAACAGGCATAGTAGTCATGTGATCAAACAGTGACTAATTAGGGTATAAGTTATGCATAATTACAGGTAACTGAACTTGTTTTTGGTTAAATGGCAGATTTTGTAATAAATTATAAAATTGTAATAAAATGAGACACTGATGAGTCTTAGATTTTAGACCAAATGTCAGACATTTCCATTAACCTCTGCTAGCACACTTTGAGATAAGGAACATAGTAGCATAATGCTATGCTAATCTGAAGGATTTGCCAATAAATGTACTGTACATAGGAATGGGACTGAAGATAAGTGTGTTAGGGCTCTGAGTTACTGGTCGGAAGGTCGACAGTTCGAGACCCAGCTCCGCTAGGTTGCCGCTGTTGGGCCCTTAAACAGTCTGCTCCAGGGGCGCTGACCCTGCGCTCTGACCCCAGCCTACTAACAGAGCTGGGATATGTGAAGAACAAAGAATTTTACAGTGTAGTAATGTATATGTGACGAATAAAGGCTGAAGATAAACTTAACTCGAGGACGTCACTGCATGCAACTACTAGTAACCAGACACACTAACGCAGAAAGCTGAGGCTTATTTATTTATAAACTAATCACTTCATCACAGTTAGTCTGAACATTTAATACATAACATTATCAAAATATGGAGGAACGTGATGAAAACAAACAAAAAATCACATTTCAAATGACATTGGGTTACACATGCTCACTCTTACAGAAATGCTCAATAATACAGAAATGCTAGTTAGCTAACTGGTGTAGGAAGGCTAATATCATGCTAATTAATTTAAAGAAATGCTAGTTAGCTAACTGGTGTAGGAAGGCTAATAACATGCTAATTAATTTAAAGAAATGCTAGTTAGCAAACTGGTGTAAAAAAGTTATTTTCTTGCTAACTGCAGTAGAAATGCTAATTCCTGGCTAATCCATATAAAATGCTAAGTGGGTAACTGGCGTAGTGAAGCTAGTTTCTCGCTAATTGATACAGAAAGTCGGGTTTGACCTTTTGAAGGACTGCCAGTGAATTGATAAGGAGAGAGCTCTGTGTTTTATTTATTTAATCATTTTTAAATAACATGGATCCAGTGAAAGATCCTCTCAGTAGACATTAGCTAATGATGATATTTCCCTGTTGTATTAAAACAGGGTGAATAAACTATTTGGGTTATTCTGTGTACTGTACATATAGTAGAGCATTAATGAGAACCCCGGCTCTCTGATGTGTTGATTCTTGATTCTTAACCTCACCGTATCTGGTTATGAGTTTGAATACAAATCAGCAACTGTTATGTAAATCCTTAAACAGAAAGGAAATGAGTTTTTATTCAGTGCCTATTTGCGCGTCTTTTCTATTCCCCGAGTGCAGCGTCTCGTCCTCACGTCCCGCTGTAATTTGCCAAGCATCGATGGACTTCATTTGCCTCGATAGGTTTTTTCCATCCTGATGAAGTCTCTCATCACGTACGGCGCCACAGTTTGGTGGGAAAAAGAATCCCTAAAAACTCTAGTTTTACTCCAGAGCAATGTCTCTTGAAGATCTGCATACTGTACGCCGCTAGTCAACATGGATCTCAGCCGTTCAGCTACATCACTGGAAAAGCGCTTCAGGTGATTTCCAGCGTTCCCATTTTGAGTCTCGGGAATATTCCGACATCCCACAGTGGCATGTTTCAAAAACCAGAACAAACACACAGCACTGGCGTCTCATAAAGAGCACCGCTGAGTAATTTATTAACTAGGAATATTAGGATTTGGTGATTAGATCTGGGAATTTGGCTGCCATGGCATCAGAGGAGTAAGACTTGGGACTGGGAATCTGATCCAGATCCGGTCTTTACTGCACAGACGATCGAGCTGGCAGCTGTAAGTTCTGTGTTGTTAGTTCTGAAGCTTAAACCAAAGTGAAAACTCAGCTGAAGAAAGGAAGAAACTCCTGATGGACATCCTCTGTGTGAATCTGAAGCGCTCGTCCCAGAGGGAAACTCCGATATCATCAGCGAAACAGAGACGAACAACTAACTCACGCTGTGTTACGGACCGGGACGAGTCGATATTAATGTTTCCTAATTTATTAAATAAATTGAATTTGGTGCGTGAAGGAAACTGATACCTGAGAACTGATAATCAGAGAGCTGTGTGTGTGAGTGAGTGTGTGTGTGTGTGTGTGTGTGTGTGTGTGTGTGTGTGTGTGTGTGTGTGTCTTTAAAGGCACTGAAAACGTTGAGAAAGATGGGAAAAAATAAAGCATATTGTTCAAGCCTGACTCCTGTTTCTGAGTCACAGGACCTGAATGCATTCGCCGGTTCTCCTTCCTTGGATCACTGCTGTTCTGTCCTGACCCCTGCAGACTGGGAGAAGGTCTGACCACAAGAGCTGCTGTTGTGGAGTTGCTCCGTCCCAGTCTTTTTGACATCACACTCCGGCCCTTGCCAAAGTCAAAGTAACTCAAATCCTTACACTCGCCCATTTTTTCTGCTTTCAACACATCAACTTCAGAGACAAACTATTTACTTGCAGTCTAATATATCACACACACACACACAGAGTTATTACCTGAACCACTAGTGGAAAAACTGACTATGTGTCCATGGTGTTAGTGTCTGGAGGCGTGGCCCTGGTCATCTCCAGACCTAAACCCAGGAGGAACCTGTTGGACGATGGTGAAGAAGGCAGGAGCAGTCAAGAAACGGTCTTCTGCACATGATCTTCAGGAAGCGATCAATCAGGTACGGAATGAGCGAGTGACACCAGGGTATGTCTTATGTCTCAATACTTTTGGCCCCCGCTGTATATGCTGATGAGATTTAAAAAATGCTACATTTAGCAAATATGAGACGAACCAGATGAGTTGACACTGCACAGGGTCTCAGTAGCTTTTTAGACAAATCTGATGTACAGTGCTGTGTTTCTTACTATAGAATTTATTATTGATTCAGTAAAAAAACATTTTACACTTTCACACATCAGTGTTCCACCACAAAATATAAAGATACGGAATAATATTTGTATGCCAGAAAAAGAACAGGACACATTATACACACAACCAAACACACTGGAAGCTGCAGGGTTTTACATGCAAAAACATAAAACATCCAGAGCATCAGTTAAAGTCCACAGAGGAACTGGGTGTGGTTCTGAACAACCTGTACCTGAGACTAAAGGGTACTCAAAGTGTCATCACGCCAAATACTGATACTGACTCATTAATTCATGTTTACTGGACTTCATTAGTTTGAGGGAGGTTTGATTATTTTTATGTGCCGTTCTGTATATTTAAGACTAAAATGTACAGTACAGGCCAAAAGTTTGGACACACCTTCTCATCTATCTGTCAATGTGTTTTCTTTATTTTCATGACC